>JAAALK010000079.1:49652351-49968675 GCA_019279435.1 Zizania palustris | reverse complement strand
ATTTCTGCTCAATGGCTCTTGGGTAGAAGAAAGAGAAGGACTCCTCCGATGACTCCAACGACGACGACAATGAGAATGCATCTTCCTATGAACAAGAAGTTATTAATTTACTAGAACAGAATAGTCAGGAGTTGAAGTACCGGGAGAAACTGCTTAGAGGAGCTAAGAAGAGAATAGATGAGCTTGAAAGTGAGCTTGCCATGGCAAAGGGCAAGATTGAGAGTTTGTCTTCTTCTCCTTGTTTGGGTGATAGTGGTGAGTGCCCTAACTGTGAGGTGTTGTTGTGTGACCTGACGACTCTTAAGTCCAGGTACACAAAGAGAGTAGATGAGAGAGATGCATTGACCACTGAGCTTGAGAGCGCTCAGCAGGAGCTGAAAGATGCTCATGTCACTGTCGTCGCACCTTGTGTAGACTGCCCATCCCATTTAGCTAGTATAGTCGAGCTGAGATCCAACAGTGATGAGCAGTTGAGCGAGTTAGCTGGAGTTAGAGATGAGTTGGAGCAGACTAAGCTAGAGCTTGAGACTTTGTCAGTTCCATCCACTGTTTGTGAGAGCTGCTTATCCATTAGAATGGAGTTGATTAAGCTAAAAGCTGAGAAGTCTATCGAAGTTGATAAAGAGTGTGAGATTTGCTTGTCTCAGGTGGAGGTGTTAACTTCTTTGAGAGAGGAGCTAGCTGATGTTCAGAACGAGAACTTTTACCTCCGTTCAATCCTGAGTTGGATCAGTGCTAAAGAGCCACAACTCGGCATGATGATCCAGCAGTTCAAGAGACAGGATGGGTTTGGGGTAGGTTACACCTATACCAAGGCTGATTTTGAGAGCACCATTAGCCGAGCAGTGGAGTGGAGTAAGATGACTCCCGAACAGAGATATACCAAGACTAACTCCACTGAGTCCTTTAAGGATAGTCAGCCCAAGGATGGAGTGATCCAAGAACAACCTAAAGCTCCACCTAAGAAGCAGATCTGGGTTCCTAAGCCTAAAACTCTTCACACTTCTCTTGATTCTTTACCTGGACCTTCTCATACCAAGAATGCTACACCCAACACCACCAAGCCTAAGAACCCTAAGCCACAACAATATCCCAAGAAGCCTACCTATCACTGTGAGTTTTGTCATAGAGACGGTCATCTTGAGGAGTTTTGCTTCAAGAGGAAGCGGGTTGAGCGAGCAGAGAGAGCTCGAGGTGGGCAGGAGCAGTTCTACCAGCAGGGTGGTAGACAGAGAGTCCCTCGACGTAGAGAGAGGCTAGAGGCCAGGCCACATCGTGTAGGTGGTGGTAGAGAAGACGGTTTTTATGATCGTGCTCCGGAGGGTGGTTTCCGTTCCGGCAGAGTTCCGTATCGTTCGGTATACGGTTTTGGATCTCGCGACCGTGATTTTAGGCAGAACAGAGGACCGCGCTTTGATCCGCGCTTCAGTCCAAACTCATATGATTCCTTTTGCTTTCCTACATACGCGCAGATGGCTCGACACTGGTTCAACACTTTTACTAAACCTGGCATTGGACCGTTTGGTCCCACTCATGATTATTAATCGTGTTTTTGGGAGCTGTGTATCTTTTGTTTGGATATTTTGAGTCAGCTTTTCATTGGTATCAGTTTTTCTTTCTTCTTTATTTTCATTGAAACTTTTTGTGTGCGTTCATATCATGCATAATCATCTATCACATTTTGAGCTTGCTTCTGTTATATGATTAATCTGCTTTACTTTCTCTAGCTAGCATATGTTTTTGATTGCTTGTCGATGATCATGTTCTGGTTCAGTTCACATGATATATCTGATATTTGTCATATGCATGACTTTTATGCTTTAAAATTGAAAAATGATCACCATTGCTTCTGGTAACTAGCATGTGTAGGCTGAATGCTTTCTCTATCTTTTACATGCCTTGTAGCTAGATCCTTACTTAGATGCAGATATGCAACTTGAACATTTATATGCTTTAAATATGCAAAATGTGCTTTAAAATGATAAAAATTCAGAAAAATGAAAAATTTACACATTTTTATGATTCTCAGAAAAGATCCAGGTGGGTTTGCTTTGTCGCATTGCATTGTTCTGGACTGCTTACCATAGCACTTTGGTATGAACTAGGACGGCGTAATGTATGTCAAGACCAATGTCTTAAGCTTCTGATGGTCCAGTTCTGGCCTAGGCTTGACTTGGTCGGTTAGCATAAGGTTTGACATGCAAATAACCCCTGGCAGAAATGAAAGGAAAAAGAATCAGTCTGAAAAATTTAAAAAGATGACAAGTTTGCTAAAGCACTTTGTTTTGGACAATGCTTATCTTGGTAGATATCAGTTAGCTTTTGCATCTCATGCTTTACTTTGCTTGTTAACTAGAAAATGTGGTGATGCTTTTGTTTTGCAAAAATCGAAAAATGCGTGCTAATGACTTTCTTAAGATATCATCTATTGCATTGATCATGTCATGTATCTTAGACAGTATATCTTTTGCTATACCCGTTAGATGTTGTAATTGCAGTTAATCATATCTAAGAAGCATGCTTTTCACACTCCACCTACACCCCATCTGCATTCATAGCATATTTTGAGGGGGAGCTGCATTTCAGGGGGAGTTTGTGTTTATGTTTTTTTGAAGTGCATTTAGTCTCACTTGATGAGTCCAATTGTCAACAAGGGGGAGAAATTTTGGATATATTTTTGGCTTTCTCTGGGATTTATTTCAGGGAGAGTTTGTTCTTGTTGGTAATTCTGAGATTTGCACTTGTTTTTGAGGTTTTAATTTTGGTTACCTATAATGACCGTTTTCGTGCTTTTATTTGGCTTTTGGTCATTAGGGTTAAACTTTTATTTCCTTTTCTTCTATTTTCTTTTGTTTTGTTTTTCTTGTTTCCACTTGTTTTGCAGGTTCTAGAGATGAGCTGAAAAGGGTGTTGACAATACACTCATCAAGGGGGAGATTGAGAAACCATGTTGAAGAATATGGTTTTGATATTCCAGATGTGATGAGTGATTGTCAACGGAAGTCAAAGAAAGAGAGATGGAGACCTGCCGAGTCTGAGGCGCATGTGACTCAGGTACACGGGCAGTGAGCGACGGTCGGGCAGAGGAGTTGCGGAGTCGGGCTGGCCCAATCCGGGTACATGGCTAGGAGCGGCAGATGATCCATTGGTCTGTTGACTGGGTTTGACTCATGTACACGGGCGGCGAGCGATTGCCGGGCTGAAGAAGTTGCGGGGTCGGGTCGGCACAATCCGGGTACCCGGTGCGAAGACGGTGGACGCTTTGTCAGTTTTGGCGTAAAACTGACAATCTATCATTAATTCGTTTTTAGGATATTAATATTTAGTTTTTAAGTTTAGAATATTTTTATTCGAGTCAGTTAATTTTTTCTAAGAATATTTTAATAATTTTCGGAATTTATTTTAGAGTCAGTTTATTTTACCCGAGGGTAAAGTAGTCTTTTCATGTATTAGGATTTGCCTATAAATAGGTCTCTATCCCCTTGGGGATAGATGACTGTTTCAATTTTTAGATCAATCTACAAGATTCAGTCCATCGTTAGTTTTCATCTACAAGTTTTTTTTGGTGTACCACCACCGACCGAAAGTTTTTCATTTCCAGCGGCAAGCGCGTGCAGCGGCGTGCAGCGGCGTGCCTTTTGCGAGCTCAGCGACGGCCAAAGTTTTTTTTTCGCGTGAATTGCAGCCGTCGCACGTTGTCCCATCAGGCTCCCGCTCATTTTCTCTACATCACCCACGTGTGGGGCCCGCCGGTGACCAGGATTTAGGGCGTGGGGCCCGCAGGCGCAGCACAGGCCGGCGTGAGGCTGTGGCCGTCCTGCGTGAAGCCTGTTCCGGTGAGAAGGCAGAAAAACAGGCCAGCGAATCATCTTTTTCTCTCCACGGCGGGACGGGAAGACAAGGCGCACAGGAGTTTTCACACGCACGCAAACCGAGACGCACAGGTAAGTGTTTCAATCTCCTATTTTTTAGTAGATCAATTTTTAGAGATAATCATCCATTAATTAATTAATCAGACAAAAAATTATCTATTTCGAAATCTTGTTTTCTTATATTTAATCTGTTAAATTTTATTAGTTATCTCATATTAATTTTTATTTGTATAATTTGCTCATATAAAAAGAAAAAAAATTATTAGTTGCAGTTATATTTTTATACTAGCTTTTACATGCAATATTTTAGGTTGAGTTCTGAATTAATTTTTAATGATCCTAGATTTATTCATTTGATTAGTATTTTATTTCTAGACTGAGATTTTATTATTTCATGTTTTTATTTAAGTATTCTGCGGACGTTATTAAATATTTCTAGTGCCAAATCTTATTTATTGCAGTATTTCTGTCTAGTTTAGTTTTAATATCATTTTAATTAGCATACCGATCATTTTCAAGCTAGACAACTTTAATTCTAGTACTTGCTAATATTAATTGTCTGTTTAAGTTTATGTTGGGTGTTGGGATTAAATTTTAGTTTAGCAAGAAATTTTTAGGCGCTCATTCACCCCCCTCTGGTCGCTACTTTCGGTCCTACACCCACTAAATTTAAGTTTATCTCATCTAAATTATATACACATAACTAAATAAAAAATTATCTTATATCATCTATCTAACCAAATAGATCACATGTATTATCTTATTTTAAATCTATGGATGCAATCATCCCGTGTCTTGCACCAAACCGCATTCTCTTAAAAATACGAATGGAAAGCCAACTAATTGTGCACATGAAAGAAGCTTGACGTTGCCGGAGTGGCGGTAGTGGACGCCAACAGTTTCGGTGTCAGTCAGAGACAATGTCGAGTCTGCAACGCTCACGCACCGCCGCGGTGGCCGCCGGAGACGTGACCGGTCGGTCACAACTCGCAACTCACACGGTTGGGACTAGGGACGAACAGGAAGCTCTGCGTGTGGGCCCATATCTCGTCCGTAACTATCAAATCTGTCTGCTTTCTTGGGCTCTTCCTCGCCAATCTACATCCATGATTCGCCACCTATCACCTCATGATTGCTCCACACGTACGCCTTTGTTCCCACCGCTCGAGTTCATCCAAATCGTGCACTCGTTAACTTGGCACAACGAGTTATCGATTTATTTTTCTCATTTTGAAAACTAATAGTTAACTGATATAAATAATTGGTTGATCACTAAAAAAATAGTTCATTATTCACATTTGAATATTTTAGATTAATAGATATAAATGAAGAGTTCTACTATGATTTGTGAAAAACTTCCGGGAGTTGCATTCTATAAAAAAAGTTATTGTGAGTTGTCTATTATTATAGAAAAGCTAAAAGTCGTTTGATTAAAGTTAGTATAAAAAAGCTACTATAAGCTAATTATTTTTTATAACTGATATAATTTTCATAATTATATTATTCTATACATATATATAAATACGAAACAGTCAACATTTATGTAACTAAATAACTGGAAAATATATTAGATAAATAAAAAATTCATAGTTCATCTTATAAAGTAACTGGTAACCACATAACTATCTTATGAAATTGTGCAATGCAATAAAATATATAATAATATTAGTTCAATCAAGACACATTGAATTCATGCTATCCAATTTATACTAAAAACAGAAGCAGAAAAAACGGCTCAAACTGCTTCCAAATTTATATTGAAAAAAATACTTTTCATGGAAGAAACATGTTTGATAAACCTATTTAGTTTAACTTATGCTTTTTCATAGCAGAAAGAAATTTTAAAAGTATAACCAAACGCACTCCAAGTCAATTTTACCCCTACCTACTATATTATTTATGCTACAGTGATCTGCTGAAATACAAACCACCCCAACGGTTGATTCAAGAGGAAGAATCCCACGTAGAAAGGCCATTTTGCTGAAATGCATCAGAACAGAGAGGTGATATCAATATTTGCTATTTCACTCTGCAGAATTGACGCGTGCCCATAAAAATCAGAAAGAAAAGAACATTTCAAAGCTGGTAACAAAAGAAAAGCAGCTACGGACCCGGGAAAACTATCCGACTTCCGCGCCCCTCCCCTTCCTCCACACTCCTCACCTGTCACAGTCTAGAGGTGGCAACGGTGGTGCCGCTCCGAATTGATGAATACTAGACCCGAATTTGGTAAGATTTTCCGTAGCGTATTTTTTTACTTGAACCTGGATCTAATATGTCCCCATGGACCTATTTTTAAATTTTAAAGTACACAAATGACGTAACTTACAAATTATAAATATAGCAAAATTCAAATCAAATATCATCATAAATCATCTTGTTTACATTTTGTAACATTCCAACAAGCAAATTCCATCAATATTAAATTTAGAGTTTTTTTGTATTATCTTACATTAAGCATATATATATATTATTGAGTTTTTTACTTACTAGGCTAGAGTCCTGTGGAAACTCGTAAATTCATAAATCAAATAATTAACTCGAATCCGACTTTATAAAAGACTCTACCGGATGGGCAACGTATCTGGTGCTCAAACAGGTGTTGTGCTCATATACACATTTTAAATCTGTATCATCTATCTCTTATCCAATGGTAACCTTTAATTTATTCACAGGGGGCTAGTTGTAAAAATTTCAACGTCAGTGAAAGTGGGAGGTATTCTCTATAAAATTAAATGTCACAATTAGATGAAAAATAGATGACATATATTTAAAATATGTATATAAGCATGACACATGTTTAAGCACCGGATACGTTGCACCTGATGAACCTGTGAGTGGAAAAACGAACCTAATCCCAGCCCTGCTAGGGCCCCGGCTCTGTTCGGGAATTTCACCTGTGTTTCCTCTCCGCGCCCGGACCCTCTCCCGCCGTGCCCAGCGCGAGCCCGACGGCATTAACCGCATGCGAGAGAGAGATGCAGCACCCGCACGCACGCACACACGGCGGGAAGGCGCGGCCGCGCGGGAGGCCGGAGACGAGGCCGACGCGCACGCGCGCGCACACGGGCCGCTCCGCCGGAATTCCACCGCGCGCTGCTGTGATATGATCGCCGCGTGATAGGCAGACGAGGCGGGCCGCGGAGGGAAATTTAACTATTTGCCACTCTTATCGTTGCCACCTCTTCAAATGCCACTCTCTTCGTTGCAATTAATTATTTGCCACTCTCTTCATGGACAGTCTATTTTTTTGCCATTTTGTGCTCCGTTGGCGCCACGTCACCTGCCACGTCATTTTTTTTGCCATGTCACCATCTTCTTCCTCTTCCTCTCTCCCTAACTTCTCTCCCCAACCTCCGGCCGGCCACCACCACTGTCGGCCGCGTCGCCGCCGGCCTCGCCGCCGCCCGCCGCCGGCCACGCCGCCCACCGCCGGGGGATGCGGGGTCGCCGGCTTGGGGCTTCGTGGCGGCCGATTTGGGGCTTCGGGGCGCCGGCTTGGGGCTTCGGAGGCGAGGGCAGCGAAGCTTTTCGCTGCCGGCGGGAGGCAGGGAGCGGCTCGGCCGGCGACGGGGCCGGTGGCAGAAGCGGCGGCGGGGCCGGCGGCGGCCGGCGGCGAGGCCGGCGGCGACGGGGCCGACAGTGGTGGTGGCCGGCCGGAGGTTGGGGAGAGAAGTTAGGGAGAGAGGAAGAGGAAGAAGATGGTGACATGGCAAAAAAAATGACGTGGCAGGTGACGTGGCGCTAACGGGGCACAAAGTGGCAAAAAAATAGACTGTCCATGAAGAGAGTGGCAAATAATTAATTGCAACGAAGAGGGTGGCATTTGAAGAGGTGGCAACGATAAGAGTGGCAAATAGTTAAATTTCCCGCAAAAGGGGAGGAAGGCGCCATTACGACGAACAACTTCCTGACGACGATACAAATCTACGCCTTCAACGCGGCGGGGGCGGGGGCGGGGGCGTCCACGTCCGGCTCGGGGGATGGGGTGGGAGGCGGTGGGGGAAAACCGTCGCCGCCACCCCCGCCGCGGAGCTTTTCCGTGGGGTCCGCGTCGCTCTGCTACCCGCACGCGCCCTCCATGTCGGGGGCGTTTTGCCCGACTCGCCCCTGCCCTTCGGGCTCCCGGTGGCAGCGGCGCTCGAGCCGGCGCTGGACGCGTGCCTGCGCCCCGTCGACCACGTCGAGGCTCTCGCCGCGTCGTTCCGGCGGATGTCGTCGGCCGAGGGGGAGAGCAATGACCTCTGCGACGTGTTCCTGGAGCAGCACGCGCTGTTCCACGCGCTCGGGGACGTCCGGCTGCTGCGTCGGGCGCTGCGGGCCGCGCGCATCCACGCCACAAATCCGCACCTCCGCGTAGTGCTCGCCGCCTGGCTCAGGTACGAGCGACGGGAGGACGAGTTCGACCCGACGCCCCTGCCGCTCGCGCCCTGCACCCCGACCACCCCACTGCTTGAGTGCCCTCGCGCCGCTGTCTTCGCCTCTGAGTCCCCTGGCGTGGATCCCGTCTGCCCGTGCCGCCATCCGCCTCCTTCTCCTCCCACCCCTCCCGCGCCCCGCTTCAGGCGCAACATATCAAGCGCCTACCATACGGGAGAGGAAGACGGCGATGAGGAGACCAATGACCTGTGGTTCGTCATCGGCGAGGTGGAGGTGGCGTGCGAGCGGTCGTGCATAGCGGCGCTCTCCAAGCCTTTCAGCACGCTCCTCTATGGTGGGTTCGCCGAGTCACAGCGCTACCGTATTGACTTCAGCCGCGACGGCATCACGCCGCGCGGTATGCGCGCCGTCGCTGCTTTCAGCCGACACGGCCGCCTCGACGACTTCCCGACCGACACCATCCTCGAGGTCCTCGCCTTCTCGAACAAGTTCTGCTGCGAGGGCCTCAAGGACGCCTGCGACAACAAGCTCGCTAACTTGGTGAGCGGCGTCGACGACGCCCTCTCCCTCATCGACCTTGGCCTCGAGGAAGCCGCCCACCTCCTTGTCGCCACCTGCCTCCAGGCCTTCCTGCGGGAGCTCCCCAAGTCGCTCTCCAACCCCGACGTCGCGCGTCTGCTCTGCAGCCCAGAGGGCCTGGAACACCTCGACATCGCCGGGAACGTGTCGTTCGCACTGTACTACTTCCTCTCGTACGTCGCCATGGAGGAGGACATCAGGTCGAACACCACGGTGATGCTGCTGGAGAGACTACGCGAATGCGCGGAGCTGCCATGGCAGAAGCAGCTGGCATTGCACCAGCTCGGCTGCGTGATGCTGGAGCGGGGCGAGTTCAAGGATGCACAGGGATGGTTTGAGGATGCCATCGCCGAGGGCCACATGTACTCGCTAGCCGGAGTGGCACGCGCCAAGTACAAGCGCGGCCACAAGTACTCCGCATACAAGATGATGAACAGCATAACGGGGGACTACGACCCCGCAGGGTGGATGTACCAAGAACGTTCTCTGTACTGTGTTGGGAAGGAGAAGATGGCTGATCTCCGGACAGCAACAGAGCTCGACCCGGCGCTGTCTTACCCATACAAGTACCGCGCCGTCGCGCTGCTAGAGGAGGACAAGACTGAATCTGCCGTCGAAGAGATCAGCAAGGTCTTTGCATTCAAGATGGTGACCGACTGCCTTGAGCTCCGGGCATGGTTCTACCTTGCACTTGAGGACTACGAGTCTGCAGTCCGGGATGTCAGGGCCATACTGACATTGGATCCAAGCTACATGATGTTTCATGGGAAAATGCATGGGGAGCAGCTGATCGAGATCCTCCGAGGGCATGTTCAGCTGTGGGACACGGCGGATTGCTGGATGCAGCTCTATGGCAGGTGGTCAGAGGTGGATGACATTGGTTCTCTGGCTGTCGTGCAGCAGATGCTCACCAGGGAACCCGGCAACAGCAGCCTGCGGTTCCGACAATCGCTGCTCCTATTAAGGCATGCACATTATCTCTATTTTCATTTGATAGCAAATCCCGTTTCTTCTAAAAAAAATTGGAATGCCTCCACCTGGTGAACTATAAATTTTACAATTATATGGATATACAAAAGCAGATTTGATTGAACTCTCTCTTCATGTGCTTCCTTGATCGCATCACTGTATGGATCGACTTTAGCTTGACTATTGATTTTTTTTCGCATATAGGAGTGCAAAACCTTTATTCAACTCGGAATAAAATGAGCAAAAATGAAAATAATTTGTAAGAATGTTTATGTGGAGGCGAACAAACATATAAGGAAAATTTTACGGTGCCTCTAACAATTGTGAGCCACTCATTTATAGAGATCCAATGGTCTAAATTTAAACAAAAAAATTCTATTACCTCTCTTTTTTTCTTCCCTTTCTTCCTCTTCCTCTCACCAATGGTAGTAGGGGCGGCGGCCACGAGGGCGGACGGGAAGCGACAGGGTGGCACGACAGTATGGCGTGGCATCGCGGTGACCGTGGCGAACGGGGCGGCGGTAGCGGATGCGGTAGGTGGCGGGGCATCACGGCAGGGGAGGCGGACGAGGCGGGAGGGCGTGGGGGCGGGGGCGTGGTGTCGCAGCGGCGGATGTGGATGGGGTTGTGGGGCGCGGGGGCGGGAGCAGGGTGTCACAGCGGTAGATGTAGACGAGGCTGCGGGGTACGAGGGCGGGCGTAGGGTGTCATGGCGGCGGATGCGGGCGGACCTACGGGGCACAGGAGGAGGGAAAAACAGGCAGCAACGCGACGGGGCGCTGGGTGGCGTCGACTAGGGGCCGCACTAGGCCTTGCCGGTCGTGGCGCAGGAAGGCAAGGCGGCGACCACGGCGACGACGGTGGTGGTAGACTTACGGCTGAGGACAAATAGAGGAGGTAAGGCTGTACAGAGAAGGGGTAATAGTGAATTTTTAATTTTTTAAATTAATTTAATTATGCTCAATCCAATGGTCTGTATTGATTTTACCTCTTACCTTTATAGAAGGTACATGTGGCACCATAAATGGACCCACATATAAGTTGTGATGTAAGCTTGTTATTATGCTTTTCAGGAATGCATAGTTGTATTATTTGAAGACAATAAGAAGAGAACAAAAATGAAATGGATTTATAGTTTGTTTTGTTTACATGCTTATGTTTTTATTTTCTTTCCCATTCGTTGTAGACTGAATTGTCAGAAGGCAGCTATGCGTAGTTTGAGATTTGCACGAAATAGTTCGGCTCATGAGCATGAGAGACTTGTTTACGAGGGATGGATTTTATACGATACTGGACACCGTGAGAAAGCACTTGCCAAGGCTGAGCAGTCAATTGAAATCCAAAGATCATTTGAAGCCTTTTTTCTGAAGGCATATGCTCTAGGAGATTCTAGCCTTGACACAGACTCTGCACTTTCTGTTGTTCAACTTCTCGAACATGCTAATAGTTGTGCATCTGACAACCTACGAAAGGGCCAAGTAAGAATTATTATTCACCTTTTCTTTTCTTTTTCTCTCGAATCAACGAACATTTCAGTGTTTCTCATTTGCAAGATTTCAGTTGGTTATATGTTCTAATGATTTACGCTCTTCAGGCATATCACAATATGGGGAGCATATATGTGGATTGTGATTTGTTGGATGAGGCAGCTGAGTGTTACAACATAGCATTGAATATAAAGCATACACGGGCGCATCAGGGTCTGGCTCGTGTCCACTACCTGAAAAATAGGAAAAAAGCTGCATATGGGGAGATGTCTGAGCTCATTAAGGTAGCTAAAAACAGTGCATCAGCATATGAAAAACGGTCAGAATATGGTGAGACAGAAGAAACAAAAAGTGATCTCAGTATGGCAACATTTTTGGATCCTACCAGGACTTACCCTTACAGATACAGAGCAGCTGGTAAGAGCACCTAACATATTTGCATAGACTGCTTGCACAATTTTAATGTGTATGCTAGGGTTGCAGTCGTTTTACTTTGAACACCAAAATGCTGAACTTGTTTTAAGGCTTACATTTGGTTTAGATTTGTACCCCGATTGCTACCCAGTGATTTGCATTTAAAACGTAGAGACAGTAGCTGATCATCATATTCCAGAGGCTCAGATTGATTTGCATTTTCGATCTTGTAGTGCTAGCCTGAAGAATTTTCAGGAAAACTCATCTTAATGTCTAGAATTCTACATGACCGCAGCAGCAGCAGCAGCACTACATGATGTTTTTATCTTCCAACCCCACACACGGCTGCATTTTAGCTAGTGCATGTTATGTGCAGCCGCACAATTAGTTAGATAAGATTAGTTAGATTAAAATAAGATTTGTTATTTATGTTTTAAAGATAGAGATAAGGTTGGCAGATTAGATTGTATTAGGACTATAAGAACCCTTTTATGGCTATGGAATAAACCAAGTAGAAGGAATTAATTAATTCCTCCTCTGCTCCTACCAATTTGGTATCAGAGCAGCCAGGTTTCAAAGATCCGACGCCATGACGACGTTCGTCTCAACCGCAGAAGATATGCAAGCCCTCGCAGATTTGTAGCAGGTTGTTACCAACCTCCGGGCGTACCTAGGCTTGGCTCCGGTGGCCTTCAGGCTGCCGAGTTTCCCCCACGGCGCAACGGGTTCCCCCACCGCATCGTCACCTCCGCCGCGAGCCGCCTTCGACTCCAGGAGGGCCACCGGAGACACCGACAGGAAGCCGTCGACCATGGAGAAGTATCCATAGGTGGATTTCCCTTGTGATGTAACCCCTGCGACCACCGAAGAGGACAACAGGTCCCCCAACCTCGTCGCCCGATCCCTCAGCTCCACCAACTATGGCGGGGCCGATCTGGTGCCCCATCCGTTGCCCTCACACGCTGATGACGAGGGCGCTGACCCCGAGAAGGATGGAGGCTACGTGGGCGGCGGCGACGAAGATCGGGAAGAGGAGGATGACGACGAGGACGCCAGGCTCAGAGGCCTCAAACTCGTCACAACCCACCTTGATCCCCGACTGCACGACGAGCTCGTCGTAGAGCGGGACATAGAGCTTCTCGGGCCTCGCGGCGTTGAGATTCCCGACCACGAGGATGGCCGGCTTCCCCAGGGCGGCCCCGTCGACGGGCGCGGACGGACCCGCGCTCAAACACGCCGAGCGTAGTTGGGGCCAAGACGGATGGCCTCACGGTGTCGAGCTTCTCGGCCACGAGGGCGGCCGGCTTCCCCGGGGCAGCCCCGCTGATGGGCGCGGATGGGCCCGCGCTCAATGTGGCGAGCGCAGTTGTGGCCGAGATGGAGGGGGCGGGCGCCACGCTCTGTGGGGTCGGGACGAGGACGCGTCGGAGGTCTCGCCCGCCACGTGCGCTCGGTGCTGCCGCAACCGCCTGCCGGCGCGCCAGAATCTGCCGGGTCTACCCCACGTCGAGTCGGGCCGCTGGGCGTGCTCCCACAAGTTTTTTTGGCCCGACGCCTCTACTTCCAAGACCGCGTCACTGATCTATCCACACGGGATCAAGTCACAAAAGATCCAGATCTGTCACATATGATCCAAATTGTTCAGGGAGTAAATTGCTACGCACACTCTATTTTGTGTACACATAAATCAATTCTTCAGGCAGTGGATGTCATCTTATCCGGTTTTCAGCTCGAGGACGAGCTGATTTCCGAGGGAGGGAGAGAATGTTATTTGCGGCAGCACAATTAGTTAGATAAGATTAGTTAGATTAAGATAAGATTTGTTATTTCTGTTTTAAAGATAGAGATAAGGTTAGCAGATTAGATTGTATTAGGGCTATGGAATAAACCAAGCAGAAGAAATTAATTAATTCCTCCTACGCTCCTACCAGTGCAAGTGTATAACTTCTTTCTGAAATCTGAAGATCCTACCAGTGCAAGTGTATAACTTCTTTCTGAAATCTGAATAACATTCATACCATTATAGCTGGTGCAGTTGTTTACAGTTTACACTTAAGAAAAATATAGATAACAATACATAAACGGTGGTGAATGGTGGTAGTACATGGCTACCTTCTTAAGTTTGGATATTATTTTCTGTTCTTTAAATCATTTGCTTTAAGAATGTGCAAGTTCATAGTTGGTTTAATAAAGCTAAATTGATATTATAATTGTTGGTATATTTGTTTATAAAATTATTCAAAACTAGAGCAGTTCGACTTACCAAATATGTAAGGCAAATATGTAAGGGAGGAGTATATATATTATGGAGTGCAAAAATGTATCATATTTTTTTTGTTCCCCAGTTCTGATGGACGAAAACAAGGAGGATGAGGCGATCGGAGAGCTCTCGCAAGCGATAGCTTTCAAGGCAGACCTCCAGCTGCTCCATCTCCGTGCGGCTTTCTTTGACTCCATGGGCGACAACGCGAACGCCGTGCGAGACTGCGAGGCTGCCCTGTGCCTGGATCCGACACAGGGGGACACCCTGGAGCTGTACAGCAAAGCTTCTACGAAAGCCCAGCCCCAAAGCTAAATTATGCGCTCTTGCCACCTCATCTCCATCTTCGTCGTCGATTCAGCTGCGGATTTTCTTTTTTGCGAGGCAGAGAACGACGAAACGATTGCTCCTTCAAGAGATGGAAACAGAAACCATGTGCATCAGTGAGGCAGGATCACGAGAAGGTACGCACACATGATTACTTGTGTGTAGAAGTATACAGTGCTTACTCCTATCAGTTTAGGCACTCGAGGAGAGACATCCACAGGAGATGAACTGAACGGCAAAAGCATTTGTTATGTACATCAAGGTGACAAGTCGCTCCAGAAGAGAGCCAACAAAGAGGAATCAACGGTGTCCTTTAATTGGACCGGGCGCATAGTTTTCTCCTTTTGCTCTCTCTCCCCTTTTAATGTCTTTTGGGCTGTATTTGGAGGCTTCAGTAGTCAGCTAAGAGTTTTTCTAATAAAAGTTATTTTATAAATATTATTTCTCCAGTAAACTTCTAATACTCTATTTTCTACATTTTTTGTACTACTTCCATTCATTTTTCAAATTTCAAATGACGTTGTTGGCTTTTATCTCAACATTTTAATATTCATCTTATTTAAGAATATTTTTTAAATATCATTTATTTTATTATAATTTGTTTTATTATTGAAAGTACTTCAAGCATAACTTATATTTTTTGCATATTTGAGACCTTAATGGCTTTTTTGGAACTACTCCACTTCCCCAAAATATGTTTCACTTTGCAATCTGCTTTACTTGGCAAAATCTATTTAGAATCAGATCTAGAGTAGAGTTGGTATTCCACTATAGAATACTTGTATCTGTTTAGCTTGCAGAGTAGATACATATTCAAGAATAGTGAAATTTAGTAGATATGCCATGTTTTGCTTCTAAGTTGTTATATGCTTTATTTGTTGACATATCTTAAAGTAATTACACCACAATAATAATGTTTTGTTTTTATAAACATAAATTATTCATATTACTCGAGTAGTAATCAGATATTTATGTATACCATGGGAGTTTTTCTTCTTTTTGACAATATTCATCATAAGATTGACAGTCTCAGATCTAGGTTCTTTAGGGAGGGTTTAGAGGATAAGAGACTGTGTCACAGGTGTCACATGGTCAAATGGCAAGCATTGTGTGTGCTAAAAGATATGGATGGGATGAGTTTTCAGAATACTAGAGCTTTTAATCAGGCCTTGCTATGCAAATGGATTTTTGATTTGGAAAATGATTATCCTGGCTGTTGTTTTGAGTTGCTCAGGAAAAAAGTATAGGCTACATAAGGGGTTTTTTCAGTCGGCACAAAATGGGGGATCTGTAACACCCCAAGAAATAAAAACAAATAAAATAAAAGAAAATTATTATTTAAAACATTTCTGGATTTTAATATTAAAGGGAATCCTAAAAGAGCCTTATTAAAGCCAAACAGGGAAGAATATTCAAAATATGGACCTAAAAATTTTATGAGATGAACTAGAGACTAAGATATAATTTTAGGAATTTTTAAAAAATTTTATCAACAGTGATTCAACCCTTAATCAAATAAATGAATTACTGATTTTATTTTAAAACAGAAAAGAATTAAAATCCTTATTGGGCCTCAACCTTCAAAGTGACCAAGCCCGGCCTAGTCCAAACCGCCAGCCACCGACAGGTGGGACCGACCTGTCGGCACTCGCGTCCCCTCTCTCCTCCCCCGCGCCGTTCCCGCCTGGCCCACCAGTCAGCCCCTCGTGGCCATTCCTCGCTCTCTGGTCACCTGGGCCCGCCTGTCGGCGCTCGTTTTCCCGCTCGCCCACTGACAGGTGGAGCCCACCTGTCAGAAGCTTCATCTCCGATGGAAGGGGATCGCCCCCTTCCTTCTTCCCGGCGATCGCCTTCTGTTTCCCTCGCCGCCGGCCACCCGCGCTCACCCGATCGCCCCGGATCGCCTTCCCCGAACGCCACCGCCCCCTTTCCATCCATGGCGACGTGTTTTCGCGCTTAAGGAAAGCTATCCGAAGTTTTTGGAAACCTTCGCCGGAGATGGAAACAAACCTTCGGGTTCCCCGGAATTCCTTGCCATCTGGACGCCGGCAACCCCCTATAAGTACCCCTGTAGACGCCACCCTCTACCCACACCGAAGCAACCCGTGCCGAGCGAGAACAGAGCCTCCATTCCCCGTTTTTCGGGCTCCCTCTCTACCTCGACTCCGGCGAGCCATCGCCGTCAACCCCGACCCCCTTCGCCCTAGACACCACCACCAAAGCGACCGTCTACGCCCGCTCGTCCTCGGCCACGCCTCCATCGGCCGAGAAGACCGCCGGATCGCCGTCGCCATCGACCACCCGAACCCTCTCCGCCGTCTACGCTCGCCGCCGGTCCCCTCCGAGCCCCCATCGTCGCCACCGAAGGTACTGTCATGACCCCCTTCACCTCCGCGTTCCATTTTGGCCCTAGCTAGGCCCCTAGGCCCTCGCCGCCGCCGTCGTCGTCGCGCCCGAAGCCTCACCATTGCCGGAGACGAAGGCTACAAGCCCCTTACGCACGTGCCGTGCCGGATCGAGCCACAGCCGTTCGATCGTGATCGAAGGGCTACGAGTAAATCCCTTCGAGATTTAATCAGGGCCCTCGGATCCGATCGAAGCGGTATCGCGCGCTCTCGGCCGTCGATCGCCACTTAACTCGCTGGACAGATCTCGTGCGTCCACGCGTACCCCTTCGCCACGTTTTAATCACAGTCGTCCGATTTCATTAAAGCCTTCCCACCTCGCGCCCGATCGCCGGATCCAGATCCGACGGTCCTGGTTGACCCGGTTCACGCGCACAGTGCGCGGGTCCATGGTGGACCTGGCTCACCGTGGACCCGCAGCTGTTTCTGGTTTTAAATAAAATTCAGAAAAATGGTTTAAACTTTAACAATTCATATCTTGCTCAAATTAACTCTAAATTTCACCATTTAAATTTTGTTAAATTCAGAAATTTATTCTCTACACATTAATGTCATAAAAACAGTATGTTACTGTTACCCAAAATATTTTTAATAAATAATTGAATAAAAACCCCTTAGGGTTAAAATTAATAATACAGAAAATAAATTAGGAAAAATCCTAAAAAGTTAAGCTTTACTATTTTATACCAAACTTCAGAATATTAAAATATTAATTCACATAAAAACACCCATAAACATGTATGTTTATTATTTGGTGGTTTTTATCTGTTTATTGAATGTATTGTTTATTTTTTTCGTATCGAGAAGACTACGAGTTCGTTGAGGAGCCGGAGTTCTATCCCGAGGTTCCACCTTCACCCTTTGCTGAGCAAGGCAAGTCATCGACCCTTCTGTGGAAACAGTTGATCATCATTGAGCCCATGTTTTAATAAACTATCGCTATAACTCATAGGTTAATATTGCATTAGTCCAATAATCAAGCCTTACACTTATATTTATTAGATCCCCGTCCTTGTGTGCAAACCCAAGCCATGCTTATTGAGACTTAACTCCTTGTCACTCTACTATAAAATTATTAGCTAGTGCCCAATGTACCGGCACAACTGCTATAGGATAAAAATAATGAGTCGTAGTTAGATGGATTCTGGTATATGAAATACCCCGCTATTCTTGTCTCTGGACTCAGTTGGAGTTAGGTATGTTATAAGTATGGTGGGTTCCGGGTGCAAGCTCGGAAACTGGTTGGTCGCACCCGGGGCACTATAAGGACCGGTCTGCGGGATCTGTTGCAAAGCACTTCCGTACCAACCACAAGTCTAATGGGTAAGTCCTAACTGGAAGTGTGGAACACTCCGGCTATATGCACCATAGTGGAGGGGGCAAGGGGCTAGCCCTCAGGGTGCCTTGTACCGACGATGGCTCAAGGGGGGGTATGGTGAGAACTCGACACGTCGAGACACGATACGAAACCCATAAGAGGGTGTTATGGAGCCGAGCCCACGGTCAAGGGCGGGCTGTGTGACTACTCGCAGCTAGTTTACAATTGTATGAATGGTTGAGTTAATCATGGCATGTAAGGACTGTTGAGCGAGGTGGGGCTGACCGTACCCCTCGAGTTAGAAGATGATGATGCATACGCATGTTTACATTTCAGTACTAATAAATTGATCACATTTAATGCTTTACAATTGTGCTTCTTCCGCAAAATTAGCCACTATCTCCCTTGTTATTATCTTGCATTAAATTTGCATTCGGTGGCTTGCTGAGTACTTTTGTACTCACCCCCGTTGACTTACACCACCAGAGCACGTCTACTACGAGGAGGATGAAGGTCTGGAGTAGCGACCCAGTCAAGGCAAGACTGGAAGGAGGCGTTCATCTAGGACCCTTTATTTTATTAGTTTTTCTTCACCTTTATTCACTTTTGTACTAATACGGTCTACGAACCGTGAATGATTGCTCGTATTGTATGTGGTCGCATGATGAACGTCTTGGTTTATTGATTTTCTATGGAATTTCAATAAAAGTCCTGATTTATTAAATCGGGGCGCGACAAGATGGTATTAGAGCCGACTTGACTGTAGGAAGCCAAACAGACCTGACCTTAGGACTTATATTAACTATATTTTCTTACAAAAACTACTTATCCTCTCATCTTCCGAGGTTTTCACAAAAAGATTTCTCTCTTTTGTAGATGTCGGTCCGTACCATGAGTGGGAACCTTCGCGACGAGGCTGGATTCATCCGCGAGCTACGCATGCTCGTCGGTTTCCTCGGATTTGAGCACGAGCCGATGTACCATGGAGTCTTCCCCGACGAGGAAGAAAGCTTCTATGAGGTCACCGTCGTCGTCTAGCCCTCCCATCAGACAGCTCACACCTATCGCGGAGGAGGACCTACCTTCTTGGTTGCCAGTCAGCGCACCACCCTCCAGGCCCTCACTGAGCTCCGGATGATCTATGACAGTGAGCTCTACGACACGGACTACCGCTTCATACCTCTTCGCACTCCAGGGAGTCCCCACAGCGTCTACGTCAGCACGCTCTCCCAGCGTCATTCCGTGATTGGTCATACCATGCGCTTGTTGGAGGCAATGGATGATCTCCATTACGAGGCACTGCAGGACGCCAATGGACAGCGCGACACAATCAGTTTTTACCGACACTCTTCCGAGGATCTGAACCGCGAGAACGGAGATCGTCGTCGTCGCCTGCAGCAGGGACACCATGTGGCTGCCGAGGCAGAGGAGTTACGACGCCAGAATGAGCTCCTACGACAGCGCGTCGCCACCAACCCGCAGCTCCGCCAGCAGATCGAGGAGTTGAAGAAGGACATCGAGGAGATCGCTCCTCTTCCGCCTCGCAAGCGGAAATCCCTTCGGATTCCCATCGTGAGGCCCAAGAGGATTTCCCGCAGCGCACCACCCGCCGGACCATCCAGCTCCTCGACCCCGACCGTCTCCCACGAGCCCGTGATTGAGCCGTCCCCCGAGCTACCATAGACGTAGATTTACGGTTGATTGCTTTTCCTTTTTACTTGATTGTATTACCATTCATGTCAAAAATAAGGCATGAATGAAGAAATAAATAACAAATGTAACCACAAGAACAGTATTTTTGGAATAAAAACATAATAGAATTCTTTAAGTAAATATTGTCTACTTTGGAAACTTCAGGATGACCAACACTCAGGGCTTCGACGCTCCTCAGAACGGAGGAGACGACGAGAACCTGCCTCAGTGGGGAGCAACTGGGCAGAGGCAAGCCCCGGTTGCCAACCACGAACCAGCTGGTTTCAGCTCTTCTGAACCAGATGCAACAACAGCAGTAGCAGATGCAGGAGCAGCAGACTCATTTCTTCCGCCTCCATCAACAGCCCGAGCTGCCCCGACCAGCCACTCTAGCTCCCGCTCCCGCCTCCCAACTCTCGGAGTTCCTCCGAGTCCGTCCACCAACTTTCTCAAGCACCACCAACCCCATGGAGGCTGGGGATTGGTTGAGGACTATCGCGAAGAAGCTAGACCTTCTGACCTGCACTGAGCAGGAAAAGATGGCCTTCGCCGCACACCAGCTCCAGGGCCCCGCCGCAGAATGGTGGGACAACCTGCGGGAGACTCTGCCCGAAGGACATGTTCACACTTGGGCAGAATTTTCTGATGCTTTTCGTGCCGCTCATACCCCAGAAGGCATCATTGCACAGAAGCAGCAAGAGTTCTGGGACCTGCAGCAGGGGAGCAGGTCCGTTACGGAATATTTACACGAGTTCAACCGGGTGGCTCGATATGCGCCTGAATAAGTCCGTACTGACGCGGCCAGGCAGTCCAAGTTCCTCCGGGGACCGAAGGATGAGTTGTCTCTTCAACTCATTTCCGGAGATTACGCCAACTTCCAAAAGTTGGTTAATAAAGCTATCATTCAGGAGACCCAGCAAAATAAGGTCGACCTGAAGAGGAAGAGAATGATTGCCTTCAGGCAGAACCAAGGCATGGCGCAGAGACCTCGCTTCACACCTCCTCCTCTAGCGCCACAATACCACCCCCGCCCAGTGCATCGTCCGGCGCCACCCGCCGCCAACGCCGGAACCGGACAGCCTAGCCCCGCTCCCGCCGCACCAGCTGCACCACCCGCCCCAGCAAAGAAGGCAGAGATTCTGCGCGACAAGCACGGCAAGCCCTTGGTATGTTTTAACTGCCGCCAGGAGGGGCATTACACCCATCAGTGCCCCCACCCCAAGCGCGCACAAGGAGTCGCGACAAACCCCGCCATCCGAGCCCGAGTCAACCATATCACCGCCGAAGAAGCCCAGGCCGCACCCGAGATCGTGATGGGTAAGTTCATGGTAAATTCAGCACTTGCAGTGGTTTTGTTTGACACCGGAGCTACGCACTCCTTCATATCAACTGCTTATGTGGAAAAGAACAATCTAAATATAAAAGAACTACTAAGAGCCATGCAAATAGTCACCCCGGGAAAACAAACCCTAGCCCTAACCTATAGCCCAAAGGTATGGATAGATATCCACGGCACCATATTTTGGGCCGATCCCATCTTTATTGAATGCCAAGGCTTGGATCTTATTCTAGGGATGGATTGGTTAAATAAACACCAAGGGGTGATAGGATGTGCCCTTAGGGAAGTGACTGTGACCAGTGAAGAAGGGACTATCATCACCTTTCAGATGCCAAGCCTGAAGATCAGAAGACCAAGACTGCATCAGATTACCTTGGAAGAAATACCGATAGTCAGTGAATACCCGGACGTATTCCCAGAGGATTTACGAGGAATGCCACCTAGGAGGGACATCGAATTCCGGATTGATTTGGTGCCCGGAACCACCCCTATTTACAAGCGACCATACCGGATGGCCGCCAATGAGTTAGCTGAAATGAAGCAGCAGTTGGAAGATCTCGAGAAGAAAGGCTACATCAGACCAAGTACATCGCCATGGGGTGCCCCCGTCATCTTCGTCGAGAAGAAAGAAGACAAGGCTAAGCGCATGTGCGTGGACTACCGCGCTTTAAATGAAGTAACCATCAAGAATAAATACCCGTTGCCTCGGATTGATGATCTCTTCGACCAGCTAAAGGGAGCTACGGTATTCTCGAAGATCGACCTGCGGTCTGGTTACCATCAGTTAAGGATCCGAGAAGAGGATATACCCAAGACGGCTTTTACCACCCGCTATGGATTGTACGAGTGTACCGTTATGTCCTTCGGATTGACCAACGCCCCTGCTTTCTTTATGAATATGATGAATAAGGTTTTCATGGAGTATTTGGACAAATTCATCGTGGTCTTTATAGACGACATCCTCATTTACTCCAAGGACCAGAAAGAGCATGAGACTCATCTCCGGTTAACCTTAGGCAAGCTAAGGGAACACCAGTTATATGCCAAGTACAGCAAGTGTAAATTCTGGACGGCAGAAGTAAAGTTCCTTGGACACATTATCTCTGCACAAGGCATTGCAGTAGATCCTGCCACCGTGGAAGCAGTTACAGATTGGTTGCCACCCACGAACGTATCTGAGATACGAAGTTTTCTAGGTTTGGCCGGATATTATCGGAGATTTATTGAGAATTTTTCCAAGATAGCCAAGCCTATGACCAAGTTGTTGCAGAAAGGAGAAAAGTTTGAATGGACTCCTGAATGCGAGGAAAGTTTCCGCACCCTCAAGACCCGTCTGGTGTCAACACCCATACTGACCCTACCCGATATCCGGAAAGACTTCCATGTTTATTGCGACACATCTCGCCAAGGATTGGGATGTGTTCTTATGCAAGATGGAAAGGTTATCTCTTATTCCTCTCGTCAGTTGAGACCCCATGAGTTGAACTACCCGACCCACGATTTGGAATTGGCCGCTGTAGTGCATGCCTTTAAGATTTGGAGGCATTATTTGGTCAGAAATCGCTGTGAGATCTTTATGGATCACAAGAGCTTGAAGTACATCTTCACACAGCTAGATCTTAACCTAAGGCAAAGACGATGGTTGGAATTAATAAAGGACTATGACGTAGGTATTCACTACCACCCTGGAAAAGCAAATGTGGTAGCTGATGCATTAAGTCGCAAGGGATACTGCACATCCATGATGATTCAGGAACACACACCCTTGCTATGTAAAGAGATGGAAAAGTTGAATCTCTGGTTGACCACCGGAGCATATCTAGCCACCATATGGTTTGGAACCCGGATATGTGTGCCGGATAAGCCAGAAATAAAGACCCTTATCCTGAGAGAAGCCCATGAGACATTGTACTCCATTCATCCCGGTAGTACCAAGATGTACCAAGACCTGAAAGACCGTTATTGGTGGGTTAGCATGAAGAGGGAGATTGCACAGTTTGTCGCCGAGTGTGACACTTGCAGAAGAGTAAAAGCTGAACATCAGAGACCCGCAGGGCTGTTACAGCCATTGAAAGTGCCTGAATGGAAGTGGGAAGAGATCGGAATGGATTTCATCACCGGACTCCCAAAGACCCAACTTGGGTATGATTCTATTTGGGTGATCATCGATCGGCTTACGAAAGTAGCACACTTCATAGCCGTTAAGACGACCTTTAGTGGCCCTAAGCTTGCAGAACTATACATGGCCCACATCGTGTGCCTGCATGGAGTGCCCAAGAAGATAGTGTCCGATAGAGGAAGTCAGTTCACCTCTCGTTTCTGGAAGAATCTTCAAGAAGAGATGGGAACAAGATTGAATTTTAGCACTGCCTACCACCCTCAGACGGATGGACAAACAGAGAGGGTAAATCAGATATTGGAGGATATGCTTCGGGCATGTGTCTTGGATTTTGGAGCCACTTGGGACAAGAGCTTACCGTACGCTGAGTTTTCGTACAACAACAGCTATCAGGCCAGTCTTCAAATGTCTCCTTTTGAAGCCTTGTATGGACGTAAGTGCAGAACGCCTCTGCTGTGGGATCAAACTGGTGAATCTCAAGTGTTCGGAACGGATATCCTTCGTGAAGCAGAAGAGAAGGTACGGATCATCAGAGACCGACTCAAGACAGCCCAATCACGACAGAAGAGCTATGCGGACAATCGACGTAGAGATTTGGCCTTTGAAGAGGGAGATCATGTCTACATTCGAGTTACGCCTCTCCGTGGTACTCAACGGTTTAACATGAGAGGAAAGTTGGCCCCTCGATATGTTGGACCATTTCCCATCATACGCCGCCAAGGCGAAGTTGCTTATCAGTTGGAATTACTGCCCTCATTGGCTGGAGTACATGACGTATTTCACGTATCCCAACTCAAGAAGTGTCTTCGCGTCCCGACAGATCAAGTGGATCTACAGCAGTTGGATGTTCAAGAGGATCTGACCTATGTGGAAAAGCCTGTCAAGATCTTGGAGGTCAAAGAAAAGACCACCAGGAGTTGGGTCATCCGCTTCTGCAAAGTGCAGTGGAGCAATCATCCTGTAGAGGAAGCTACATGGGAAAAAGAGGATGAACTCAAGGCACAGCATCCTGAGCTATTCGAGGATTAATCCGAATCTCGAGGATGAGATTCTTTGTAAGGGGGATAGGATTGTAACACCCCAAGAAATAAAAACAAATAAAATAAAAGAAAATTATTATTTAAAACATTTCTGGATTTTAATATTAAAGGGAATCCTAAAAGAGCCTTATTAAAGCCAAACAGGGAAGAATATTCAAAATATGGACCTGAAAATTTTATGAGATGAACTAGAGACTAAGATATAATTTTAGGAATTTTTACAAATTTTTATCAACAGTGATTCAACCCTTAATCAAATAAATGAATTACTGATTTTATTTTAAAACAGAAAAGAATTAAAATCCTTATTGGGCCTCAACCTTCAAAGTGACCAAGCCCGGCCCAGTCCAAACCGCCAACCACCGACAGGTGGGACCGACCTGTCGGCACTCGCGTCCCCTCTCTCCTCCCCCGCGCCATTCCCGCCTGGCCCACCAGTCAGCCCCTCGTGGCCATTCCTCGCTCTCTGGTCACCTGGGCCCGCCTGTCGGCGCTTGTTTTCCCGCTCGCCCACTGACAGGTGGAGCCCACCTGTCAGAAGCTTCGTCTCCGATGGAAGGGGATCACCCCCTTCCTTCTTCCCGGCGATCGCCTTCTGTTTCCCTCGCCGCCGGCCACCCGCGCTCACCCGATCGCCCCGGATCGCCTACCCCGAACGCCACCGCCCCTTTTCCATCCATGGCGACGCGTTTTTTGCGCTTAAGGAAAGCTATCCGAAGTTTTTGGAAACCTTCGCCGGAGATGGAAACCAACCTTCGGGTTCCCCGGAATTCCTTGCCATCTGGACGCCGGCGACCCCCTATAAGTACCCCTGTAGACGCCGCCCTCTACCCACACCGAAGCAACCCGTGCCGAGCGAGAACAGAGCCTCCATTCCCCGTTTTTCGGGCTCCCTCTCTACCTCGACTCCGGCGAGCCATCGTCGTCAACCCCGACCCCCTTCGCCCTAGCCACCACCACCAAAGCGACCGTCTACGCCCGCTCGTCCTCGGCCACGCCTCCATCGACCGAGAAGACCGCCGGATCGCCGTCGCCGTCGACCACCCGAACCCTCTCCGCCGTCTACGCTCGCCGCCGGTCCCCTCCGGGCCCCCATCGTCGCCACCGAAGGTACTGTCATGACCCCCTTCACCTCCGCGTTCCATTTTGGCCCTAGCTAGGCCCCTAGGTCCTCGCCGCTGCCGTCGTCGTCGTGCCCGAAGCCTCGCCGTCGCCGGAGACGAAGGCTACAAGCCCCTTACGCACGTGCCGTGCCGGATCGAGCCACAGCCGTTCGATCGTGATCGAAGGGCTACGAGTAAATCCCTTCGGGATTTAATCAGGGCCCTCGGATCCGATCGAAGCGGTATCGCGCGCTCTCGGCCATCGATCGCCACTTAACTCGCTGGACAGATCTCGTGCATCCGCGTGTACCCCTTCGCCACGTTTTAATCACAGCCGTCCGATTTCATTAAAGCCTTCCCACCTCGCGCCCGATCACCGGATCCAGATCCGACGGTCCTGGTTGACCCGGTTCACGCGCACAGTGCGCGGGTCCATGGTGGACCTGGCTCACCGTGGACCCGCAGCTGTTTCTGGTTTTAAATAAAATTCAGAAAAATGGTTTAAACTTTAAAAATTCATATCTTGCTCAAATTAACTCCAAAGTTCACCATTTAAATTTTGTTAAATTCAGAAATTTATTCTCTACACATTAATGCCATAAACATTATGTTACTGTTACCCAAAATATTTTTAATAAATAATTGAATAAAAACCCCTTAGGGTTAAAATTAATAATACAGAAAATAAATTAGGAAAAATCCTAAAAAGTTAAGCTTTACTATTTTATACCAAACTTCAGAATATTAAAATATTACTTCACATAAAAACACCCATAAACATGTATGTTTATTATTTGGTGGTTTTTATTTGTTTATTGAATGTATTGTTTATTTTTTTCGTATCGAGAAGACTACGAGTTCGTTGAGGAGCCGGAGTTCTATCCCGAGGTTCCACCTTCACCCTTTGCTGAGCAAGGCAAGTCATCGACCCTTCTGTGGAAACAGTTGATCATCATTGAGCCCATGTTTTAATAAACTATCGCTATAACTCATAGGTTAATATTGCATTAGTCCAATAATCAAGCCTTACACTTATATTTATTAGATCCCCGTCCTTGTGTGCAAACCCAAGCCATGCTTATTGAGCCTTAACTCCTTGTCACTCTACTATAAAATTATTAGCTAGTGCCCAATGTACCGGCACAACTGCTATAGGATAAAAATAATGAGTCGTAGTTAGATGGATTCTGGTATATGAAATACCCCGCTATTCTTGTCTCTGGACTCTGTTGGAGTTAGGTATGTTATAAGTATGGTGGGTTCCGGGTGCAAGCTCGGAAACTGGTTGGTCGCACCCGGGGCACTATAAGGACCGGTCTGCGGGATCTGTTGCAAAGCACTTCCGTACCAACCACAAGTCTAATGGGTAAGTTCTAACTAGAAGTGTGGGACACTCCGGCTCTATGCACCATAGTGGAGGGGGCAAGGGGCTAGCCCTCAGGGCGCCTTGTACCGACGATGGCTCAAGGGGGCGTATGGTGAGAACTCGACACGTTGAGACACGATACGAAACCCATAAGAGGGTGTTATGGAGTCGGGGAAGACCATATGGAAGGTTTTGGCACGAGTTCCCGTGAAATGGGTCATCTCGTTACACTTTGGTGTAAGTGATGAGTGTGTGCCTTGTGGGTACAGTGGTACATCTCTGATCAGAGTAATTTAATCTTTTCGAAAAGCCGAGCCCACGGTCAAGGGCGGGTTGTGTGACTACTCGCAGTTAGTTTACAATTGTATGAATGGTTGAGTTAATCATGGCATGTAAGGACTGTTGAGCGAGGTGGGGCTGACCGTACCCCTCGAGTTAGAAGATGATGATGCATACGCATGTTTACATTTCAGTACTAATAAATTGATCACATTTAATGCTTTACAATTGTGCTTCTTCCGCAAAATTAGCCACTATCTCCCTTGTTATTATCTTGCATTAAATTTGCATTCGGTGGCTTGCTGAGTACTTTTGTACTCACCCCCGTTGACTTACACCACCAGAGCATGTCTACTACGAGGAGGATGAAGGTCTGGAGTAGCGACCCAGTCAAGACGAGACTGGAAGGAGGCGTTCATCTAGGACCCTTTATTTTATTAGTTTTTCTTCACCTTTATTCACTTTTGTACTAATACGGTCTACGAACCATGAATGATTGCTCGTATTGTACGTGGTCACATGATGAACGTCTTGGTTTATTGATTTTCTATGGAATTTCAATAAAAGTCCTGATTTATTAAATCGGGGCGCGACAGGATCTTACTTTTGGAAAGGACATTTGGTGGCTAAGAAATGATTTTATCTTTAGAAACAAACTATGTACTAATGTTTTTTAGGTTGTCTATAAACTAATCAGTTTCCTCACTCAGTGGTTCCCACTTGTCCCGGCTCGTCTGAAAGAGGAAACTTCAAGATGTGTTGCCTTGCTCCGTGTTAGACTGCATCAGCTAGTAGGGAGCTCGTACCCAAGTGTTCCCGAGGGGGTATGGTTTCAAAATTAAAGATGAGAATAGAGTGTCTCTCTGGGATGATGTTTGGCATGAAGAACTTCCTCTCATGATTAGATTCCATGGGTTGTATGGTATGTGTTGTGATCCAAAGGCAATAGTGGTCGAGGCCTTAACTCAGATTTTAGCTGGGATGTTGTTCAGACGATCTTTGAGAGAGTATGAGATGATAGAATGGCGTAAAATGTGATCTATTCTCGACAATCTAATCATTTCAGACACCCCTGACCAAATGACCTGGTTAATTGACAATAAGGTGTTCTTAGCCAAATCTATTTATCGAATGATTCTAGATAACGAGGGGATAGAAGTGGAAGGTATGCAAATATGGAAAAGTGGGCTACCTCTCAAAGTGAAATTTTTCTTGGCTTATGATAAAAGGATGTATCCAAGTAAGTGAACAATTGCGTAAAATGCAATGGAGGGGTGATCCGCAATGCAAAATTTGTGCCCAGCTAGAGAGCGTAGACCATCTCATATTTTCTTGTACGATCTCTCGGTTCTTATGGACTTTCCTTAGCGATTCCCTAGGTTGGAGCTAGGTTCCGATTCATAGAAACAACTTTTTGGAGCTAGTTGGGGGTTGTCTTGATAATAAAATGATGAAGATTGCTTTCCAGATTTTAGGAACAAGTGTTTGGTACATTTGGTGGCTAAGAAATGATTTTATCTTTAGAAACAAACTATGTACTAATGTTTTTTAGGTTGTCTATAAACTAATCAGTTTCCTCACTCAGTGGTTCCCACTTGTCCCGACTCGTCTGAAAGAGGAAACTTCAAGATGTGTTGCCTTGCTCCGTGTTAGACTGCATCAGCTAGTAGGGAGCTCGTACCCAAGTGTGGCTCCCATGTGATGAAGAAAATGGTCTCCCGAGTGAAAAAGGGCTCGGGATGATTGCTCACTCTCTTATGAAGGACTGAAGACCTTTCTGCTATTGTCTGCTTGCTGGTGGGCCTTCGTGAATGTTCATTTTTGTGGTAAATTTTGTTAGTGAATGAATGTATATATATCGTGGTAAGACTATCTTTTGGTAGTGCACTATCCATCATAACATCTCCAACGTGGGTAGGGTCTGCTCCTCGATGTTGGTTGTTTTTGGGTTGTTTGCGGCATATGTTATATCCGCCTTTACTCTAGATTGTAAGTCGGTATCCCCGACCAAAAATAGATGTTACTTATCTGCTTCCAAATTCAAGCAGGGCCTCCCTAAGTGGTGTGCCTTTTCCAAAAAAAGTTACAGACTTTGTAGAAAGGGGAATTTGATCATATACTCTCCCTTTAGATAAAAATTGAGAATTTACCCTCCACATCTAAATGATATGTGGGGTCCACTTAAGTCAATGATATGCAGACTAGGAAGGTAAATCCTCAATTTACATCTAAATGGAGGATATATGATCATTTTTTCTTTTGTTAGAAAGAGTGCGGCTTGCTTAAACATAATTTTATTCAAAGCATACATGAAAGAAAAGACCATACATACTAAACGGATTGAGTATCCATACAAGAAAGAAAAAATTTTGGACCAGATTGTTCAAAGCAAAGCAAAGACCATGGCAAAACCCCTATAACACAAACAATCCACGCCAGTCGGGAGTCACCCATCACTAGCAAAATAAGTCACTACAAGTTTGACTAGATCTCCAATCCACGCCACACCAATCGAGAAGATGGGAGGACGAGGACGAGGAAAACAATCTGCTTCGAGAGAAGAACTGCTTCAAGCTAGAGTGTTTTGATAGGAGGAGGTGAGCTCGATGGGAAGGGATAGTAGCGCAAGAACCTCAACAGAGCAAGAACCGTGACCTGGCCAGGCGTTGGCTTCCCCACTGTCGCTACTCCTAGAACGGTTAGGCAAGACGCTACGCCACCGAACACCACTACCACCGCTCCAACGCCTTGCAATCCCGTCTCATCACTGAGTGCTCCTTCCACCACTCCTATGGCCTGCAGGGCAACCATCGCACTACTGCCACTTCCCCCGATGCTAATGACCCAAGGCCAGCCTCTACTAGCACTCCATCCCCGAGGCCCTCTACTGTAATGCCCGAAAACTAATAATTTCAGATTTTATTGAATTTCCAAAGAAAAACAATAAATACAAAATGTTAATCACACAACTACATCTTACGATAAACAAAATATAGCTCGCAGGCTATTTTATTACACTGAATTAATAATAAAAGGAAAAATCTTGCGATGAACATCTTGCTCCAAGACTCGCATCCTTGACTGGGATAGCTACTCCAGACCTCCGTCTTCGTAGAACTCATTATCTAAAAGTTTTAGTTAACAGGGATGAGTACAAACGTACTCAACAAGCCACAAAAAATGCACATAATGCACGGGTAATAACAAAAGATAGGTATGTGGCTTATGTTTACGGAAAAGTACATTTTGTAATTAAGCAATTAATGTGATAAAATTTGTTAATTATGCATAAAGTAAATATAATCATGAAACCATCCACTAATTCGAGTAGGACAAATGGTACTAACTCGCTCAACAATCCTTAAATGCCATCACCCAATGCACAATCATAAAAGTAAACTAACTGCAGTGAACATTGCTCAACCCGCCCTTGACCATGGGCACGACTTTTCGAAAAGATTATACTCTGACCAGAGGTGTACCACTGTACCCACAAGACACTCATTCCTGCACACTACACTGTGTTCAGATGACCCAAGTCACATGAACTCATGCCTAAGCCTTCACCATGGAACGCACCAACTTGAGGACAACCCATTAGGTTTCACTGGCGCGCCAACGCATTGGACTAACGTCGTGCCCCTTTTGTGCCTCATTGGTACAAGTCATCCGCAGATGCAACTTGCCGCTTTTGCTTGGTGCATCGGGTTGGAACGCTCCATACTTCCAGTTAGGCCTTACCCATTAGACTAATGGTTGGTACGGAAGTGTTTTGTAACAGATCCCGCAGATCGATCCTTATAGTGCCTCGGGTGTGACTAACCAATGCCCTCGCTTGCACCCGGAACCCACCATGATAACACATATAACCAATTTTCCAAGTTATTTATAATTCCAAGAGATGAGAAGTATATCGGGGAATATAATAGAATAAAAGTGACCATTTTATTCTACGACTCATTTTTAGCCTACTAGCAGTTGTGTCAGTACTTTGGACACTAACTAATATTTAATAGTAAATGTGACAAGGAAAAGAGGCTCAATGGCATGGCTTGGGTTTGCACAACAAGGTCATGGGATCTAATAAATATAGTGCAAGACTTTCAATTGGACTAATGTATTTATATCATATGAGTTATAGCATTGTTTAATTAAAACATGGGCTCAATATGATCAAAATTGGGTTGTGACTTGCCTTGATTAGGGAATGGAGATGGTGGAACCTCAGGGTAATACTCTGGCTCCTCGACAGCGTCAAAATCTTCTCGGCACACAAAACAAGAAAAATAAACAATTAAAATAAATAAATTAAACAATATAAACATTTCGATTAAATTGGTTAAAGTTATAGAGGATAAAAAGAGGGATTTTCTGGAATGGAAAGGTGAAATTTGGAGTTAAAATGGAGAAGATATGAATTTTTGAAGTTAAAAGCATTTTTTGGAATTTATTTTAAATTTAAAACAGTCTCTAGTCCACGGTGAACTAGGCCTACTGTGAACCAGTGCACTGTGCGCGTAGACCGGACTCATCAGAGCCATCCAATCGAGATCCAGTGGCTGGCCGCAAGGTGGGAGGTTTAAATGAAAATGGACGGACATGATTAAAACTAGCGAAGGGGTATGTGATGGGCGATCGAGATCGACGTGGGGGTTTAAATGAAAACAAGCGGCTTAGATCACCCGATACTAGTCAACGAAGATTAGAGAGAATTCGAGCGCTCGGTTACGCGATCTAATCCTGGATGTTGGCTCGAGATCAGACAGTGCAGATCACATCTAGCACGTAGTGCGCTGTTGTCGTTGCCCTCAGCGACGACAGTGCACGACGATGATCGTGGCGGCGACGACCTATAGTCGAAGGGTGCGTTTGGTTCTGTTGTGAGCTGTAAAAAACTGTTGTGAGTTGTCTACTATGAAAAAGCTATTGTGAATTATCTGTTGTGGAAAAACTAAAAGTCGTTTGGTTAAAGCTGCTGTGAAAAAACTGTTGTGAGCTGACTGTTTTTTATAACTTACATAATTTTCATCATTATAATATTCTATACATATATAAATAGGAAACACTCAACATTAATGCAACTAAATAACTAGAAAATATATTAGATAAATAAAAAAGGTTCATAGTTCATCTCATAAAGTAACCGACAATCACATATTATCTCATGAAATTGTGCAATGCAATACAAACTATAATAATGTTAGATCAATCAAGACACCTTGAATTCATGCTATTTAATTTGTACTAAAAATCAGAAAAGCAAAAGTAGAAAAGCAGGGTCCAAGCTGCTTTCAAATTTGTACTAGAAAAAAATTCTTTTTCACAACAGAAGTAGTTTTGTAAACCCGTTTGGTTCAGCTTATGCTTTTTCATAGTAGAAGCAGATTTCAAAAGCAAAACCAAACGCACTCTAATCCAGGAGCAAAAATGGAAGGAGAATACGGTAACAAGAAGTATGGTACCAAAATTGAGGGTCGACGGCAAGTGGTCGAGGCTGATGATGAGCGAGGCGGCGGAGGGCTCTCGAGTTGATGGCGACAGCGGTTCTCCGGTGGTCCACAACACAAGTGGAGGTGTTGTCGGGGACGAGCGGGGACCAGCAGACATAAGGGTGCTGTCGGCGAGGTAGGAGGAGGCCTCAGGAGACAGCGAGCGGTGGTTGGAGTGGAAGTAGGGTAATGGCGCAAATTGGTGCGGCGGTCGCTCAAGAATGTTAGGGCTACAGGTGATTCAGGATGGCTGGAGCGCGGTGGAAGCAGGGTATTTATAGGATCGCTGGCGTTGGATTTAGAAGGGGAAAAGGGGGAAAGCTATGTGATTCCATCTTTGCTAGTGAGGGTTTCCTTCACGGCGATCCGACAATTCTAGGCAGATTGGCGACGAGATTTTGAGGGAAAGGGATCACCGACGGACAGTAAGCGTGATTCCGGCATCAATTCCAGTGATTTCGCACAGCAGCGGCAGATTGGAGGGATTAGGGTTTCGACCGGGGCTAGATTGGGGGTGGTCTTTACGGGGAAGATGAAGCTGACCAGTGGGGTCGACTGGCAGTGGGTGCGGGTGCAGCCACATGCGCCAACAGGCGGGGGCCACTGGCAGAGGGAGGGGGCGGGCGCAGACACGAGACCTCGGTGCCGACAACTAGGGCCCGTGCGTTAGAGAGGTAAGAGAGGACGCGGTGGTTAGGGAAGGGAGAGGGAAGACTGACAAGTGGGGTCCCCATGTCAGTGAGGGTACGGGTGTCGGTTGGGCCGGGCTGGAGAGAGAAAAGAGGGAGATGGCCCACTATGATTTAAATCCATTTTTCTATTTAAAATAATTACAAAAATTCATTTGTATTTTCTATGCTAGTTGCAAAGGTCCCAAAAATTTGTAAAAATCCTAAAATTTTATTTTGCCTTTAGGAACTTAACATAAATTCCTCAACTCAAATCTTGAATTATTTCTCATAGTTTTTATTTATTTGTCTCTTTTTGGTTCAAACTTAATTAAATGTTTTTATTCCAATTTTTTTATTTACTCCATTTTAATTCTTTCTTAAGATTTCTAATTCTTTATTTTTTTCCACCATTTTATTATTAAAACTTAATTTATTTAATTTTTTTAATTTTCCTTCAATTTAATTTATTTTGAAAAAATAAGGGTGTTACATCTACCACCGTTCTAGCCATGCATAGTCCATCACCACCGTCAAGAGCCTCCATCGGCCGCTACTCTATCCATGACTTCTTGATGAGACACCACAGTTGTGGTGTGTTTTCTTTGCCTGATCTTTCGGTGGGTTGAAATAATTTCGATTAGAAGGAGACGTCGTTGATGACTCGACTATAACCGTAGAAGACGTTCGTCTTACGCCTTAGCGATCAATATATCAACTCTAAGGATTGTTGATCTTATCAGTGATAAACCTTATTCCTTCAAGCAATCGAGGAACGAGCAAGAACAAGATAATAGACCAACTAGTATTGTTGAATATGAAAGAAGCACAAAAGGATAGTTGGGGTTATGAAACAAGAAATCAGCGATCTAACCGATCACGGGTTTACACGGAAGAGTAGCATTGGCTAAACTTTATTCTAATCAAAACTCATCTTATAATGGTGGTTCGTCCTAGACTAAATAGGAGATGAGCAAGGAATTTTGGCTAGCAACAAAGGCAAGACAAATCTAATCCTAAACTGATTTGACATGGACTAAAATAGGAAAGGAATAAAGGGATTTTTGGTCAGCTATAAATGCAAGCCAAAATATCATCCTAAACCTTCCTAAACTATCCAAAACATAACTTTATTATATGATGCTATTCTATAGTATGGTGACACATCACTCTTTTATTTGTTACCATCTTTTGGACCTTCCTTACTAGCTGGTTCGGAGTGAAAAGAAAATGCGCATTATTTTGGTGATTGTGCTCTCCTCGGAGGGAATCTGGAGGTGTAGCTGGATCCGTTGGAAAGAGAATATCTCAATCTTTCCAAAAAGTCTAAGATCATCTAAATCAGAGCTTCCATGTAAAAGTTATGCACGTTTAAATCTGGAGCTTTCTCTGTAGCCCGAGTCTAAGTCTAAAACATATAGAACTTTATCTCCACTTTCTCTTGACACAAAAGTATCGTCCCAAACTTATATGTTATCTTTGGATGGCTTTGACTTGGTCTCTAATCAACTTCCATTATATTCAATGCCCTTGATGTGCTCTCAACGTGTCGCTTGATCCGTGTAAGAATTTCTATAACTGAAAACAAAACCATCTCATGATGTAGCACCCTTAGCTCAAATATATAAAATACAAATCTAATATATAATGCATGTACTTTAGGTTGTTTATTGTAAAGCATAAGCATGATCATATCCGAGCCGATGATGTCCTCAGCATTCTCCCCTTCTTGGCTGCGAACCGTCCTCGGTTTGTTCTCGTATTCGCAGTCATTGTAGATCCTAGCAAAACAGATATTATTGTGCAATATCACTTGTTCTTTTGTTACGTTGAGAGTAGGAGGAAACAACTCACTTTAGCATTCGGTTGCTCAAGTGTCAGTGAAGAACCATCCTTGATAAAAGGAGACGAACCTGTAGTGTTGTTGAACAACTCATCACACTCTCTTTCTTAAAAACAAATATGTGTATTTAAATCAAAACAAGAGACTCTCGAGATAATAGGATTAGTTAAAACATCTTGCTCAAGATTATTATTTTTAGGCTTTACTTTTAGTTTCAAATTTGAACATATGTAAACTCTATGCACAAAGCATATTCCTTTATCATTATATTTGCTAATTACATAAAAAGTGATATGAGCGGGACATGACAAGTCAGTTACAATGTGAATAATTTCTCATTTAAAACACTAAGTTCACAAAGATCATCAAATTCAATTTATCCCCAAGTATTTAAAGAAGATAACAAGTTTTGTTCTTCCTTTCAACTAGCAATATGAACAACATGTATCAAATCACTTAAATGTTCAACAGCAAAATCAACATGTTTATTCACTAGTTGTGGAATAGATATAAGTGAAGTGTTGCACAACTATTCTTTATCACAAGGAATAGCATCAAAATTATAGTGTGACAAAGGAATTTGAGAAGTAGGTTCCACTAATGTTTTCTCTAAATTACCATGATGAGTGGACAAATGTGTTTTATCATAAACACACTCACCTTGATTAATTTTAGCACATGTATTACCTTGCAAATTCTTTTCCAATGATGTAAGTGCATACTTATTCCCCTTTTCCTTATTCGCTTGATCCATGTAAGAATTTCTATAATTGAAAACAAAACCATCTCATGGTGTAACATCCTTAGTTCAAATATATAAAATACAAATCTAATATAAAATGCATTTACCTTGGGTTGTTTATTGTAAAGCATAAACATGATCATATTTGAGCCGGTGATATCCTCGTGACTTCTCCACTGACATCGATGTAGCCAACACGTATGAATAGAAAAAAAGAAAAGTGAACAAATTATCCTGAACTCGATGTTTTGTTTTAAAAAATGAATTTGTATAGTGTCTCCATAAGTGGTCCGCAAAAAAATGAGGAGTTGAGTAATGGATCTTTATTTTTCATGGATCTAAAAATTAAGATCTGAAACTATTTGGCTAGTGATTTGTGAAGCGGAGCTATAAAACCTGGAGTAGAGCAGTGTCAAATAACCCACAAATCTTTTAATGGATATAAAATTATATTAATTTTTTTAAATAATACATTTTTATTCAAAATTTTAAATTTGGTATGCAACTTTCAGAAATTACAAAAATAGCCCTCTGTAGATCATTTGTCAATCTACCCAAGATTAGCAAACGATCTACCGAAGAGGTGGACCAATTGCCACACTGGCAATTATCGATCGATTTATCCTCTATCGGCAGACCATCTACCAATAGAAGGATATTTTAAAAAAATCCATCGATGCGGCATGGGCACAGAAGGCGATGCGATGCTATACGGCTCGGGTGCTTGTGGAGGTGGGTAGCGGCTGGTTTGCACGAGCGGTGGGCGTGGCAGGCGACGTGCGCGACATGGTCGATAAGGCACCATGCGCATGGTGCTCGAGGCGGTGACTGGCACGACACATTGAAGGTAGGTGGCTCGATAGGCACATGGCGCAGGCAGACGAGCAGGCGGGCGACACAGCGTGCGTGCGGAGCAACTTTTTTTAAAAAAAATTGCCTCTTTCGGTAGATGGTCTGTCGACATAGCTGATTTTTTATTACGCTGGTCTCACCTATATCATCATAACATTTGAAAATTTGAATAAAAAATATTTTTTTTAAAAAATCAAATTATATTAGGCTTTTCAGAAAACACACGTAAGGCGGCTAGATTAGGCCCATTTAGGGCTCAACTTCCCCGGGTCTCCCCGAACCTCACCTTCTCCGTCTCCTTCCCCTTCACCCGACCTCCCAGATCTCCTAGACCAGAAGCTTCCAGAAGTCCGTCGAGGCAACTGCCCTGCAGCGATGTCGACGAGCACCACGCCGGTGGACGCCTCTGGGGAGCCGATCCCTACCTCGTCGGTGCTCATGGCGGCGTCCAAGCACATCGCCGTGCGGTGCCGGCCGGAGAACGTGGCCTTCCTCAACTGCAAGAAGAAGGACCCCAACCCGGAGAAGTGCCTCGAGAAGGGCCGCCAGGTCACGCGCTGCGTCGTCAGCCTGTGAGTCGCCCATCTGTACTCGCCTCCCCGTCTTCCTCCCTCACTGCCCTTGCCTTGTCCGGTCCCCTCCAGCCCGCTTGGACTCGGGATTAGGGAAATGTTGCTTCGATCGCGCGCTGTTCGTGGTGTGCCGTGTGCGTCCAGTTTTTCTAACTTCAGCAGGAATGCTCTGGGGCTGTGATGTTTAGTATGTGCTGCTATCTCGATTTTTCTTGATCCGTTAGATAAAATTGATGCATATCAGAGTATGTTAGTCAAAGTTGGTGCTTCAGTGGTTGGCAGTGTGGCAGTGGATAGTAACCTGGTGAACATGTGTTTCTGGTTTGCATTTTCTATGAGGGGCTTTGCAATGGTAGATACATTAGCTAGTTACCAATGGGAACATGATAAATGACTCTAGCAGGTGCCATGGCTAAAATATTGATCACAGTTTGTACTGAGTAGTGACTAGTGAGTGCAGGCCTCTTTTTCATTGCCATGCATTCTTATTGATGCTGAGGGAGGGCTGGAACAAATAGCAAGTTTGTAGCTAGCAGTGTTGAAAAAATCGGTTAACGTTAGCTAGTCGGTGGAGTAGGGATTAATCTGTTAATCAGGATTAACTGAATTAATCAGTCAACCGTTAATTGGTTGGCATGAAGTACTTATGTACGCATGTATACGATCTCGAGAAGGTTGTTTCCAATTTGTAGTTTTGTACCATTCACACTTTCACAATAATATTCAAGAGTGAAGACTTTACGGTTCACACTCTCACTCAAGTCTAGAGGTGATGTGTGGGGAGGCAGTAGTGGTGAGGGTGGCGGTGGTGAGGGAGGCTCGAAGAGTGCCAGGGGCTAGAGACTAGAATGCTCGAAGGGGGCAATGAGAAAGGGGCATTTGGATAAAACCCTAGCAAAGAGGGTTTTTATATAGGTTGACCACGATTAATAGGTGGTCAAAGATGATTAATCACATTGTCCAGATGATTAATCGGTCAGATGATTTCATGCCCAATTATGCACTAAATTAACAGGTGATGTGCCAATTACAAGTTAATTGGCTGATTTTTCTAACACTGGAAGCGAGTAGTGCTGTTTTGAGGAATATGTGAAAAAAGCTTGCAACTCTTAGATATGCAGAGTTGATATGAATACTTAGCTTTTCTGTGATTCGCTATTGCTAATAGATGTGTGAACTTATGAACTCATGTGTGATAATGTTAGCCTTCTGGTCAGATTACGGAGCAATGGGGATAAAGTGTTTGATGGTATTATCACACTCTGAAGCTTGCTGGCTTTGCTCATAGGTTCAGTAGTAGAATCAAACTAACTTGTTACATATGTTTCTAGTCTAATTTCAATCAACAAGAGAGAATGCATTATTATATGAAGCCAGTACAGGTTATTATGTGCTGACATTTTTCCATTCTGGTCCTAGATAGGAAATCTATACTTATTGAAAGACTATCTATTTTTTATTCGTCTTTTTATCTGCTCAATTTATGCGTGTCGAGCTGTTCTGTGTTGGATGTACACTATTGTACAGTGAGTTCTTTCTTCCTTTACCAAGTGTGACCTGTTATATTTTGTTATATTCACCATTATTTAGTGTAAAAGTGACCACTGACAATAACACAAAATTAGTGACCACTAACCAGTGTAGGCTAAGAACCGTCTGTCATGATAAGTAGATAGCTCAAACTAGATGGCTCTTGACTCTTTAGTTATTTCAGCTAAGCAGTTAGCATGATACTTATTTTGCTATTTCTCAGGAATATGCATTTTATTATCACTGCTTTGGTTTTGGCTCCATATTGGCCTAATGATCAGCTGCAGATGATCGTTTTGAGTTTAGAGCATGCAGCAGAGGCAAGATTGATCCATAAATTGATACAGTGAACTTAAATAGATAGCACATTGACGTGTTCTAGGAATAGCCACTCGCTGCAGTCTGCAGGGATACCTGCCTGCTTACTTGGGTGCTATAACAGGTTTATGGTATTGACTATTGAGTAGTAATTACCAAAGATGAGTAGATAACACTGACATCTCTTTGATGGTACAACTGATGTGTATCTCACAGGATTTCCAGAGGACATTGCCCTTACTGGGCAACATCTTGGAAGAATATGAAGGAGCTCTGCTAATCACAATTATAAGGATACTAGTCAGATGCCCGTGCTTTGCAACAGAACCTTATTTTGTAATAGGGCATTTGCACAAAATTTATGTTTCTGCATGATTTTTCAGAAATCTAAGGGGTTTTCCACAAAATTCATACATCTGCGCAAAATACATAAATTAAAAGACCGAAATATAAAATACAATTTTCTTTTCCTTTTCTTCTTTTTTCTTTTTCCTCTTTTTCTTCTTTTTTCTTTTTCTTCTTTTTTCCTTTTCCTCTTTTTCTTCTTTTTCCTCTTTTCTTTCTTTCACGCAGGCTCCAGCGCACATGCATGCATGTGGCGCTGCGTGCGCAGCAGCGCAGACGGTTTTGCATGCGGGGTACTGCACGTGCAGCGGCGCGGACGGTTTTGCGCGGGGGGAGGCGCATGCATGCGGGGGAACGGTTTTGCGCGGGGAGGTGCGTAGGGGTGGACGGACGGACCATCTAGCCGCTTTATATTAGTTAAGATTAGAGCAGTACAAACTTTATAGCCTAGAGCTTATAGCAAAATGAAAATCCAATAAACAGCCTTTTAGAAATGGTTAAACTCTAAATAAGTTGTTGAAGGCTTGCTTTCATGATCAGTAACTGAAGGTTATGACTCTGGCTTTTCCTCCACTATGTCTCTGAGCCATTCCTAACTACTCTTTTTTCTTGTCACAATTTTACTCTGGGATCAAAGAATCCTTTATGCCATATTACTTTCTTATGATATTCTTTGTAATTATATTGAGAATTTTTTTTAAAAAAAAACAAATGTGGTACTCGGTTTTTAGAATTTGCAAATCTAACCTACCGTCGGCAGATGGACTGCCGAACGTGGCCACGTCACGCCACGTTCGGCATTGCATCGGTTGAACGTGGCCACGTCAGCCAGGTTCGGCCGTTGCAGTACCGAACGTGGCAACGGCTAGGCCATGTCGGCATCGCAACGGCTAGCCCGACCGAACGTGGCCATGTCACCCACGTTCGGCCGTTGCAGTGTCGAAGGTGGCAACGACTATTGCCACGTCGGCGCCGCAACTTCTAGCCGGGCCGAACGTGGCCACATCACCCACGTTCGGCGGTACAACGGCCAAACATGGGTGACGTGGCCACGTTCGGTCGGGCTAGCCGTTGCGGTGCCGACGTGGCCTAGCCGTTGCCACGTTCGACACTACAACGACCAAACTTGGCTGACGTGGTCATGTTCGGCCGATGCAATGCCGAACGTGGCGTGACGTGGCCACGTTCGGTAGTCCATCTGCCGACGGTAAGTTAGATTTGCAAATTCTAAAAACTGAGTACCACATTTGATTTTTTTAAAGAAATATTATTAAAAAAATCATTATATTGATGTAGACATGTAGTAGTACACTATTGAGCATAGTGAGGATAAATGGAGGAAATGTGGTTTTATGGTTCTTTGTATTTTACAATTTTCCAGGCTTGCCACAGTGAAGCAGAGTAATTGTCTAACTGATATTGCACGAGCTGACAATTCTTTTCTTCAACTGGTGCTTGTTTGCTAGCAGTTTTTTTTATGTAGTTGCTCATCGCAATAGGAAAAGGATTTTTAGTCATGTCCCATGTGTGGAAAGTAATCCTTGGGTGCTAATTTTATGGTTTCCTAGTTTATGGTTTCCTAGTTTATGTCTTTCCATAATGGCTTAGTCTATATTTGGTAGTCCTCTATATTTGGTAGTCTATCCTGAGCATTTGGCAGTCCTCTATATTTGGTAGTCTATCCTGAGATAATTAAGGGCTTAAATAATCCCTTGCTATGTATCAAACATTGCCATGTATTGCTCTATATAATCTGATGAAGGCAGTCATGGCTCAGTGTCAAAGTTAGCCCAAAAACATTCTGTCCCTTGTTCTGTTCAGTTCCTGTTTGGCCCGGGTGCTCGCCGGTGAGTTCCTTCTCTCCGGCGTGTTCCCGACAAGTGGTATCAGAGCCGGTTTGCGGACCGGGGAGGCCGAATGGAAGGGCAGGCGTCAGTCAATTCGGGCTCCACCAACAACAGCGTTGTTGTCTAGAGGGTGATCCGTGAGGTGGGCGGCGGGAGTAGCTACCCCGTCCTCACCAAGACCAATTACTCCGAATGGGCGCTGCTGATGAAGGTGAAGCTGAAAGCGAGGGCGCTTTGGCACGTCGTCGAGCAGGGCGGTGCCGACGTGCAGGAGGAGATGATGGCACTTGACGCTCTCTGTAGCGCGGTGCCACCAGAGATGGTGTCCTCCATTGCCGACAAGGACACGGCAAAGGAGGCCTGGAAGACCATCTCGGAGATGCGGGTCGGCAACGACCGCGTGAAGAAGTCTGCTGCAGTTCAACTGCGGCGGAAGTTCGACTTGGCGACGTTCAACGATGGTGAAACCATCGAAGACTTCGCGTTGCGCCTCAACGGAATGGCGACGACGCTCGCCACCCTCGATGCGGGAATCGAGGAGAGCAAGATTGTGGAGAAGATCGTTCGCAGCGTTCCACCACGATTCAAGCAGATCGTGCTCGCCATCACCACGCTCCTTGACGTGTCGACCCTCACCGTCTCGGATCTGGTAGGGCGGTTGAAGGCAGCCGAGGAGACCTTTGAGGATGCTCCGGGATCGCTGCAGCACGACGGGCGGCTCTACCTCACGGAGGAGGAATGGGCTGCCCGACAAAGGAAGGAGGCGGAAAACCACTCCGGCGGAGGCTCGAGAGGTGGACGCTAAGGAGGAGGACGACGCGGGTGCGGCCGTGGGCGCGGCGGCCGTGGTCCACAGTCCAACAAGGGTGGAGACGAGTGCAGGAGGTGCGGCAAGCTGGGTCATTGGGCTCGCGAGTGTCGCTCGAAGCCCAAGAAGGAGCAGGCCCATGCGGTCAAGGAGGAGGAGGAGGCTTCTCTCCTCGTCGCCAGGGCCTCGCCGACTGTCATCAGCCCCGTCGCCAGCACACAGCCGGCCGAGTCATCGGCGGCTCCACTACAAAGGGCCGGCCTGTCATTGCAACTGGTAGGGCAGGCACCATGCAGAGGCTCGGAGGAGCCTCAAGTTGAGATCCGGGAAGAAAGGGTCTTCACCCAGCTCGGAGAAGAGGTGGAGAATGAGGCAGAGGCGTGGATTCTGGACACGGGGGCAACAAATCATATGTCCGGGTCCAGAGTCGCGTTCTCAAAGCTGAACACGGAAGTGCTAGGCACTGTTCGGTTCAGTGATGACTCGGTGGCTCGGATTGAGGGCCGTGGGACGGTCTCATTCGTGTGCCGGAATGGAGATCATCGATGCTTCGCCGGAGTCTACTACATACCCCGCTTGACCTCGAACATCGTGAGCATCGGGCAACTTGATGAGGGGTATCGCATCAAGATAGAAGCCGACACAATGAGGATCCACGAGCCCGATGGCAAGTTGCTAGCAAAGGTGTCGCGAGCAGAAGATCGGTTGTACATGCTCCACATCAAGATAACACCACCAGTCTGCATGGCAGTGCGAGGAAGAGATGACGAGGTGGTGTGGCGGTGGCATGAGAGGTTCGGCCATGTCAACATGGCTGCACTGAGGAAGCTGGCTCGGGAGGAGCTAGTCCGAGGGCTACCAGAGATCGGCCAAGTAGAGAGGGTGTGCGAAGCTTGCCAGGCGGGTAAGCAGAGGCGCACCTCCTTCCCCACGCAGGCGGAGTTCAGGGCGAAGAAGCTCCTGGAATTGGTGCACGTGGATCTGTGCGGCCCCATCACGCCAGCAACACCAAGGGGGAATAAATATTTCTTACTGTTGGTGGATGATTTGAGCAGGTACATGTGGGTAGCCGCGATTCCTTCACTTGCTGCAAGGGCAATGAGCAAGCGCACCGAGTCCAATCGAGCCACTGGGGCAAACACCTCATCATAGTCAATACCATGCCTTTGAGCATACCCCTTTACCACCAACCGTGCCTTGTACTTGGATATGGCTCCATGCTCATCTCTTTTCACCTTAAAGACCCATTTCAAGCCAATCGCCCTCCTCCCAGGAGGAAGATCAACAAGGAACCATGTCCTGTTTTCTTCTATGGACTCCATCTCCTCTCTCATGGCCTTCTTCCAGCTGGGACTGTGTTCGGCTTCACTGAAAGATGTGGGCTCATCTGAACTCATGACATGCAGCTCTTCCAACACAGTCCCACATCTTTCAGTGAAGCCGAACACAGTCCTAGCTGGAAGAAGGCCATGAGAGAGGAGATGGAGTCCATAGAAGAAAACAGGACATGGTTCCTTGCTGATCTTCCTCCTGGGAGGAGGGCGATTGGCTTGAAATGGGTCTTTAAGGTGAAAAGAGATGAGCATGGAGCCATATCCAAGTACAAGGCACGGTTGGTGGTAAAGGGGTATGCTCAAAGGCATGGTATTGACTATGATGAGGTGTTTGCCCCAGTGGCTCGATTGGACTCGGTGTGCTTGCTCATTGCCCTTGCAGCAAGTGAAGGATGGGAGGTGCACCACATGGATGTCAAATGGGCATTCCTAAATGGAGATCTTCAAGAGGAAGTCTATGTGGAACAGCCGGCTGGTTTTGTGGTGGCTGGCCAGGAGCACAAGGTGCTCAAGCTGAGGAAGGCCCTGTACGGATTGCACCAAGCACCCCGGGCTTGGAATGAGAAGTTGGACAGCACGCTGCTGTCTTTTGGGTTCAGGAGGAGCCCCTCAGAACATGCTATCTACATCAGAAAGAAGAGCGACATATAGTTGGTGGTTGGAGTGTATGTCGATGATCTGGTGATCACGGGAGCTAGCAGAAGTGACATCCAGAAGTTCAAAGGGGAGATGGCAGCAGCTTTCAAGATGAGTGACCTTGGGTTGCTCCACTACTATCTCGGTATTGAAGTTAAGCAAAAGAAGGACGGTATTTCACTTAGTCAAGGTGCTTATGCTGTCAAGATTTTGGAGAAAAGTGGAATGGCAGATTGTAATCCCTGCCAAGTGCCCATGGAGACAAAGCTGAAACTCAGCAAACTCAGTTCAGAACCCCCTGTAGCCGACGCCACAGCCTACAGGAGTATTGTTGGGAGTCTGTGGTATTTGGTAAATACTCGCCCAGATTTGGCCTTTGCTGTTGGGTATGTGAGTCGCTTTCTGGAGGACCCAAGAGAAGACCATTTGGTGGCTATGAAACATATCCTGCGCTACATTGAAGAAACCAAGACTTGGGGAGTTTGGTTCGGCAGAAAGAAGGAAGAGGAAGTGTGCTTGACAGGTTTTAGTGATAGCGACTACGCCGATGATGTGGATACAAGGAAGAGTACAACCAGGGTGATATTCTTTCTCAATGAAAGTCCAATCACATGGCAGTCGACTAAACATAAGGTTGTAGCTCAATCAACCTGCGAAGCTGAGTACATTGCTGCAGCAAACGCAACTTGTCAAGCACTATGGCTGGCTAGGGTGCTTGCGGAGGTCCAAGGATCAGAACCTAAAGCTCCAATGTTGAGGGTTGACAATAAGTCGGCCATTTCATTGATTAAAAACCCTGTTCTTCATGGTCAAAGCAAGCACATTGAGGTAAAATATCACCTGGTCAGGGAGTCTGCTGAAGCAGGTTTGATCAAAGTGGACTACATAAAGAGTGAAGATCAGTTGGGGGATATATTGACTAAGCCACTCGGCAAGATCAGATTCTGTGAGCTGAGGAAGAAGATCGGGCTCGTTGATACTGAAGATTTGCACCACAAGGCTTAGGAGGAGATTGTGGAAAGTAATCCTTGGGTGCTAATTTTATGGTTTCTTAGTTTATGGTTTCCTAGTTTATGTCTTTCCATAATGACTTAGTCTATATTTGATAGTCTATCCTGAGTATTTGGCAGTCCTCTATATTTGGTAGTCTATCCTGAGATAATTAAGGGCCTAAATAATCCCTTGCTATGTATCAAACATTGCCATGTATTGCTCTATATAATCTGATGAAGGCAGTCATGGCTCAGTGCCAAAGTTAGCCCAAAAACATTCTGTCCCTTGTTCTGTTCGGTTCCTGTTTGGCCCGGGTGCTCGCCGCTGAGTTCCTTCTCTCCAGCGTGTTCCCGACACCATGTACAGGTTTTGCTTCTCCACAGCAATGATTTCAGATTGTCTAGTAGACACTAGTCGTAGGGGCAATGACTAATCGACTAGTCGCAACTAACCGTAGATTAGTTGTTGTCATGCCACTGTTTTATCTAGATTAGAGGACACTGGACAGCAACACACATAATTATAGAATGCACAACAGCACAAAAAAGAAAACTGGACACTGGGTAGATTAGAGGGCCCCTTTGCATATGTATAGAATGCACAACAGCACAACACAGCAAGCCAATTCATGCTGCTAAACAGCAACACACATAATTATAGAATGCACAACAGCACAGAAAAGGAAAACTGGACACTGGGTAGATTGGAGTACTCTAGTAGCACAGCCTGAGGATTGAGGATCTTTCAGGCTTTCAGTCTTCAGAAGTTATCCAGCCTAGCGCCCCAGTCTGGCTTCAGCCTTCAGCCCTTCAGGCAGGTGGACACTGGAGTACTGGATAGGCCGTCGCTGCTGAGAGGGCCAACTGGAGGAGGATTGGCAGAGGGCGGTGACACCGGCAGGAGCCCGTCTGGAGGGAGGCCACAGTGCTGGCAAACTTCAGGACAGACAGGGGCACAGGACTTCGGGCGTACGCTGCTTCCGCTCTATTTTCTGTCGTGCGGCTGGAAGCCTGGAAATGAAAAGTGGGGTGGCGGCTGGAGCCTGGAAGCATGGTTCTTTTGTTTTCTGTTAGGGTTTTTCAGTTTTGAGGCTGGGCTGGAGTATGGGCCGAATTTTCTACTGGACCTAAACTAGTCAGACATCCATTAGTCGGTCGACTAATCGTGATTAGTCCACCGATCAGACAGCTAGTCGCTCTAGTTGTGCAGAACCATCTGATCGCTCGAAATTTTCGGATCAGGCCGACCAATCCGACTTGTAATCACTGCTCCACAGTTTTGTGCAGGTTGCACAAGACAAATGTATGGAAAGGCAGGATAGTACATTATGTTGTCACGCACACTATCATTTGCAATCTGACATTCCTGCACTGATCATTGAGTCACTGACAGCATGCAATATATTGTAAAGCTGCCATATGCAGTTGATTTTAGGATCCTATTGTCAACAACTTTGATTTATCTCTCTTACCATAGCAGAATGTGTGTATGTGTGGCAAATTACATTGAGATTTCTATTTTTCTCATTTTTTAAACTCAATAAAGTTTTGCAGTCCTTTTGGTTGAGTTTCATGCATTTGTAATTAAACTGGTTCGTCTGCATTTTCTACTTGCTCTATTGCTCATTTGCTTAAGAATTTCCTTTCTGATCACATTTTCATTCTCAGGTTGAAAGAGCTTCACCAGAAGTGCCCCAAGGAGATGGACACCTATGCTGGCTGCATGTATTACTACACCAATGAATTCGACTTCTGTCGCAAGGAGCAGCAAGATTTTGAGAGTGCATGCCCCGTTTCTGAGTAGCCCCCTCAGGGTTTTACTTCCAATGATCTTCACAAATAAGGAAAAAAGACGACAAACCAAGTTCATGATCCTCCCATGTTTGTTATCCTCACATAATTTTTTTTTATGGGTGACTAGCACGCCTCTGAACTTTTCACCCCGCTTGCCATTGTTCTCGTGCAAGATTTTCACCCATCAACAACACTGTTTGAGTTGGATGCTAATCTTGAGTCAGCTGTAGCCCTGTGATAAGATGATCGATGATGTCACTTCTCTTATGGTTCTCAAGGCTGTGCCATGTCTCATTGGTTCTGTAATTCTGTCTCACTCTCTCGGCGTGTGGATCTTAAATGCTTTTAGTTTTCCATATGTTGCTATATTGATTACTGCTGGTACGTTGCTACTGATCTCCGGTCACTACGATCGCTACTGTGCCGTCTTTGTAAGGACGGTGAGGCACCGGCCTGCCATTTTTTACGGTCACCGCTGCAGCCAACGTAAGGGGGAGGCATGGCCGCCATACTGCCAACAACGACGACGTAAATGCGTCCTCGGCGAGAGTTGCGTGTGGATCTGGCGGTTGCAGAAAATTGATGATGCAAAAGTACATGCATATGAATCATGCTGGATTCGCCACGGTCGAAACTTTTCATTATTGCTGCAATGCTCTAAAATATAAGTATTTCTAGTAATAGAAATGTGTGCCAAAATATAAATAATTAGGGTGCCGCTCGTCTCGTCCTATCATATACTCGTAGGTTCGTATAATTCAAACACAAGGTGAGATGTACTGTTCCATTCTAGTTTTTTTGGATGAGATTATTTCGTTTTAGTTGTGAGAAATGAGAATATCTAGTTTCGTGTTTGATTAGTGGGTTGAGAGAAATAAAACTCTGCCTGAAACCTCTATCCCGCTCCGAAACACTTTCGGTCCGTCTCAAAACTTCTAGCTATCTCTAAAGCCTCTGTCTCGGAACCTCTGGCCCACCATAGAACCCCAGGCCTCGTCCCGGAGCCTCCACACGTGAGGTGGGACGAGCTCGTCCCCTCTTCTTTGGGACGAGTTCATCCCGAATATTGAATGAATATTTCTTAATGAGATGACCCCGTCTCACCTGACTCCGAACTAAACACTATAAAAAACAGAATCATCTTGTATCATCAGGCCCTCGTGTCCCTCGAACCAAATGGCACCATTCAATTTTCTTCTCTTTTTATCCTTAACCACGCTTCTATCTTCATCAGTCAGGGAAAAAAACGGCCGTTATTTGTGTATCATACTATCATCTCGGGTGAGATTTTATGGAATGTTTCGATGATATTGCCCTCGATGTCAATTTTCACAAAATTTCATGGCCATTTGCTACGCTCATTCCTGGTGGAGTTAGATTACTGTATCCAAGCGTGCATGGATGTGATGTATTCTGCAATTATTGTGTGTAATCCTGTCAATACAGGAAGAAGACAGAACTACACAAGCTCCTGCATTCAGCTGGCTGTCGACGCAGACGAAAATAATCCAGGTGACACCTTCGTGCCATAGCTTATGACAAGTTGACAACCCCATAAACACACTCATCTACGAAGTTAGGGCTTTGGACCCGGACGTCTGGAGAATACAGAAACAGAAAAGAAGCATCTCCTGGCTGCATGAAAGGCTGACAAAGCCGTAGCTAGCAACAGCTTCTTGAAAATGAGACGCTAATGATGGCTAAGGAAGCACACGAGTTACAGGCAAAGCCATCAAGTCATGAAAGGAACAGATGTGCAAGTAACGAGCCTTGGACCCAGATTGCCAATCAAAAATCATTAGCAGGTCAAACAAAGAACCTCACAAGATCTGGACCTGTCCCTAGACTAGCCCCATCAGATCCATCATTGTTTATTGCAAGAAGGTTAGCAATCTGCACCCAGATGTACAAAGCATTGCACTTCTTGAGGAGCTTTTAATATGGACAGTACAGTCTAGTTGTGGAGGGTAGGGAAAAACTGATGTCCTTATCCCTCGATTCTTGTATTAAATCTCATGCACTTTGATATTCATGTCACTTCCATGGACCAACTCAAGATAGCCAGATACCTTGATCAAGATGAGCAACATTGCAAGCCTTTGCATATATATTATATTCTCTCAGATGCAGTTTCCTGCATGATTTGACAAGAAGCCAAACAAAGCAGATATGTAGCATAGCAAAAGAAGAAGAAAAACTATCTGATATTCTGCCTTTGTAGCATGGAAATGATCTCTGAAAACTGAGGGCGCTTCAGAGGGTTATTGTCCCAGCACCTGGTCATCAGTGATCTGAGGAAATGAGAGCAATCTCTTGGTATCTCTGGCCTCAGACCGCAGGCGGCGATTCCCACCGCTGCTTGCACCGGTGAGTACATAGAGTATGCCTCCTCCCCAGTGACCATCTCCCAGAGCACCATTCCGTAACTGTAGATGTTGCTCATCCAGGTCTCCGACACACTTTCAGGATCTCCAGCAATGATCTGTTATTAGTTTAACACAAGCAAGTGAAGATATATCACGAGGCACTTTCGAATTTTATGAATTTTGTTTTTAGTTGTTTTTTGTTTGTGATTGACTGTCATAGAAGGAACAAGAGCATGGTTTGTCAAGTAGTTCTTCAGTCAGTCCTGGAAGTTTATGTTCTACAGGATATGAAGTATAATAAGTGCTGCCTTCTTCATTAATATAATTTGATTGGGTTGATGTCTATGCATTGTTGTATACCCCTAACATGCTACAGAAATCTGGACATAAACGTCTCGCAAATAATTCCAGATAACATATACCGATAATTAAACTAAAGAACTGCCTCCAAGACATCAAGCATGCTAAACTAAACAACTCACTTTAAGAAATTGCACTTCTAGACGCAACGAATTTACAGTAAATCGAGTCAAGAAGACTAACCTCAGGAGCTAGCCATCGATAGCCGGACGTTTCATACTCAGTGACCTCACCAGCATTATTACAAGGAGTAACAATGCCCATATCCCCAATGCAGGCATTTCCTTGCCTGTCTAGTAGGATCCTCCGAGCGTTCAGGTCGCGATAGGCAATACCATGGCTGTTCATAAACGCCAAACCCTCAGCGACATCAAGAGCAATCCTAACGGTGTCTCGGAGTGACAATCTCTTGCCTCTCTGCATAATGACATCATGAACCGATCCTCCTTCCATCATCCTTGTCACAACACAGAGCCCATGGCTGTCACTGAAGCAAATCCCATGGAATTGGAGGATGTTCCTCTGGCCACAGCTCATCAACTGCAACAAGTCCTGACGGATCTCAACATCATATGCTCTTCCCATGTCACAACCCCTCATTTTGTTGACCCAAACCTTCCTTCCTCTATAAACCCCCTTGAATGAATTTGGACCAACCCAATCAATAAATTCGATCTCCTCAGCGCTCAGCATCCAGCGGCCAAGCTCCTCGCCACCAGATCGAATGGTTTGCCACTCGTCGATGGAGACAAACACTGATGATTGTGGCAAGGGAGTGGGAAGTTGTGGTCTGCGAGTTGGCTCATTGTCAAGAACCTGACCATCATCCGGATCAAACATAGATTCTTCATCAAAGTTTCTTGATCCTTCTTCTTGACAACCACAGAGCCCAAACGGGAGCTTAACACCTCCACTGTTCTTTCCCTGCTTCTTTATGGCTGATTTCAATGCAGCCTCAACCCGGTTCTTGAAAAGAGCCTCGTTCTCAGACTGCACAAGTATCATTACGACTCCAAGTGTCAATCCTCTCTTCTCAAAGATTTGGATTCTCTTACAGCAAAATGAAGGGCTATCAAGTGAACCTGACATTGACTGCCATGAAAGTGGAGCATGGCAGGCAAAAGTGAGCTGAAAAACAGTGCCTTCAGTAGCACCTCCTCTGCCATTGCTGCCAGCAACTTCCTCAATACTCACTGCAGGCTGATCCTCACCAGCAGCCTGCTCTACAAGGCGGGCATGCAAGAGCACATCTTTCATGTCAAATCCAGCCTGTGCATAACTGCAAATGAAGATTTTGGCTTGTCAGCAAACTATTCAACAATTCATAGATGTATTTTGACCCCGGTTTACACATCATATTATGTGCTTGATAAAGGTACAAACTTTGAGATACAGACCTGTTGGGGAGAGCGTCGAAGTGGCGGCGGAGATCAGCAATGAGCTTGTCCGGTAGCTGCTGGGTGGCCGTGCCGCGGGAGTAGAGCTGTTGGAGGCCACGGATGAGGAGCGGCGGCTTCTCACCGCCGGCGCGCGGTGAGGGGTCACGGGGAAGGCCGCCGTTGTCCAGGCTCAGCGAGTTCTTGAATGCTGCGATGGCGCCGACGAAATTGCGCCCCAGTCGTTGCCACTTCTTCGGCGCCGCCTGCGTCGACGTAGGCTCGGCGGCGCAGGTTGAGTCGGCGCAGGTGGGGAAAGAATCGTCTGAGCGGACATGGGGCTTCATGAGAACCTGCTCCACCATCTCCTCGTCGGTGCTCGGCCGCCCCGACCAGCACTCCAACGCCGCGGCCATCACCGGACAACTTGCTTCTTCCGCTGCTAAATCTTCACTTCTGTGGGGGGATTGGAAGCAGAATGATGCAAATGGAGTAGAACAAGATCTTTCTAAGTGTTTCTTGAGCCTGAAACTTATGTTTGGCAAAAGACAGACTAAACCAAATGGACGAAACAAGATATAAGTTTTCCCGGATTTCTTGGCTCTTGATTACCGCTAGCACAAAAGTAGGAAAAGCTGAGAAGAGTGTTAAAAATAAGGGAAACAAAGCAGATCGAGTTTCAACAGAAACAACTTAAAAACTGCTGTTTCTTTGTTGGGTTTTGTGGGCGAATCTCAGGACGTTGAATGGATTTTTCCTGAGATTCTTTTATGATGTTTCCTCTACATAAGTACATAACTAGAGTTCTTGGTTCCAACTTCTCTGCTCAGACAAGGAGGAGAAGAATGGAGGAAGCAGACAAGGAGGAGAGGTTGAGGTTCGCAAAAAAAATTGTGCCGTCTTTTGTAGTACCAGCGCGCTTGCGAGTGAGGCACTGGTCCATGACAGGAGGAGAGGGACAGAGGGAGCAATGGAACATGTATCATGGAGAGGGTGGGATTGGTGTCCTGTGATTAATAATTTATGGAGGAGTTTGGTGTGTTCATGTGATCTTGCTGCAATTGACAGGCACAGAAATGAATTAAGGGATGCCTTCAAAATATTGGCCTCTTTCTATGCACGTCAATGTTACTTTAACACTCCAAAAATATACACTTTATTTAGGATGAAAAAAATTAAAATAAGTTAAGATATTAAAAATACAAACGTTACTTCTTTGAAGTGTCAAAATAGCAAATCTATCGTTCATGCATACTACATAGGCACACATCTATCTTTCATTGCATCTGCGCTAAAATAAAAGGCAACTAAGAGCATCTCTATTGTACTTGTTATTTTTTGACTTGCTATTCATAGCAATAGCGAGTCTTTCTATTTAAATTGACTTATTACTATTTTGTTATTCACTCTAATGTGTTTGCTAAATGTGACTTTCTATTTGAATGTAACTATATTTTATCAATGTATATACATGCAAAGAAAATGAAAACAATTAAATAAGCTCAGCACTCCAATGGAATAGCAAGTTTGGTTGGCTTGTTAAATGTAGCAAGTATAGAGAGAAGAATAAGGAGCCTTCTAAAATAACAAATTAAGTAACAAGTATAATAGAGATGTTTTTATATTATACTTATTATTTTAGAGGATAACAAATATGATAGCAAATAAAATAAAAATACTCCACGCATGTTCACGAAGATGGAAGGACATTTGTAGATCTTTAGATCTTACACTTGCCTCAGTGAAACAATAGCATCAGTGAATCTGTAAATATGCAGTGAGGTCACGGACAATACCAAGTAGACCCTTAATACAACTCTATATCTAAAGTTTTGGGTTGTTCAAATCTAACTAAAAATCTTAGATTTTGAGTTATGCGTGGATCAAGAGTACTTACGTCGTTTGATTTTTTATTTTAAATTGAAAATAAAAATTTAACTCTCGCTATTTTTTAGTACAAACTTCGTTCCATCTTAAAACTTAAGCTATACCAAACATAGCCTGAGAGCAACTCAATGGACTGGACGGACATTCAGCTCCCCAAATTAAAATTTGGCCGAATATTTTTTTTTAAAAAAATAGAAATAGAGAATATATAATTGATATGAAGAGATTTTTTTTGGAGAGCTAACTAATTGAACAAATAATGACTCAAAAATATAAAAAGAAGGTTTTGGAGTTGCTCCAACACATGATAAAATTCCCTTCACCTTTCTATGCTTTATGGCATCACGAGAAAGGAAAGCTTCTCTGAAACATTGCTGGTGCTATGCATTTGTCCATCAGGACCTACCAGACACTGAGACACCGAGACACGCCAGAAAATTGGAGAACCAACTTTACTCCGTTTCCTCCTTTCCATTTAACGTTCACCGGTAGAAAAAGAGAAATCAGCATCCGGCAAACCCGACATGCAGTAAGAACATCTCCATTGTAATTGTTATTCAACTTGTCATCCTTAAAAATAGTAAAATTATCCAAAAAGTGTCTCCATTGTAGCAAGTTTTGTGAGAAAAATAGCAAGTCTCTTACAATAACAAGTCTAATAACGAGTACAATGGAGTGAGTAATAAAATAGCAAACCAATTAAAATAGGAAGACAAAATTAACAATTACAATAGAGATGCTCTAAAGAACACATTTCAAGATCCAAGTATCCTTCTCCCTGCAGCAGTAACAGTACATACATGCATGGATCGAGCCAGTAGCCTAGTGGCTAGTACTCAAGCGTCACGTTGCTCGCGAGTTGCCATCGATGGCAGATGTGCCACTGCAGATGAGAAGAACAGAACGAGAATCACGGATGTCACATTGTCCTGCTGCTTATGGAAACCTATAGTCGAGCACTCTCGAGCACCCTGTTGAGCTTGAGCCACTAGCATCTGCGATACTAGCTCCAGGAATATGGTTTGCAAGATCCCATTCCACACGCTGCTGCTGTTGATGGGGTGTCTCATCACGCACACCCTGATAATACACCGAACCTGATTACTCCTGATTACCTGAAACAAGGTGACTAGGTGAGCATGGTAGCCATGCCGCTGTGTCCGTTTTGCCTATGGGGATCGGCGCTTCCCCTGCCGGTGCTTGATCTGGAATCTGGTCGCCGTGTCCGCCATTTGATTGATTCGACTTGGCTCGTCACTGCATGCAACCCGGGTCAGTCCCGACAGCTAGCTAGCTATCCTCTGAGACCTCTCCACTGAGCTGTTCTGGATTAAGCGAGCTTATTAGAGTATTAGACGTTAATGAGGCTGGTAATCCCGGTCTTTGTGGGGTTCGTTGGCCAGTGGCCAGAGAAAGGCGGAGGAGGGTATGCGACTATGCGTTGGATGGGTCGGTTTCTTTTTGTTCTCGTGGGCGGATGGCTGCTACCCCTGCAGGATACCTAATCCTATATGCTTTCTTATCAGTTATCACTATCCCCTTGGTGTCATGTGAGTGACGACTAGCGGAACGCCAAGCTTTGTCACCCGGAGACCTACAAACTACCAGATCAATGCTATATATAAAACGGAGAATTCTTCATGGAACAACGTTGCGGTCAACTGGAGTTATGTCTAGTCCAACGGTCACACTTTTAGATAATACATCTATATAGATTTAGTACTACCGACAATGATACCTTGCAGCCTAGGTCTGAAATGGGATTGAATTGGTCGCGCCAAGAAGACATTATATTGGTCAGTTTCCTTTCTTAGTTGATTAGATGTGCATTACAATCTTATATTTGTAGATTAGATATAGTTCAGAAAATTGAAATGTAGCTTCTTTTCCTATTTATAGATAAGTGCTTGGTTGTAAAATTCAATTGACTGGTAGATGGAAATGACAAGAAATTTGAGTAATATTGGGCAGATATTACTGCTATGTACCGTAGAAACACACCAAGTAATCGTAAGAGAAACTGTAACCAATTGAAGATCCGTTGGGACCGCATTAAAAAACTAGTGGGTGAGTTTTATGGTTGTTGGCTTAGAACCACTAGAGTATACCAAAGTAGGATTAGCGATGTCCAAATGATGAATAAAGCATTATTGTAGTTGTATGCCTCTGAACATAGCGATACACCTTTCACATTGCATATATATGAAAGGAGTTACGACATGAAAGGAAATGAATTTCATATATGAAAAAATTAGATAAGGGAAAGGACAAGAGAGTAAATGTTAACCAATAAGAAGGTGGAAGTTACCAATCTTAGGCATAAAGCAGTACGAGAACAAACCAAGTGTAAAATGCTAGAAACGTTTAAATAACTAATGTTTGTTCCAACAAATCATTTGAGAGCAGAAGCTTTGGCTGAGAGGGACGGAACATTAGAAAGCATGAGATTGAGTCTTTTTTCAAAGATGATTAAGGTATATTTTCAGCAATATGGCATTCTTATAAAGGTGAAGCTCACATCTCTGGTTCATGTATATTCATTGTCCTATATTTGCAGATTGTAATTTTTATTCTACTTGTTTTGGGGTAGGTTGTTCAACCTTCTGGACACACCTGTCATCTTGACAAGTAAGGTTTGCTTCGTAATATCCTGTTCTGTTCTAGTTCTATTACTAGCTAGTTACCATCCTATCCAATGGAAAGTAAAATATGTTGCCCGCTATTTTCTTGTGATTAACTAATTTAGGTGAGAGAGATCTTTTACCATCTTTGAGAGAGGTACCACCAAGAGGTAGCAAATCAAATCCGACCGTTAATTTCACAAGAGCATGATTAAAAAAATTGAGCATTCCATCTCCACCATCCTGCCACCGTCCCACCGGACATACCGACCGTCCCGTAGCCCTGTTGCCCTGTCACCTCCTCACGGTTCGTGAATCTCGCTGCCCCCTCGCGAATCTTGCTACCACCCGCGCCACTGCCGTCCTCACCGAAGCTGTCCGTGCCGCGGTCGCCCCGTCACCTACGCCGCCCACGGCAACACCGGTGACCACGCCACGCCGGCGACTTGCCGCCCACCGGTTGGCCGCCTTAGTTTCTACCCTTTCAGTTAAAGAGGTACCATTTTATTCCCATCAGGTTCTTAATTCTATTTGTTGACATGGACTTATATAAGATGACCAACACATGACTATATTACCTACACATATTAATATGTATCGGTATGAACTCAAATTAATCTATTAACAACTATACTACCTATGCTATGTATCGTTTTGAATTTAATATCATTATGAGTTGTTATATATATATATATATATATATATATATATATATGCGCATATGTAGTTGTATATCTGTATCAAGATTTAGTATTGTGGCTCAATATTTAATTAAATAATTTGTTGAAAAACATATTTGAAGAGTTACAGATGTTTAAAAATATATTTGTTTTTTTGTTAGCTCAAAAAACATGAAGCCATTGAATTATATTGAATTATTGTGCTAAATTTGAGGAAACTTTTTTCAAAAGGGATCATGCGTCGTTGAGCTTGATGATCTTTATTCTGAAACAAGAGTCTTGCAAATGACTTTATCAAATTGTTGAAAACTATTTGAGGTTAATAATGCATAGAATGATTCGACTACTTTATGCATAGGAAAAAAACTATCTGAATCAAATTGATATATGTACTATTATAGATAATTTTGTATCTAGAAATATAAGAAGAAATCACTTTCGCTAGCTAATATAGCACTGAGTCTATGATTGGTTTGCTTTTTTGGTTTTTATCAGTGATTCAAGATGTGTTATGACTCTGCTTTAAAAAATCTATTAGTGTGATTGATATTATATATTACGAATATACTAAATAATTTTATAATTAATATAAAAATATTATTTTATATTATGTTTACAAAAATATTAAAAATCTCCATAAATTTTCTGTCTAGGATATATGGAATACTAATACTAAGAGCTTATTTATTTCAGCTTGGAATTATAATAATACAATTTTTTTCGTAAGCTAAAACAAACACAATAATTTATTATTCTAAATTATTATAATAATCTAACAAACTAGTCCGACTCAACTTTTTTCTATACATTAGAACAAGTATAATAAGCTTACGTAAGTAGGCTATAAGACTTACCACATTAGATTAGTAGTGAGGTGGAGGAGAGAAGGAAGGAGAAAGAATAAAAACAGGCTACTAGTTAACAGCCTACTCATACACATGTTTCAATAAACATTGTAAAATAATGTAATATATTACACATTAAATATATGGTACATATAGCCAACTAACTATTATATGAGTTGATTATTAAATTAACGACATATTACATGACATAAATATAAAATCAATAACTAGCTGAATTATTAACCTTCTGTTAGTAGAACGGCCTAGCCCTGCTTCCTCGAGGTTTCCGACTTCCGAGACCTCCGAGACCCATCCAATAATCAGAAGGCGCCCGTCCCGCCTGCGAGGACCACATGCAGACCCCGCGTGCTGTGGTTGGCAAAGATCTCCCTCCATGTGGAGAGGGGAGACATGCAGATCTCTCGCCGACGGCGGGAAGGCAAAGCGCGCAACCGGCGATGCCCGCGGTTCGCCACTGTGCGACGACATTTTGTGGGCTCCAAATATTCGCAAGGATTAGGCCGAGCCTTCGTTTCCAACGCCACCACTAAACGAAAGGCCCAATTCCTTCTCGAGAGCAAAGTAAGAACTTAGACCCAATACACACTGCTCGAATGGATGTTTTAAATTTAAATTTTATTTCCAGTTTACTTGCGATTTTTTTTATAAAATAGTCTCCATTCACAGTTTTAGTGTTTTTAAAAAACCGCTCCTAAGTGAGATATTTTTTAAAACCATCTTCAAGAATAGTTTTTGTGATGTAACCCTCTCCTAAATTTTTATATTTAGACGGTGTTTGGTTATTTTAATCCAAAATTTATGTCACATCGATGTGATATGTTTAAGTGCTAATTAGATGTATTAAACATAAATTAATTATAAAATTAAATATATAAATAAGAGTTAATTCATGAGACGAAACTCTAATTAGTTTATGATTTGATAATGTGGTGTTATATTAAATATGTGCTAATGATATATTAATTATGTTTAATAAATTCGTCTCTCAAATTAGTCCTCGGTTATTTACTTAGTTTTATAATTAATCTGTTTTAATACTTCTAATTAGTATTACAAATCCGATATAAAACAACTAAATTTTGTACTAAAACAACGAAACACTATCTTAAGGGCCCCTTTAATTTAACTTTTAGGAGCAGCTTTTGCTTTCTGAAAGCCTAAAACTAAACAAAAGGTCTATTTTAAGCCATATCAAAAAAGTCTATTCTAAGCCAGTGGCTTTTAGCAAAAGCAACTTTTGGCGTAGTGAAACTGTGGAAGCTTCTCTTGATCTACTTTTTGGCTTTTGACTTATGTTTTTTAAATCTTTGATAATGCTAATATTCACGTATTGGTATTTCAAATTTTATGCAACCATACAAAAATTAATAAATTGACATTTCAAATTTTATACAACCATACAAAATTTCATAAATTGACATTTCAAATTTCATACAACCATACATACCTTCATAAATTGACATTTCATATTTCATACAACCATACAAAAATTTATAACTTGACTTTTTATACAACTCACAGCTAAAAATAGCTTCTCCATAGTCATTTCAGCCAAACGGTTTTCAGTTTTCTCACAGCTAACATCTCACAACAGTTTTTCTGCGATTGTGGACATTGAGGGAAGCCATTGGACGATGCAGCAAGCGAAGCCAAACCCAGTCGCCCACCTCAAATGACAGTGATCTGTGATTCTTGTCATATGCTGCTTTGTAGTATTGTTGGGCATGCTCAAGACGATCATGGATTTCTGCCATGAATTCATCCCGTGTTTTCAGTTGATCCTCCACAGCCGGCACACGAGCTACCCCAAAAGTGTATGATGGTATAGCAGGAGGATCTCGTCCATAAATGACACGGAAAGGTGATGTGTGTAGGGAGCTCTGGAATGCCGAATTATAACAAAATTCAGCCCAGGGAAGCCATTGAATCCAATGGCGAGGACGATCTCATGTGAGGCAACGTAGATACATTGATATAATCTTGTTTACAGCCTCTAATTGGCCATCAGATTGTGAGTGGAATGCTGTAGACAAGTGGAGTTGAACACCAGATAACTTGAAGAGTTCTTTCTAGAAGTTGCTGGTAAATGTAGAATCACGATCACTCACGATAGAGCTTGGCAAGCCATGTAGTCGGACAATTTCCCCAAAGAAAGCATGTGCCACGGTGGTCGCAGAATAAGGATGACCAAGGGGAATAAAATGGGCATACTTGGAAAATCTGTTCACTACAGTAAGAATCACAAATTTGCCGTTTACTTTGGGTAGAGTCTCAACAAAATCCATGGCAATATCTGACCAAACAGAAGATGGTACTTGGAGGGGTTGAAGTAAGCCAGTCGGGTGAAGTTGTTCTGATTTGTTACGTTGACATATGGTGCAAACACGCACGAAGTCACGTACTAAACTACGACTGCCAGGAATGAAGAATGTCTGTCTGAGAACGCCCTCATGACCGACACCGTGGACAACCGTTAATATTTTAACGAGACTGGGTGATGTGGGTGGAAGATAAATGCGTCCACGATGAATGACCAACCCATCAATGACAGACCAAGAATTCCCTTTAACTCCAGTTTGTACTTCCTGCTGAAGCTGAATCAGATCTGGATTGTTTTGTAGTTCAGTTTGCAAATCATCCATCAATTGGAAGGATGGCATCGAAATAACATGGATAGATGCCAAGTCAGTGTTGTCTCGGCGGGAAAGTGCATCGGCTACTGTGTTAGCAACACCTGGTTTATACTCCACTTTGAAATCATATCCAAATAACTTGCTTACCCACTAATGTTGTGGGATGGTTGATAGGCGTTGATCTAGCAAAAACTTTAAGCTGACATGATCCGTGCACACTAGAAACGACCGTCCCCAAAGATATGGACGCCAATGGCGTACTGCTTGAACCAAACCCATGAGTTCTCGTTCGTATGCCGCCAACCCAGTGTGCTTGGGAGCCATTTGTTTGCTGAAAAAGGCTATAGCACCCTCTCCCTGATGCAGCAATGCTCCAATACCTGACCCTGATGCATCGCATTCGACTATGAAATCCTTGTCAAATGCTGGCAATCGGAGAACAGGCGTCGTGGTTAACGCATGCTGCAGTGCTCGAAAAGCCTTTTCTGCTTCAGGGGACCATTTGAAACTTTTTTTACAGAGAAGCTTAGTTAAAGGGGCAGCAATTATGCCAAAATTCTGTATGAAGCGCCGATAATAGCCTGCAAGTCCCAAAAACGCTCACACTGCTTTAACGGATGCAGGAACCAGCCAAGACAGAATAGATTGAACCTTATTATCATCCATGGCGAGCCCTGCTACCGAAATAACGTGTCCCAGGTATACCACTTGTTGCTCACCAAAGGAATACTTGGAGCGTTTTAGAAATAATCGATGTTCCTGCATCTTTGCAAATACCAATCGGACGTTTCACAGGTGCTCCGACCAAGAAGCGTTGTAAATAAGAATATCATCAAAAAAGACGAGGACAAAACGTCTAAGAAATGGTTGGAGCACCTCGTTCATTAGGGCTTGAAATGTAGCCGGAGCATTAGTTAAGCCGAAGGGCATAACTAAAAATTAAAATAACCCTTGATATGTCCGAAAAGCAGTTTTCTCAATATCATCCGGATGCATACGAACTTGGTGATAACCCGATCGTAAGTCAAGCTTGGTGAAGAATGCTGCTCCTCGAAGTTCATCAAGAAGCTCTTCTACCATGGGTATTGGGAACTTGTCCTTGATTGTTTTATTGTTAAGCCCTCTGTAATCAATACACATTCGCCAAGTACCATCGTGCTTCTTGACCAAGATAACCGGTGCGGAGAAAGCTAATTCACTTGGTCGAATAATTCCCACCTGTCGTAGCTCTGTGCACTGCCTCTCAATTTCTTCCTTTTGGGTATATGCATACCGATAAGGCCGTACTGCCACAGGTGCAGTATCCGGTGATAAGCGAATGCGATGGCAACGCCGTCTAGCCGGTGGTAGTCCAACTGGTTCCCGGAACAAATCATTGTACTGGTCTAGGAGCTCATTCAGCATATTAGGTGCAACAGTAATAGCAAGACAATGTGTCTTGTTTAGATTTGGTGTTGCAGACCAGAGCACTCGACGGTCATTCCGGACAAATGCCAGAGTTTGACGGCTGAAATCCCAAAGTACTGGCCCGAGTGACTCCAGCCACTATACCCCCAGAACCATGTCAAATGAATCAAGATTGAGGCCATAGCAGCATATGGTAAAATGTTCCTTGGCGATGCTGATATCTAGATTGGGACAACGACCAGTACTAGAGAGATGATCTCCATTAGCCACTGCCACCCAAATTCCTGCGCCACTGGTGAAAGAGATGCCTGCACGATCTGCTGCTGCAGTGTCAATGAAATTGTGCATAGATCCTAAATCCAATAGCGCACGTAACTCTGTTTTTCCAACGGTAACCATATCATGCATCGTATGGCTTGTACGAGGATGTATACCGGTCATTGCTGCCAGAGAAATGGTTGGCTCAACTTCATCATCCTCCTCCTCGTCTAACAACTCAATGGAGAATAGCCGTTTGCAAGTGTGACGATGATCGAGTGTGAACTTCTCATCACATCTGAAACATAACCTCTTTGTACGTCGGTCTGCAATTTCTGTTGGTGTAAACTTCTTGACAGTAGCTTGATTAACCGAGCTAGATGAAGACCGTTGCGACTGTGGTTGCGCCGTTGATGACCTTGTGTTCATAGGCAATGAAGATTTGGCAGTAATCCGAGAGTATGGACGTACCGCAGTAGTGATCGTGGTCCGCTGTTCATAGGCTCTTGCCAACATTATAGCTTCATCCAGTGTTGATGGTTTATGAAGTGCTACATATGTTTTGAGAGGCTAGCCAAGTCCCGCCATGAACAGTTGCACCCGATGCACCTCTGATATATTTGGATCTCTGCAAGACAGTGCCATAAATCTATTACAGAATGTATCCACTGATCCCTCGCATCGGAGCAGCGCCAACTCGCCAATTGGGCTCTCTGTGAGTGGCGGACTGAACCGAGAATGCACAAGCTGGACAAAATGTGGCCATGAAGGAGGTCCCCCATTCATCTCGAGTCTGTGGTACCAAATTTGGGCATCATCCAAGAGATAAAACGAGGCATACTAAACCCGTTGAAGTTCAGGAGTTCCACGAAGCATGAAATATCGTTCACAACGATTTAGCCAAGACATTGGATCCCCTGTTCCATCAAACTTAGGGAATTCATTTTTGTGAACTGAAGAGGGATGATATTCCGAGTGGAATCCAGAATTTCCGCTCCGGTTGCGGTTCTGTGGTTGATCATCCAAATTGGATGGAGGTAAGGCTTGGTTGCCGTTGTGGCTCGCTGCTCCTGTTGCGGCCACCTAAGGAGCCATGCTGAATAGCGTGGGCCTCATGGCTCCAGAAGTGATGAGTCATTGTCAACGTTAGTCAAATAGGACAGAAGAAGAAGAGATCTGCTGTTTCATGGGCCGCATGTGACTCAGGTACACGGGCAATGAGCGACTGTCGGGCAGAGGAGGCTGCGAAGTCGGGCTGGTCCAATCCGAGTGCATGGGCCAGAAGCAGTAGAAGACCCACTGGGCTGTTGACCAGGGTTGACTCAGGTATACGGGCGGTGAGTGATTGCCGGGCTGAGAGAGCTGCGGAATCGGGCCGGCCCAATCCGGGTACCTGGTGCAAAGTCGGTGGAGGCTTTGTCAGTTTCGGCACAAAACTGACAACCGTTGATCTTGTATCCGACTGTCCAGAAGAGAAGCCGTAGTCGCTACGAAAACTTAGCTTCCGGATAAGTCATCTGTATCTCTAGGCCCACAGTCAGTCAGTCGTGTCTGTAAAAATTCCTAAGGGCAGTAGAGTCTTTTCCTTTATTCTTGCGTCTGTAAAAACCCTAAGGGGCTGGTAGAATATTCCTAGTGTTGGGCAGCCTATAAATAGGGCCCCAATCCCTAGGGTTTGGACTACCCTTTTGGCTGAAATCAATTCCACTCTATTGGGTCACTTTTTGTCTCTTGCCTTGCCTCTCTCTTCTCCTGTTTCTTGCTTGCGCCGCCAGGGAGCTTTTGCCCTTGTTTTATTGCCTTGCATTTAATGTTGCAGTAAAGGCTCTATTTTGTTGTGTGCAGCATTTGCAAAGTTTTTTATGGCTACATTTCATTAGCATAGCAAGTTTCCCCATGATTTTTGAGGCTTTGGAAGCTTCGGCTGGGTGTGTTCTTCACGCTAGTAGTACTAGTTCTTGCTGTTGCAAGTAGTACTGCTTTACTGCAGCTACAGTGTTCTGTGCAGCTTTTCACCTTCTACTGCACAGCTTTTTGATCGAAGCTGACAGGCTCTATCACCTTTTCTGGCTGTGTTTCTGGCGAAGCCCTTCTCTGTTCGAAGCCCCTCAGCTCCGTGAGGCAGGCTTCGATCTAACATCTTCGAAGGCTTCGTTCGATCTTCGATCTTCGGTTTGCGTTCTGTGTTGCTAAGCTTCGAAGTATTTTCTGAACGGACGTCATCGCATACTTCGAACGACTGTGCGAAGGGGCTTCGGCTCTAGCTGTTCGAAGTCCATACTTCGATAGATTTCGAAGTTTGGGTTCGAAGCTTGTAGTTCCGCTAGGCCTCGCACTGACTTCTGTGTAGCGTGTCACCCTTCTTTTCTCTGTATAGCCTTCGGACTTGGTTTTCTGTCGTGTGACAGGCTTCGCTTCTTTGTTCGAAGGTTGTCCGTTTGTGAGTTGTGTTCAAAGTTTCTCTGTTCGAACGTTTTTGCTCCGAAGCACTTGGTTCGAAGTAGTGTTCGAAGTTTCACCTTCGAAGTACTCACCTCGAAGCAGGCTCCGACTCTGTCACTTCGTTCCGAAGCATACTTAGCTTCCTGATCCTTCGAACTAGGCTAGACCAAAACACCTTCGGCATCTTCGACATGCTTCGCAACTGACCTTCGAAGCAGGCTTCGTCATCAATCTACGAAGCAGGCTTCGAACAGCGAAGCAGTCTTCGTCAATCATCTCCGAAGCAGACCTCGACGGGCGAAGCAGGCTTCGCCAAGTTCCGAACAGGAGACAAATTTGGACAGTAACTTCACATTTCACCTTACATATACTTAGATCATTTCATTGTGAAGTTTAGGCCTGTTACACAGTGTTCATCTGCTTAGTTGCACTTCATTAATAGTTCTCTGTTTAACATCTGTTGCTTCTAGGTTAGATACCCTTAGAATTAGGCCTTCTGTTTATTTTCTGCTGCATAGTCTTTTGAGGTGCGTTGGGTATTGGGAACAGGCCATTGATTCGAAAGAATTTTTAAGGCGCCCATTCACCCCCCCTCTGGTCGCTACTTTCGGTCCTACAAGTGGTATCAGAGCGAGGTTAGGGTTTCTCCATACCTTAACCGGTTATAAACCCTAGTAGTGATCATGACGTCTCCTGGCAAGGTCCCGTCCTTGGAAGCCTATGGCTATAATTATTGGAAGACTCGCATGCGAGCCTATCTCATGAGCCAGGGTTCGCACATATGGGACATTTGCGTTCACACCACGTTTGTCATTTTGCCAGTCACTGAGCATGGTACTGCTGGTATCATTGCTCAGCATCTGAGCAACAGTAAGGCTGTGAACATTCTGTTTTCTGGTTTAGGTCCCACTGAGTTTGAGCGTGTGAGTCATCTCTCCACTGCGAGAGAGATCTGGGCTACCCTCAAGGCACACCATGAGGGGACAGCATAGGTCAAGGCTCGGCTCTATCAGACCTACCGGCGTGAATATGAGAATTTCACACAGAAGCCGGGTGAATCTGTTGAGGCTTTGTTTGGTCGTTTTCAGTCGATCATAAACAAGCTTCGGGACAACAAGGCTGAGGGTGCTCAGTTAGTCTCAGATCACGAGCAGGCACTCAAGGTTCTCCATACCTTGGACCCAAAGATCTGGGAGATCAAGGTATCCTCTATCGTTGAGAGCACTTCTTACGATACCTTGACCATTTCTGAGTTATTTAGCAAGCTGAAGGCCACTGAGGTAGATATCCAGTTGAGATCAAATCTCACCGGTTCTGGATCAAAATCCCTGGCCCTTCTACACCTTCTGTTGATCCCTCTGCTGTGAGCTGTGCTGGGTTCTCTTTAATGTCTATCACTGAGGACCAGCTTGAGTCTTTGGGAGATGATGATTTGTGTCTGTTTAACAACCGGGTGCGTCGTGTCTATGATAAGAGAATGTTCAAAAGACACGACACAAAATCCTGATGCTTTGAGTGTGGTGATCCAGGACACTTCATCGCCGACTGCCCCAAGCGCAATGGATACAAGAAGGGCACCGGTGGCAGCTTCCATGACTCCGGCAAGAACGAGAGCTCTTCCTTCAACAAGGGCAAGCCGAAGACTCGATTCTTCAAGAAGGCCCTGAAGAACTACCGGCGAGAGAACAAGAAGCGCGACAAGGCCTTCTTCGCCGAGATGGAGAAGAGCTACTCCAAGCAGTCCACGTCTTCTTCCTCTTCATCGAGCTCAAGCGATGAGGAGATCGCCATTAGGAAGGGGAAGGGCAAGGACGATCCGGCGGGCCTCTGGTTCATGGCTTTCGGAGACAAGCCGAAGAGCCGCTCACACCAGCGCCGAAGATCCCGCAAGAGCTTCTGCTCAATGGCTCTTGGGGATAAGGAAGAAAAGAGCTCCTCCGACGACTCCGACGACGACGACAACAAGGTATCATCCTATGAACGAGAAATTGTTGATTTACTTGAGAGCAATCGTCAGGAGTTAAAGTATCGGGAAAAACTGCTTAGGGGGGCTAAGAAGAGGATAGACGAGTTAGAGAGTGAGCTTGCCATAGCCAACGGTAGAATTGAGAGTCTATCCTCTTCCCCTTGCTTGGGTGATAGCAGTGAGTGCCCGAAGTGTGAGGTGCTTCTGTGTGACCTGTCGACTCTGAAGTCCAGGTACACAGAAAGGGTTGATGAGAGGGACGCTTTGGCCACTGAGCTTGAAAGCGCTCAGCTGGAGATGAAAGATGCTCAAGCCACTGTCGTCACACCCTGTGTTCATTGCCCAACTCATCTAGCTGCCTTAGCTGAGCTGAAATCCAAGGGCGATGGGCATTTGGGTGATTTGGAGAGGTTGAGAGCTGAGCTTGCCCAGACTAGGCTAGAGCTTGAGACACTGTCAGTTCCACCCACTGTCTGTGAGAACTGTCTGTCTCTTAGAATAGAGTTGATCAAGCTAAAAGCCGAAAAGTCTGTCCAAGTAGAAAGTGAGTGTGAGACCTGCTTGACTCAGGTGGAGGTTCTAGCTTCCTTGAGAGAGGAGCTAGCAGATTCTCAGAATGAGAACTTTTACCTCCGTTCCATCCTGAGTTGGATCAGTGCTAGAGAGCCTCAGCTTGGCATGATGATCCAGCAGTTCATGAGGCAGGATGGGTTTGGAGTAGGTTATACCTACACCAAGGCTGACTTTGAGAGCGCCATTAGCCGGGCAGTGGAGTGGAGTAAAATGACTCCAGAGCAGAGGTATCCTAAGACTCACTCCACTGAGTCCTCCCAGGCCTGTCAGCCAAAGGATGGAGTGATTCATGAACCATCCAAAGCTCCACCCAAGAAGCCTATCTGGGTTCCTAAGCCCAAACACCTCCACACTTCTCTTGACTCTCTTCCTGGACCCTCTCAGCCCAAGAAGACTACTCCTAACACCACCAAGCCCAAACATCCCAGGCCTCAACCACATCCCAAGAAGCCCACCTATCATTGTGAGTACTGTCAGAGAGACGGGCATCTTGTGGAATTCTGCTTCAGGAGGAAGCGGGTTGAGAGAGCAGAGAGGGCTCGTAGTGATCAGGAGCAGTTCTACCAGCAGGGTGGTAGACTGCGTGTTCCTCGGCGCGGGGAGAGGCTGGAGGCCAGGCCGCGTCGTGTAGGTGGTGGTAGAGGAGACGACTTTCTTGCCCGTGCTCTAGTTGGTGGTGTCCATTCCGGCAGAGTTCCAGACCGTGTTGGCTATGGTTCTGGACCTCGTGGCCGCAGGGTTAGGCAGAATCGAGGACCACGCTTTAAGCCGCGTTTTGGTCCAAACTCTTTTGATGGTTTTCGCTTTCCATTTTTTGAGCAGATGGCTCGACACTGGTTTAGCTCTTTTGCTAAACCTGGTGCCAGACCATTTGCTCCCACTTACAGCCACTGATTGTGCAGGACCGGGGACTGGAGGATGTTTGGATCATGGACTCAGGATGCTCTCGCCACATGACGGGACATCGCAGATGGTTCTCCAGTCTCACTCCCCCGAGCTCCAAAGAGTACATCACGTTCGGGAACAACGGTCAAGGGAAAGTAAGTGGCATAGGCTCAATTCGCATTTCAGATCATTTCTCTTTGAAGAATGTTGCTTTGGTTAAAAATTTGAACTTCAACTTGATTTCTGTTTCGCAACTCCTTGAGGATGGTTTGGAAGTGCGTTTTAAGAAGGGCAATTCTTCTGTGGTTGATTCTAGAGGGTCTTTGATTTGCCAGATTTTACCTTTCGGTAAAGTTTTTCGAATTGACTTCTCTAGTTCTTTTGGCCCTTCTCGCTGTTTGATTGCTGGATCCTCCTCTGAGCTTTGGAAGTGGCATAGGAGGTTAGGTCATTTGAGTTTTGATCTGCTAGTCAGGTTGAGCTCTATGGACCTCATCTGAGGATTGCCAAGCTTAAGATGGAGAAGGATTTAGTTTGTCATCCCTGTCGTCATGGGAAAATGGTTGCCGCTTCTCACTCACCTGTGACTCAGGTGATGACTTCGTATCCGGGCGAGCTTTTACACCTGGACACTGTTGGTCCAGCTCGGGTACGTTCAGTCGGTGGGAAGTGGTACGCACTTGTCATAGTTGACGACTTTTCTCGTTTCTCGTGGGTTTTCTTTTTGGAGTCTAAGGATGAAACTTTTCAATTTGTTCATGACCTGATTTTGAAGCTGGAGAATGAGAACAATGGTCGGATGCGAGCAATTCGCTCCGACAATGGCTCTGAGTTCAAGAACTCTCAGTTCGTCAGCTTCTGTAGTGATCAGGGTCTGGACCATCAGTTTTCTTCTCCTTATACTCCCCCACAGAACGGCGTTGTGGAACGTAAGAACCGCACGCTAGTCGAGATGGCCAGGACGATGCTCGATGAGCACAGGACTCCTAGGCGTTTTTGGGCTGAAGCCATGAACACGGCTTGCTATCTGGCCAACCGCATCTTTCTTAGAGCTTACCTTGGTAAGACTTCATATGAATTGCGGTTTGGCAGACAGCCCAAAGTGAGCCACTTGCGAGCGTTTGGCTGCAAGTGCTTTGTGCTCAAGAAGGGAGGGCATTTGGACAAGTTTGAGTCTCGTTGCTGGGATGGTGTTTTTCTTGGTTATGCATTGCATTCTCGAGGCTTCCGTGTTTGGAACCTCGAATCCTAGCTGCTTGTCGAGACCTGTGAGGTTTCATTTGATGAGTCCTTGCCTTCTTTGACTCCTTCTTTTGAGCCTTCTGATGGTGAGCTCGGAGAGTCCATCTTCGAGGAAGACGATGACACTCCAGCCACTAATGAGGGTGGGCCTTCTGCACCCCCCACAGAGCCCACACCTTCTGAGACTTCGACTGAGGATGAGGACGGACCTCTGATCACTTCTTCCACTACGATCGAGCCCCCTTAGTCGAGTCCAGTGGTGCCTGCTGCTGACTCCGGTGAGGTGACTTCAGATCACCAGGGAACCCGAGCAGTTCAGCGTGACCATCCCTCAGAGCTCATCATTGGTGATTTGATTGAGAGAACTTTGCGTTCTTCTGCCTCTCTTGCTGTGTTTGCTGAATCTGCATTTGTTGCATCTTTTGAGCCCAGAGACATTTCTCATGCTCTTTCTGATTCTAATTGGATTAATGCTATGCAAGAAGAGCTTGAGAATTTTGTCCGTAATCGGGTTTGGACACTAGTTGAGCCGCCACCTAGATGCAACCCCATAGGCACCAAGTGGGTATTCAAGAACAAACAAGGTGAAGATGGGGTTGTGGTGCGCAACAAGGCTCGACTAGTTGCCCAGGGTTATTGCCAGAAGGAAGGTATTGACTTTGAAGAAACCTTCGCTCCTGTTGCCCGTCTTGAGTCCATTCGTATTCTTCTAGCTTTTGCCGTTTCGAAGGGTTTTAAGATTTTTCAAATGGATGTTAAGAGTGCTTTTCTGAACGGGTACATAGAAGAGGAGGTTTATGTTAGGCAACCCCCGGTTTTGAGAACCCTAAGTTTCCTCGACATGTTTTTAAGTTGCACAAAGCTTTATACGGGTTAAAGCAAGCCCCCAAGGCTTGGTATGACCGATTGAAGCAATTTTTGTTGGGGAAGGGCTTTGTGATGGGTTCTGTGGATAAAACTCTTTTCTTGCTCAGAGATGCTTCAGATTTCTTAGTCGCTCAGATTTATGTGGACGATATTATCTTTGGCGGTACTACTGATTCTCTTGTGTCCAAGTTTTCTGAGCAGATGCACAGTGAGTTTGAGATGAGCCTCATGGGTGAGCTCAAGTACTTCTTAGGGCTCCAGATCAAGCAGACCAAGGACGGCACCTTCATCCACCAAGGTAAGTACACTCGCGACATGCTTAAGAAATTTGACTTTGGTGGTGAATTGAAGCCGCAGATGACCCCGATGGGCACATCCGGGGGTCTGGACAAGGACGAGAGCGGTGTCAAGGTCAATGAAAGGGAGTTTCGAGGGATGATTGGTTCGCTACTGTACTTGACGGCGACAAGATCGGACATACAGTTCGCCGTGGGACTTTGCGCGCGTTTCCAGTCTTCACCACGCGCATCTCATAGGCAGGCTGTCAAGCGCATATTCAGGTATCTTACTTATGCGCCCGATCTTGGTCTTTTCTATTCAGCATCATCTTCTCTCGATTTATCTGGATTTTCGGATGCCGACTTCGGTGGGTGCCGGTTGGATCGCAAGTCGACTTCCGGTACTTGCCAGTTTCTTGGTTCTTCTCTTGTCTCTTGGTCTTCTCGAAAGCAATCTGGAGTTGCTCTTTCGACCACAGAGGCTGAGTACGTAGCTGCTGCTAGCTGCTGCTCACAGTTGGTTTGGATGATTTCCACTCTACGAGATTTTGGGTTGTTCTTTCCTACCAGAGTTCCTTTGTTTTGCGACAGCACCAGTGCAATTAGTGTAGGGAAAAACCCATGTCTCCATTCAAAAACCAAACACATTGATGTGCGCTTTCACTTCTTGCGGGATCAATATGAGAAAGGTGTCATTGACCTTGTTCACGTTGATACCCATCATCAGTTGGCTGATATTTTCACCAAACCCCTAGATCAGTCTACATTCGAGCGTTTACGAGGGGATTTGGGTGTTGTGTATCCTTTTTAGGATATTTTGCGTCAGTTTTCTTTCTTCTTTTCTTGAGTCTTTCCGTGTGTGTTCATATCTTGCATATTCACATATCACACTTTTAAGCTTGCTTCTGTTATATGATTGAACTGCTTTACTTATTCTAGCTGGTACATGCTTTTGATTACTTGTCAATGATCATGCTTTGCTTCAGTTCAAATGATATGTCTGATATCTATCATATGCATGGCTTTTATGCTTTAAAATTGAAAAATAATCACCATTGCTTCTGGTAACTAGCATGCGTAGGCTGAATGTTCTTGCTATCTGTTACAAGCCTTGTAGCTAGTTTCTGACTTAGATGCCAATATGCAACTTGGACATCTGTATGCTTTAAACATGGAAATGTGCTATAAAAATGATGAAAATTCGAGAACAATGAAAATTCCATGTCTTTTTGTGCATAACTTGAAAAGATCCAGGTGGGTTTGCTTTGTCGCATTACATTTGTTCTGGATTGCATACCATAGCACTTTGGTATGAACTAGGATAGTGTAGTGTATGCCAAGACCAATGTCTTAAGCTTCTGATGGTCCAGATCTGGCCTAGGCTTGACTTGGTCGGTCAGCATAAGGTTTGACATGCAAATAACCCCTGGCAAAAATGAAAAAGAAAAAAAAGGGCTTGAAAATTGAAATGATAACAAGTTTGCTGAAGCACTTTGTTTCTGAACAAAGCTTATCTTGGTAGATATCAGTTAGCTTTTGCATCTCATGTTTTACCTTGCTTGTTTTACTGGAAAATGTGGTGATGCTTTTTGTTTGCAAAAACTGAAAAAATGCGTGCTAATGACTTTCTTTAGATATCATTTGTTGCACTGATCATGCCATGTGTCTTAGACAATATCTCTTTTGCTATACTTGTTAGATGTTGTAATTGCAGTCAATCATATTTGAGAAGCATGCTTTCTACACTCCTTATGCACTCCAGTTGAATTCACTGCATATTTTGAGGGGGAGTTGCATTTCAGGAGGAGTCTGTGTCTCTATTGAGTGCTTGATGAGTTCACTTGTCAACAAGGGGGAGAAAATTTGGGATCAGAGTTTAAGGGGGAGTTCTTACTCTGTTGATCCTTGTTGTTCTGAAATCGCACTCATTTTGAGCTTTTATGTTTTGGTTAACCATAATGACCGCTTCTTGCTTTTGTTCGGCTTTTGGTCATTAGGGTTAAACTTTTTACCTTATTTTTCTTCTTCTTTGTTTTTCTTGTGTTTTGTTTTCGTGTTTCCACATTTGCTCGCAGGTGCTGAAGAGCTGAAGAAGAGGAGTGTTGACAATGCACTCATCAAGGGGGAGATTGAGGAGCCATGTTGAATAGCGTGGGCCTCATGGCTCCAGAAGTGATGAGTCATTGTCAACGTTAGTCAAATAGGACAGAAGAAGAAGAGATCTGCTGTTTCATGGGCCGCGTGTGACTCAGGTACACGGGCAGCAAGCGACTGTCGGGCAGAGGAGGCTGCGAAGTCGGGCTGGTCCAATCCGAGTGCATGGGCCAGAAGCAGTAGAAGACCCACTGGGCTGTTGACCAGGGTTGACTCAGGTACACGAGCGGTGAGTGATTGCCGGGCTGAGAGAGCTGCGGAATCGGGCCGGCCCAATCCGGGTACCTGGTGCAAAGTCGGTGGAGGCTTTGTCAGTTTCGGCACAAAACTGACAACCGTTGATCTTGTATCCGACTGTCCAGAAGAGAAGCCGTAGTCGCTACGAAAACTTAGCTTCTGGATAAGTCATCTGTATCTCTAGGCCCACAGTCAGTCAGTTGTGTCTGTAAAAATTCCTAAGGGCAGTAGAGTCTTTTCCTTTATTCTTGCGTCTGTAAAAACCCTAAGGGGCTGGTAGAATATTCCTAGTGTTGGGCAGCCTATAAATAGGGCCCCAATCCCTAGGGTTTGGACTACCCTTTTGGCTGAAATCAATTCCACTCTATAGGGTCACTTTTTGTCTCTTGCCTTGCCTCTCTCTTCTCCTGTTTCTTGCTTGCGCCGCCAGGGAGCTTTTGCCCTTGTTTTATTGCCTTGCATTTAATGTTGCAGTAAAGGCTCTATTTTGTTGTGTGCAGCATTTGCAAATTTTTTTATGGCTACATTTCATTAGCATAGCAAGTTTCCCCATGATTTTTGAGGCTTTGGAAGCTTCGGCTGGGTGTGTTCTTCACGCTAGTAGTACTAGTTCTTGCTGTTGCAAGTAGTACTGCTTTACTGCAGCTATAGTGTTCTGTGAAGCTTTTCACCTTCTACTGCACAACTTTTTGATCGAAGCTGACAGGCTCTATCACCTTTTCTGGCTGTGTTTCTGGCGAAGCCCTTCTCTGTTCGAAGCCCCTCAGCTCCGTGAGGCAGGCTTCGATCTAACATCTTCGAAGGCTTCGTTCGATCTTCGATCTTCGGTTTGCGTTCTGTGTTGCTAAGCTTCGAAGTATTTTCTGAACGGACAGCATCGCATACTTCGAACGACTGTGCGAAGGGGCTTCGGCTCTAGCTGTTCGAAGTCCATACTTCGATAGATTTCGAAGTTTGGGTTCGAAGCTTGTAGTTCCGCTAGGCCTCGCACTGACTTCTGTGTAGCGTGTCACCCTTCTTTTCTCTGTATAGCCTTCGGACTTGGTTTTCTGTCGTGTGACAGGCTTCGCTTCTTTGTTCGAAGGTTGTCCGTTTGTGAGTTGTGTTCAAAGTTTCTCTGTTCGAAGGTTTTTGCTCCGAAGCACTTGGTTCGAAGTAGTGTTCGAAGTTTCACCTTCGAAGTACTCACCTCGAAGCAGGCTCCGACTCTGTCACTTCGTTCCGAAGCATACTTAGCTTCCTGATCCTTCGAACTAGGCTAGACCAAAACACCTTCGGCATCTTCGACATGCTTCGCAATTGACCTCCGAAGCAGGCTTCGTCATCAATCTACGAAGCAGGCTTCGAACAGCGAAGCAGTCTTCGTCAATCATCTCCGAAGCAGACCTCGACGGGCGAAGCAGGCTTCGCCAAGTTCCGAACAGGAGACAAATTTGGACAGTAACTTCACATTTCACCTTACATATACTTAGATCATTTCATTGTGAAGTTTAGGCCTGTTACACAGTGTTCATCTGCCTAGTTGCACTTCATTAATAGTTCTCTGTTTAACATCTGTTGCTTCTAGGTTAGATACCCTTAGACTTAGGCCTTCTGTTTATTTTCTGCTGCATAGTCTTTTGAGGTGCGTTGGGTATTGGGAACAGGCCATTGATTCGAAAGAATTTTTAAGGCGCCCATTCACCCCCCCTCTGGTCGCTACTTTTGGTCCTACACCACCCCGACAACTCCTTCCCCCGAAGTGATCGGGCAATTCTTCTCCAGACGAAGCACAGCTACCCCGAGACCTTGCTGCTGTTGCTTAACGTCACGGAGGTCTCTAGCAATGCTGCGTACCAATTCTTCCAGCCGGTCCAACCTCTTGCCGAGATCATCTCCCGAAGACGCTGCTTCCTTTCCCGCACCCGCAACCGAGGAAGGCATGGTGGACAAATCTGGCTCTGATACCAGTTTGTCACGAGATTGGGAATCAGAAGAGGGTAACCAAAGAATTGTAGAACGTAGCTGGTATTTGTGATTGATTGGTGGACGAACTCCTAGAACTCGCCGGCACTTGGGCGCCGTCTTGGCCCCTTGCCGAAGAGCCAGGAATTACAGATTTGAACACAAACTCTTCCACACCTTCTCCTCTGGATGCATTGTTTATATAGACACAATGCTCCAGCTAAACCCTCTAACAACTTCCTAACAGACTTATTAGCTGTTGGCAGCTCACATAACAGACTTATTAGCTGTTGGCAGCTTACATCACTCTAGAAGTTTCTGGAATAGCCATTGCTGGACTAGGCTCTGGTTTGTTCTTCTTGCGACGCTGATAATGAATACCAGTCATGAAAATATATACATCCACCTTAATGGTGTGATTAATCTTCTCTCTAATCGAGGTTAGTAACATGATATCAAGAGCTAGGGTTAGGGATCTCTAATCTCGATCTGTTTTTTTCCTGTTTCCACCTCCACCTTGTCTCCCCGAGCCGCCGGCGTGGCTCCTCTCCCTGCAACTGTCGCGGCCCGTCCGGCCGCCGTTGCGGCTCCTCTCCCGGCTGCCGTCGCGGCGCCTCCGGCACGTCGTGGGCTGTCCTATCGGGACCTGCTTCTGCCTCGGCCTGCTCCTGCCTTGCCGTCGCGGGCTGCTCCTGCCTCGTCGTCGCGGTCGCCCAGCCACCGTCGGGTCTCGCTGTCACGATTGCTGCGGGCCCCAAGCCGACCCCTGCTGCTGCTTGCCCTCTGCTGCTGTTCTATTTTTCATCTGTTCTGTGTTCTCTTTATTTTGTGGCTGCCATGACTCAATCTAGTTCTATTGCCATCCCTATCAAACTCGATGGTCACAATTATCGAGAATGGGCTTTTTCTGTGAAAACTGTGTTGAGAGGTTATGCCCTTGCATCTCACTTGACTGATGCTCCTCTCATTGATAAGTAAACAGATGGTTCTGGTGCTGCAAAAATCAAGACCTGGCAGAATAATGATGGCAAAGTTATGAGTGCCATTGTCACAAGTATGAATGAGTCCTTGATTATGAGTCTTGAGCATCACAAGACTGCTAAGGAGATGTGGGATTATTTGCAGCGCCGGTATGTTCAGAATAGTGATGCTCTGCTACATACTCTCATGACAGGACTTCATGGTCTTCAGCAGAATGATCTCTCCATAGATGAGTACTACACTACCTTTGATCGTTTGATGGGACCATTGCTCTCCATGGTTCCTCAGTGCACTAGGGGATGTTCTGGCTGTTGTGATCAGAAGAACAAGTTCATTGAGAAGTTTCTTATGTATCAGTTTTGTCATGGTCTCAGATCAGACTTTGAGTCTATCCGTATGCAACAGCCAGCTCGGTAACCCTGTCACTCCATCCATTGCTGATGTTTTGTCTGCCTTGATTGCTGAAGAGACCCGTCTTCATTCACTCGCGTCTGCTCCAATATCAGTGCCCCATAGTGTACTTGCAGCATCATAGAGGTCCAGCCTAGCTACAGGTGGCTCTTCTGAGGGTACTATGTGTGACCATTGCAAGAAGACTGGTCATCGTTCGGAGAACTGCTTTGTTCGGTATCCAGAGAAGTTGGCTGAGTATTGTGCACGCCGTGCCCATGGGCGTAGTACCTCCAAAGGTTATGTGTCCATTGCTGCTGCCTCCCCTATCAATGCTGCTCAGTCATCTTGGGTTCTTGATTCAGGAGCTTCTTTTCATGTGACATCTGATCAATCTCAGTTGGTTGCTTGCAAGCCGGTCACTGATGGTGCTTCTGTTTAGACAACTGATGGTACATCTTGCCATATTACTCATCAGGGTTCACTTTGCAATTCTCAGTTTTTTGTACCTAATGTTTCCTTTGTTCCACAGTTGTCCATGAACCTTCTTTCAGTAGGTCAAGTAACAAACCATAATTGTTTTGTTAGATTTGATAACTCATCTTGTTTTATTCAGGATCGTCGAAGCGGGATTGTGATTGGGACTGGCCATCGCCGTAGAGGTGCCCCTAGCCTTTATGTTTTGGACACCTTGAGGCTTCCTTCTTCCGTTGCTTCTACCGCTTAGGTGTCATCCGTTGCATTGTCACCTACCTCTTCCTTCGCCAAGTGGCATCATCGTCTTGGTCATCTATGTGGGTGTTGGTTATCTATATTAATAAATAAAGGTTGTTTAGGTCCTAAATTTATTGAGTCTAGTTTTCATTGTAAGGGTTGCAAGCTTGGCAAACAGATACAACTTTCATATCCCTCTAGTACTTCCTATTCTGCTAGACCTTTTGATCTTGTTCATTCCGATGTATGGGGTCCTGCCCCCTTTGTTACAAAGGGTGGTCATAAGTTTTATGTCATTTTATTGATGATCATTCTCAATATATTTGGATTTATTTTATGAAACACCGTTCCCAATTGCATTCCATTTACCAGTCTTTTGCTCGCATGGTTCATACTCAGTTCTCTACCTCCATCAAAATTTTTCGCTCTGACTCTGGTGGTGAGTATTTATCTGATACTTTTCGCCAGTTCTTGACCGCTGAAGGCACCCTTGCTCAGCTCTCATGTCCTGGTGCCCATGCTCAGAATGGTGTTGCTGAATGCAAACATCGCCATCTCATAGAGATTGCTCGCACCCTTCTGATTGCCTCTTTTGTTCCTTCACATTTCTGGGGCGAAGCTGCTTCCACTGTTGTTTATCTCATTAACCGACAACCTTCATCCAAACTGTCCGTCAAGAGCCCTGGTGAAGTCCTTTTTGGTACTCCTCCTAGGTATGATCATCTCTGGGTGTTTGGGTGTACGTGCTATGTTTTGCTTGCACCTCGTGAGCGAACTAAGTTGATAGCCCAATCTGTTGAGTGTGTTTTTCTAGGATATAATCCTGAGCATAAGGGTTATTGTTGTTATGATCCTTCTTCTTGTCGCAGACATATCTCTCGTGATGTGACTTTTGATGAGAACCGTCCCTTCTTTTATAACCAGTCTACCCAGTCATCCTATTCTCCCATAGAGTCCACATCGTTTATGTGTCTCTCTCCACCCAACGACCCTTCCCCACCCACCACAGTTGCACCTCCACATTCTAAACCACCCATCATACATGTTTACACTCGTCGTCCCACTAATCCCATGGAGTCTCCATCGAATCCTAACTCGACCAGTCCTAATGTGCTTGTTTCTGATGATTCTAACATACTTGATGAGTCACATGCTATCTCTGATGAGTCATAGGTTGGTTCGAGATACAATCTACGAGATCGTGCTACTATTGAGCCTCCTGACAGGTTGGGTTTCCCATGTGTAAGTGCCATCGTTGATGAGCCATCCACTTATCAAGAAGCTTCTAGTAGTCCTGAATGGCAACTTGCTATGTCTGAAGAGCTTGCTGCCCTGGATCGTACAAGCACTTGGGATATTGTTCCATTACCCTCACATGCAGTACAAATTACATGCAAATGGATGTTCAAAATTATGACCAAGTCAGATGACACTATTGAGAGATATAAAGCTCGTCTTGTTGCTAGAGGTTTTCAGCAGACTCAAGGTGTGGATTATGATGAGACCTTTGCTCCTGTTGGCCACATGACTATTGTTCGTACTCTAATTGCCGTAGCTGCTACTTGTTCTTGGACTATATCTCAGATGGACGTCAAGAATGCTTTTCTTCATGGTGATTTGCATGAGGAAGTTGATATGCAACCACCCCCGGGCATTGATGTACCCTTTGGACATGTTTGTCGTCTTCGTCGTGCTTTATATGGTCTTAAACAAGCTCCACGTGCTTGGTTTGAGCGCTTTGTCACTGTGATAAGAGCTGCTGGTTTTCTCCCAGTGATCATGATCCTGCCTTGTTTGTTCATCTCTCGTCACATGGACGCACTTTGCTTCTTTTGTATGTGGATGATATGTTGAAAACGGGTGATGATGGGGAACATATTTCTTAGGTGAAAAAGCAACTTAGTGAGCAATTTCTGATGTCTGACCTAGGCCCTCTCAGCTATTTCTTAGGAATTGAGGTTTTACATTCTGCCAAGGGCTATTATCTTTCTCAGTCCAAATATATTCAAGATCTTATTTCTCGTTCTGGAATTACTGATAATCGGACAGCTGTAACACATATGGATCTTCATTTACAGCTTCGTCCTACTGATGGCACACCTCTTGAGTATCCCTCTCGATATAGATACATTGTGGGCAGTCTTGTTTATCTCACTGTTACCAGACCTGACATTGCTCACGTTGTCCATATTTTGAGTCAGTTTGTGAGTGCTCCTACTCCGGTTCATTTTGGGCATTTACTTCGTGTGCTTCGATATTTGCAAGGGACATCATCTCAGTGTTTGTTTTATGCTCGTGATAGTCCGTTTCAGCTTCATGCTTACTCGGACTCCACTTGGGCGAGTGATCCGATAGATCGCCGCTCTATCACTGGTTATTGCATTCTTCTTGGTTCTTCTCCTCTTACATGGAAGTCCAAGAAGCAGGCAACGGTGTCTCGCTCTAGTACAGAGGCAGAACTTCGAGCACTTGCTACTACCACATTTGAGATTATATGGCTTCGATGGCTGTTGATAGATTTTGGTATTTCTTGTGTTGATCCTACACCTCTTCTCTGTGATAATATTGGAGCCATACAGATTGCTAAGAATCCTGTGAAGCATGATCTTACAAAGCACATTGGTGTTGATGCATCATTTACTCGGTCTCATTGTCATCAGAAGACTATTGCTCTTCAGTATGTGCCATCCGAATTACAAGTTGCATATTTCTTCACTAAAGCACAGACTCTAGAGCAACATCGGGTTCATTTGCTCAAACTCAGTGTTTTCGATCCACCTTGAGTTTAGGGGGGTGTTAAGGCCCATATATATATATATAAGGCCCATATATCATCTAAGTCATCTAGGCCCATCTCATGGCTATATATATACATCCACCTTAATGGTGTGATTAATCTTCTCTCTAATCGAGGTTAGTAACACCAGGTTCCTCCTAGCTAGATCTAGCTTCTTCTCTGTCGGATCGGCCTCTTCCACACTTCTCTTGGTCGGATCTGGCTTCTCCTCACCAGATCTGGCTTGGTCCCCATCGGATCGGCTTCTCCTACTTGGTTGTCGGCATCCCCATGCCGGATGGCTCCCCACATATGCCATCTAGCCTGCCCGCTGTGCCTCCTGTGGACGCGCGACTGCCTCCCCATGCCCGCCAGCGGATGCGCATGTCTAGCCACCGATGCCCCACTGCCTCTCGCTGCAGTTGCCTTCTGTCGCCGAACTCCTCCGTTGATTGTGTCTTAGCCGCAGCCCCGCGTTGCTGCTGCCGACGACTGCTACTTTACCCGCTGCCTCCCGTAGCCTTGAACCTGCCTCCCTGCTCGTGACCTAGAGATGCAGAAAGGTGTTTTGCCGCCGTAAAAAAGAGAGTTGCGGTGACTAGTCGCTTCCTTTGTGTTCTTGCCATTGTTTCACATCTCTTCAAGATGTCGTCGAGCACTGTTTCAGTTCCTCGGTGTTCGGTGATCTTTGATGGTGCCAACTACCGGGACTTCATGCAGCATATGCGCATTCACATGCACAACCTTCGCCTTTGGGGTGTTCTTTGTGATGATGTTCCTTGCCTGCTTTCCCTAGAGCCTTCGACGAAGCCCGTGCAACTGACGGTTGACACCGGAGACCAGAAAACCAATTATTCTGAAGCTTTGTAGTTGTACCGTGATCGATTGTCTGATATTGCTTAGTGGATGGATGATGATGCTCATGTAGCGTCTATTCTGATTGCTAGTGTGGAGCATCAGTTTTCTTCTGAGATTGTTGGGCTCTCTACCGCTTTTCATATGTGGACTTATCTTCGTCATACCTATGATCCGTCAGGAGATGCTCTATCTATCCGTTGTTCGCTAGGAGCAGTCTCTTCAGCAGGGTGATGACACAATTGATGCCTTCTATACTCAGATGTAAGATGTATGGCGCTAGTTAGACTCTTTGTCTGTTGCTGGTTGCCACTTTTATCAGTGTTGATTGGCTCTCTGTGCTGAGCGTGACTTTCGGCGTCTCTACGAGTTCCTGACTCGTCTTCGTCCGAAGTTTGAGCAGTGTCGGGCTCAGCTGCTTGCTTGACACCCTCGTATCACGCTTGTGGAGGCTCTTACGGAGTTGCGCTTAGCGGAGACTTGTCTGTGTGGCTCTAAACTACTACATCTTCCTTCAGTGCTAGATGCTCGTCTACCTACTTTGTCTACATCTTCGACCGCACCGTCATATGATCCTCGTGTGACTCCTATGCCCACTTCAGGTGGTGGTGCCCGCCCTCGCTGTACCTACTATAGCAAGGAGGGGCATGTCGAGGCGAATTGCTACCGCAAGAAGAAGCATCGTCAACATTCCTCTAGTGTTCCTACTCTAGCTACCTCCTTGACTACCTCGTTGGCTGAGACTCGACAGTATATTGTGACGTTGCTTCATCTCCTAGTTGCTACCTCTGGCTGCACCGATGGGTTCTACTAGTTCTGCTACTATCTCCTCTATCAGTGAGTGTAGGACCGAGAATAACGACCAGAGGGAGGTGAATGAGCGCCTAAAAAAATTCTTTCGAATCAATGGCCTTTTCCCAACACCCAACGCACCTCATGAGATAACTAGCAGAAGCAAAACAAATCTCAAGTACTAAAAATAGTCTAGCCTAAGAACGGCCGATGTCCTAATCGAAAAGACACCACAAAAAAAAGGCAGCTTAAGATAACTCACAGAACGAATGATATCCCGACACAAATTTCATTGAATCAGAGATAATTAATCAAGCGCATACAGATCATTTTCAAATCACATGCAGTTCATGAATATGATCAAGCACAATATTTAAAGTATTTAAATCGATAGAATAAATGCAGAAACTAAACAGTGCTATCCAATATATCAATGAGCATACATGATGTAATCTGAATTCAATGTGCAGGCAGCAAATATATCAATCACAAAAATGTTCAGGAATAAAAACTGTGCTTGCACGAAAATCAAGATAAACAGGGATTTACTATTTCTGTTGCTCAGCGTAGAACCTTCTAGGCAAAAAACTTCGTGTCTTCAAAGTCTCCTGGGTGCACGGCACATGGCCCTAGGCCTCTGGCTTCTCAACCCGCGATGGAGCAACCCTTGCGCCGCCACGAACACAGCCCCGTAGCATAGCACCAAGGCTCCACACACCAAGTTGCTGCACGACTCCGCCTCCACGCGCTACTACAGCAACCGGACGGCGTACAGATTCCCGCTCAGCCGGCCAAAAATCAAGCTCCGACGCCTCTCAATCCAAAGAATCGATTTTCGGTTTTCTGAGGAAACTGAGGTCGGGCCGATTTGTGCGGCCGTGTCTTGAGCCGTACGCCAGTGTGCGCTGCTCTCAGAAAATAAAACCGTCGGCGTGAGCTCTCTCAAGAAAAACCGGCGTAGAATCAAAGATGAACAGAGGCGGTAGATGAACAATGTACAGAAGGAAAAATCTGGGATAAAGTGTGAACTCTAATTTTTCATTCAAAGTGAGTTAGGGAAACATAGGGATTCATGCCCTATTTATAGGCAGCCCAATAAATCAGGAAAAACCCAATATACCCTTAGGGGTTTTACAGACGCAGAAATAAACTAGAAAAGACTAAAGTGCCCTTAGGTTTTTTACAAACTCGACTAACATAGACTGTGGGCCTAAAAGGCAAAATAGTAAAATGCTAACTAAAGGTAACTTGTCCTGATGCGGAGCTTTCGTAGCATCTACGGCTTCGCTTCAGGACCGTCGGATCTCTGATGAATGGTCTGGATAGTTGCATCGGTTTTACACCGAAACCGACAAAGCGTCCGCTATCTTCGCACCGGGTACCCGGATTGGGCCGGCCCGATTCCGCACCTCCCTCAGCTCGACAATCGCTCGCCGCCCGTTTACCTGAGTCAAACCCGGTCAACAGACCAACGGATCCCCTGCTGTTCCTAGACCATGTACTCGGATTGGGCCGTCCTGACTCCACAGCCCCTTTGCCCGGTAGTCGCTCACCGCCTGTGTACCTGAGTCACACGTGACCCAAAACACGACAAGTCTTGTTTCCTCTTCGTCTTCTCTTCTCATTGACAATCACGCATCACTTCTGGAGCCATGAGACCCATGATTTTCAACATGGCTCCTCAGTGAGAGACCACCTTCTATGCAGTCAGGTACTTCACCTTGGATTCTTGATTCAAGAGCATCTTTTCATATGACTTATGATTCTTCTAGTCTATCCTTGCTTTATCCTCTTGCTTCTCCTAATGTTGTTACTATTGATGGTACTTCTCTTTTTGTTATTGGTCGGGGCACTCTTAGCACTTCTTCTTTTAGCGTTCCTTATGTTGCTCATGTTCCCAAACTCGCCATGCAGCTCATGTCCGCTAGTCAACTTACTGACCACGGTTGTCGTGTTATCCTAGACTCTAACTCTTGCTGTGCTCAGGATCGTCGCACGAGTACTCTGATTTGTACTGGCCCCCGACACCATGATTCTCAGTATCTATGGGAGCTTGATTGACTTCGTCTTCCTTCCGCTGCCGCCGCTGGTCTTTCTATTTCCTCGACTACTGGCTCCTTCCAATAATGGCATCATCGTCTAGGTCATGTTTGTGGGTCATGATTGTCTTCTTTAGTTCGTCGTGGTCTTTTAGGGTCTATTTCAGGTGATACGTCCTTAGCTTGTCAGGGTTGTAAGCATGGCAAACAGATTCAACTTCCTTATCCTCGTAGTGAGTCTGTGTCTCAGCGTCCTTTTGATATCATTCATTCTGATGTATGGGGTCTGGCTCACTTTGTTTCGAAAGGGGGTCATAGCTACTATATTATCTTTATCGATAATTTCTCTTGCCACACTTGGATTTATTTCATGTCTTCTCGTAGCGAGGTGATATCTATATACACAGTTTGCCACTATGATTTGCACTCAGCATTGCTCGGGATCCGGTGAAGCATGAGCTCCCTAAGCATATTGGGGTTGATGCTTCTTACACACGGAGTCAGTACATGATGCGGTGATTACTCTTCACTACGTTCCTTCCGAGCTTCAGTTGACTGATTTCTTCACAAAGACACAAACAATTCTACCTCTCCAAACTTAGTGTGGTTGATCCCCCATGAGTTTGAGGAGGGTGTTAGAGATGTATATGAAGGTTGCCTAGAGGGGGGTGAATAGGCAATTTAAAAATTTCTTGCGGAAAAATAGTATTCTGGAATGAGTATCGGAAGTTCCGAAGTGAGCTCGGAAGTTCCGATCTATCGGAGGTTTCAGAAACTTCTGGTTGATTAGAAGTTTCGATCAGTAGTGAAAAATCGATGAGATTAAAACTTGTTTTCTAGAAGAAAATGTTTGAATAGAAATGTGCACAAGAATACTAGGAACAACTTTTACACTAGGAATTGCTCTAAATCTAAGTCTAAAAGGAGATTGGGTAAAAATGAAGTTCAACCTAATTAGAACCCTAGAAAAGTTATGAGCACAATAGCACACTAGACAGACGATGTATTTCTCGGAGTCGGATCTAAGGATCCTACGTCTCCGTTGAGGGAACTCGATAGATTGGGTCTCTTTCAACCCTTTCCTCACCAAGCCTTTAACCTTAGCTAAGCTTGGTTTTTTCTCTTTGGTTCCTTGTCAAAGCCAAGGAAGATCTTTTACAAACTTCTCCGGGCAACCACAAACTCCTTGGTTGCTCACGGAGTGACTCCTAGCCGTCTAGGAGAAAGAATCCTCCAAGAGTAATAAATGTGTTTGAAGATTTTGTCAACTCAAATCTTTGTGCTCAGAGATTTGCAATAAAATTCAACAAAATCAACAAAACCAACCCACAAAAATCTCCTCAAAAGATGCAGCAACAAAAGCTCGAGAAGATTTCAATTGAGCTCTTAAGGCGAATCGCTAAGAATTGCTCTAGATCTATGCTTGAAAACTAGAGAGCTTGAGAGTTAGGGTTAAGGTTTGCAAGAGAGAGAGAGTTGGAGGGCCAAGGTACTCTTCAAAGTGGGTGGAGGGGGTTTTTATACCATGCACCAAAAAATATGATCGTTTGGGCATTTTTGGTCGCCACCTCGGAAGTTCTGATTGGACATCGGAAGTTCCGACGGAAAATAAATTCCAAACCGAGAGTTCAAATAGGAAGTTCCGATGGAAATTTAATTCCAAACAGAGAGTTCAAATCGAAAGTTCCAATTCCAAATCGGAAGTTCTGATGGAAATTTAATTCAAGACAGAGAGTTCACATCGGAAGTTCCGATCCAAATCAGAAGTTCAGATCAATGTAAAAATCCAGAACTCAATTTGAACTTGACCAAAAATATTTTAAAATTTTTTTTGAGCACAAAGTTTTGGAACACAACTCAAATGCATTTCTCTTAATAGTATGACGATCCTAGACTCAAGGTAAATAATAAAACGATAATTTTAACCTTCGAGCCTATTTGGACTAAATGGAGCTTTTTCTCTAAATTTATTTCAATGGAATTTTCTTTTCTTGTGAAATCTCTGCAATTATCTTAACAACTTGATTAGTAACATTTGATCAATATCTCCTACTCCTAAAAAGAGGAGTTGGTGGTGATGGTGAGTCCTACGTATGGACGCACCACCCACCTCACTCTCCGCACTGCTCCCACCAGTCCTTGCACTATTCTCCTCTTTCCCTCCCAGCACCTACGCTGCCCTTCCTGGCCTCCTCCCTGCCCTCTACACGCCGCTGCCATGCGCCTCTCCCAATCCCAACCCTGGTGTCGCTCCGCCCCCTCCTTTCCTCACGGCACCGCTCCTCGTCGTCCCACCGACGCGTGCGTCGTAGAGGAAGAGGCGGCGGTTTACGATGGAGGATCTAGGAGCGAAGCTCATGGGCCACCTCAAGGACACCGCCGACCGCTTCCGCTTGCCTCAACCGAAGTCCTAGCCTCGGTCGCCGGAGCCCGTGGTTCGGCCAGCACCGCTTCGGAAGCTTCCAATTCCAGACTTGCAGACTTCCCAGCTCGGCGGCGGAGGCGCTCTCCCCCCACTCGCACTCGCAAGCATCACCGTTCCGCTCGGCCCTCGCGTCCATGGTTCTGACCTGCCGGCCTCCGTCTCATAGTCCTAACCTCACGTCTACTCGCGGCACTCGCCTCACATCCTCACCTCGCCTCTCGACTCAATATCTACAGGATTCCTCCCCGGCCCCTGCTGCCGCTGCGCCGATGGCGACCGCCACCCCGCCGCTCGAGGACTGCCTCCGCCTCCTCCGTGGTGAGCGCGACGAACAGAAGCTGGCGGGCCTCCTCATCGCTGCCAACGTCTGCCGCGCCGGCGACGTCGCGGGCTCTCGGCCGTCGGCTCCCGGTTCCTCCAAACGCGCGCCTCGTCCCTCGTACCGTGTGAACGGGACTACTGTTCGCGTTTCCAATTAACTGCCCTCATCGTTATTGGGTTTACTAGAACGGCCGGCGCGCGCTCCGCGTGCTCGTTATAGCTTTTCAAGCACAGTGCCATGCTCTGTTACGTGTGGCCGTTTGATGATCCTCACTGATGAAAGGCTTGTTTTGGTTGGGGGCATTATCAAGCAAGATAGGTCTGCTATCATCAAGGGAATTGGCATATGGGTTGCTCGAATGCCTCACAGGTTTTTCAAAGTTTCAGTGAGTTCGATGCTAAGAAGTGTGATTCTGGAAGGGAGCTTTATTCTTTTTTCATGGAAAACCATCATGTTATGTTCATCAACTCTGTCTATCAGATTGTTGGAGTGACCATAGGTGACCATTACACTCCCTTCAGTGATCTTAACAAGACTATGCAAGTATTGTTCTGAAACTGACTGTGAGCTTGATTTTATTTCAACAAATCATTCATACATTCAAGCCGTCAAAGCTAGTGTTTCGGAAATTTTCTGGTCAAAACTCAAAAGATTCATAGTTTTGCTTTGCTGCATAGTATATACACAATCATGTACACTTGAAATCACTCTGTTGTCATGTGCTTCCACCCTTCCAGGATCAGGTAGGCCACTTGAGCAAATTAGCATATGAAAATGTGAGCCACCGCACACCTGATTATGAAATGAAAAATGGCAAGCTAAGATCAATCAATCAATGCGCCTTCCAAGAACTGAGAACACTGGAGCCAAAATTTACTGATCAAATGCAAGGACATAAGGATCCTAATTTTCCTGGCCTTTTACCAGGACATATCGATCACGAGAGTAATAGTTTACATATTTTCTTTATTCTTTTGGCAGTGGTCTGTTCACATCATAACAAAACTACAGTGGTTCATTGACATACAAACTTTTTAAGTTGTTGCAGATAGAAATTTCCATGAAGCCGATGATCAGCAAGGAACTTCTGGGCTCTGGCAGTCATCCCATGCAGTGCAAATTCAAAAGGTTAGGATCTGTGCAAGTTACACGCTTGCCACCCATGAACGAAAATGATGAAGTTAAGCACAGAAAAATGTAATTCCTATTGCAATTTAAATTTCATGCACTTTCTTATCCTTCACAATGAAATTGACATATTTCACAGTATTATTTGGATCCTACTAAAGTTGGGCGGTTCCTACATAACTACACTGGACATCATTTGTGCAATGTGTGATCTTTGCCTGATATCCTTAACTGATCCTATGTGCCAGCATATACTAAGCTAAAGTTGAAGGTAGTTTTGTCCAATGCACCCTATCAAGTGAACTTGCCTAAATCATTCAAGATTTACGTAAGATAAATGTAGGCTTTTTTGCATGCATAATTGCATACATAGTTAAGCATTGGAATGAATGCTTTCTTTCATAACAAATATGTTTGCAATGAACTACCTGCCCATTCATTACTCTTTGTGAAATCAATTACAAATATTAAATTTGAAGACTCAACCAGCTTGAGCAAGTGCTTCAATAACCTACACATCAAGTATTCAGCTAGGCGTTAATAGATACTAAATTTATTGACTACAGCAAAATCATAATTCATATGAAAGACATTGAACTACACCTAAACGATATTTTGGGAAACCTCAATTACACCAATTGCAGGCCTAAGCCATCCAAAACCATGGGGACTCCTTGGCAGTAGAGCAATCTGCAAGGCAGTGAGAATGCTAAGAGTAAAACATCAAACAGATGCACAAAACAGTATGGTTGTTCACAATTAAACAGAAGAATTACATCAGCATGGGTTGGTGGCTTGGTGGCTATATGTTTATGATGAAATGTCAAATTAATAAAAGTATGCACGATAGCGCAACTAAAAACATTTTAACTACATGAGTAATAAAAATAGAACAGTTATTGAAGGAGGTGTTACACATGGAATAAAAACTGTCAGTTAAAAATGTGGTCCATCAGAATCAAATGTCTAAGCTGCTCCTATGGACAACACAAATTATTAATTTTGTTATGCAAATTTCTTTTCTTCTAAATACAGATAAGCGTGAAATGGAAACAATCAATGACCTCTCTTTCTTCGGATTCAGAACTATCTTCGCACCATGGCATCGGCACGGCCATCTTCCAGTCTCCATTTTGTGCTCCGACTTCTCGAGAGTCATGACTGAACAAGGCGCGAACATTGAGAAATCTATATTGATGATGGGCTAAAAATGGCAACATTTCTTACCTGATACAATACATACTTAGTGAGAGGATCAGTTTTAAGCTCCTCTTCAAGGTCAAACAGATGAAGTTTCCACTGCCATAATAAAAGGATAAATTCTCAGGTTACATGCTTGAAAGTGTTCAATGTGTTAATCAATTCAGTAGAATATTCCTAAAAATATCTTACTGGGCAGAATCTATCTAAAAGTCCAAAACCATGATTCCTTCACTTGGATCAACCTTTCCTCTTGCCAACAAGCACTCCAAGACAATGGATCTTGCAGGTAACCATGACTTAACATGAAAGTGAACACTCTGGCAATGAAAGTGCAAAATATTATCATATAAAAAATACAGATCACATCACATCATCTAACAACAAAGCTCTCATGCAATGAACTACTGTAACACATTGTATTATACAAAGAATAAGTTATACCTCCGCTAATTCACTTCCAGCAAGCATCATTGCCTATTGAAATGTTGCATTATCCTTCTCAGGTGATTGGTCTGGGTCAGTCCAGTCTGGATTAAGATGCCCAACAGAAGACAAGTGTGTATTGTTCACAAATTTTACGGGTTGATCTGTGTTGTACTCACTGATTCCATTGTAGATTGTATGAAGTGTCTGTCACATGATAACAATTATTGCTTCTCTGGAACATCATGTGGAAATATTGTTTTTAATACTTACCTACATAAAGATAGTGGCATAAATCTTACGAAACTGGCACGACAATATATGTGCATGGTCACATGGATTCCATGGCAAGAACCAGGGCACTTAACAAGTGCAATGCAGGAGCCAAGAAACGATCACTCGACAGACGAGTGAGGTTGTGGCGCAGACTCGGTCAAGCAGGGATGCCGGGGCGGAGTAGAGGGTCCGGGATGTCGATGGGGCACCGACCACCTGGAGGATATCCAGCACTCCACAGAGCGCTTGCAAGTGCTCGATGAGCTCGCCGTGGCACACACGGAGCACGACGTTCTCGTCGTCCACCTTGCCCAGCACGTGTGTAGGAGCCGATATGTGCCTCAAAGCGCGCATTGTCAGCTTGGAGGCGCGCCGCCTCGGTGATGAGCTCGCCCAGGCACTGCTGCTTCCGTGCACATGAACAACATGCCAACTTCATGTATTCGACAGATCCGGGGGAGATGAGGGAGAGGTCTTGCGCCACAAGAGGAGGCGGCAGCGGCGAGGCCACCGACGCTGGTTCCGGCTTGGGGGGTCATAATGAATATTGTAGTTTTAGATACATCTCACTTTCTTAGGAAGAGTAACATAGGCATGCTGAGAAAGAAGGTAAACATAATGAATTCGTATTGCTTCAGACTTAAAACAGCTATAAAAACACTCACACATTGTCCTTTTCAAGGCAGTTTGCTACTTTGTTCAGGAAGTCCAGAGTGAACTTATGCAAGCAAACCTATAGAGTGAGAAGAATATGTACTTATTGTAGCTCAAGAGATTCAGAAGCAAAGGATAGAAGTATACAACATACATTGCTCCAACAGTGACGAAGTTGTCCTGTTGACTGATTAATTTCAGTGGTCATAACCACATCCATTTCATTGTACTCAACTACAGAGAGAGGTCCATCATGTCCTCGTCGAACAAATACTCCAACATTCTCCTGTGGGGATGCGGAGGAGGCACTGGGCGGCGGCGGTATCCATGGCGGCGGAGGCACAGGCGCGCGGAGAAGAGCCCAGGATGAGAGGAGAGCGATGTAGATCTGGAAAGGAGAGGGATGTCGACGCTAGATGGGTGGGGACGACAAGCTTCAGGGCGGGTAGGTGGAGAAGGCACTGGGCGGCGGCGGAGGCACAGGGGCGCGGAGGACAGCCTGTGAGGAGAGGAGCGATGTAGATCTGGAAAGGAGAGGGAGAGGTTGGAGTAATTTCAGGAAAGAGGAAGGACTATTTTGTGAAACAGCATGTACACCAATCTGGACTAATTTCATAGAAAACAAAGGTCCTTTTTGCAATGGAGTGACGTGGCTTCACCAGGGAGCAGGAAATCCCACCTGCTTTTAATATAAGTAATTTTGCCTATGCTTCGTGGGTGCATGACTTGGGAAATTGGAGGGTGGGAAGGAGGAGGAGAAGGAGGCATACCTGCGCCTCGCGGTGACGGTGCTTTCCGGGCTTGCCCGAATCACGGAGGTTGCGGCCGATGAGGGGGTCGTCTCCACTATACCTCTCATTGCTGAGATCGTCTCCAAATCGCAAGTAATGCCACTTTCCGTCTTTCTGATACTCAGACTAGGTAGAACTGGTGCGATTAAAGCAGTACACATTGAAACATTTTGCAATTGTGAAAGTGCGATGCTTAGCCAACTGAGTATGCTTGAGTGCAGTGCTTAGCAAAATACATTTTCTTATGACACTCCCAAATCATGTGCAGGTATGATCTGACAATTACTGAAGAATGTTTTGAACTCCTGTCTCTCATCGCAATAGCTTCAGAAGATGGGGTGTATAGGTTTTGTGAGCCTGGAGTGATTGCCATGATTTTCCCTCAAATCTCAAGCTTTCCAGATGGTAAGACGTAGTTTTCCTTACCAGTTTCCTTTGAGGAATGGGAATAGATCAATCATCTATGCTCTAGCCTCACGTTTCAAATTTGTGCGTTTGGATGTCTTCTGGGTGCTTTTCAGTTTACATACTTTGCTTTTCAATAATATTGGATATGCAGCCTTGTTGTTAGTCACACTGTGGACACATGCATTAGAGCCATGAACTGACAAAACTAATTTGTTAAATATTTTCTGAAGTTGATTGGTGTATACTGTTGGTAGTAATTTACTAAATTTGATGATATATTGTATTTTGTTGAGCTGGGCCAAACGTTTATACAGTTGCTTGATTTTTTTCTTTGTAGGTTCAAGGTGCTTAGAGCTTGCCACTCATCTAATGCAGCTGCTTGTTAATAAACTCAGAGTAGACAGCATGACTGTGGAGAAACTGCAAGGGATGACAAGCATGGTATGGATGCCATACTGAAATTCTGAATCTACCTATGCTTCACATAGCAACATTCCTAACATGATGGTTTGCTGTTCTTCATACTACAGTCAAATTTGAATCACTGCACATGCTAACTGCCCTTTTATCCCAGAAGGAATCTGTAAGAATTACCTCCCCCTTCTGTTTCATTTGAACTATGTGCATTTGTTCTGTTATGCATGATATTTTATGGGTTATTTCTATTGACTTTTCTTAACCTCCTCTAATTTTTGTTGTTGGAACACAAAGCCACTCCATGATGCTTTGAGATCAATGCCTTCCACAATTTGGAAATCTCAAATTCGAGTTGGGATCACAGCCATTCTCCAAAACCAATTATGCAGTACTTATTGCTAGACTATTGTGAAGTTATAATTTGTTGGTCTGCAGCCTGAACCATTGGTTTAAGAATCTTATGCATAGTTGAGTGAATATTGAGATTTAAGGCCAAAATTTTATGTTCATCCACTACATTAAGTTTATATTTATGTTCATCCACTACATTAAGTTTATAATTTAATTGACGATATTGAGATTTAAGGCCAAAATTTTATGTTCATCCACTACATTAAGTTTATATTTATGTTCATCCACTACATGATGCCTGTTGACAAGTAAGTTTGACATTTTTACCTGTATCCTGTTGCATATACATTCTTATCGGTATAACAATCTGTGATCTGTGCAGGTTTGTATTGCTTGTCCTAGAATCTGCAAGAATTGAAGTAGCTGTCCTTCTAAATGAGCTCACTTATTTGAAATACGAGTACTCAAAAAATTCCCAGAAAGATGATGCCATCAGTCAGAAAGAGAGAAATCTGGCCATATTATTTTCACTAATTGCAGTTTCTCCACAATCATCCCTTTAGTGGTGTAGCAGATGTTTAGGTAGAAGATATTGAGTTGAAGTTTTAAAAATAAAGATATATCATTTTCTTGTGAATTTATTCTCCGTAGCTTTTGATAGACTATCGATTAATGTTTATACCTGTCATTTGAACTTATCACGAGCAAGTACGGTTGTGAGAATGTGAATTTATCATGGCGTATGAAAGTACTGTAAAATACTTCCAAGGTTGTATTTATAGTACATTTTGTTCATATTTGCCATTCAATTTATTTATTTACCCATAGAATGAATTATTAAATATGTTTTTTACTATTTAAATTATGTTTTAATCCGTGGCAACGCACGGGCATTTAGCTAGTTGTCATTAATACACCAAAATAAAATAGGGGCCTAGATGCATCTCGATGTACTTTCAGTATATTGCTATATTGTCTTGTGTATTTTCCCAGAGTATAAGGGGTTTTGTGCTATTGTACATATGTATATATTCTTGCCTATGGCCTCTGTGGAATACAAGCTGTTTTCCTCACACCAACAACTAGTCTATTACATTTGAATAATACAAATGTGGAACTTGCTTTATTCAGCAATGATGTCTGACTCTTCAATGTCACAAAAGTGATTCTGATTGTTTTACTACCTTCTTACACGGGTAACCTTTATTCTTCTGTTTGGAGGTCCTATCCTCCACAGATTTTTCTACAAAGGTAAAGGTGAACTTCTCCATGAAGCTTACCTACAGGACTCCTGAATATGATTATGATAATGAGGAGATTTCAATATCTGGAGCTACTGAGTCCATAGCAGAAAGTGAAGTTGCAAGCCACCCTAAAAAACAATGGGACGATGATTGCTCTTGGGCCGAGTGGTACTCAGCTGAGGATCCTGTCAAAGGTAACCACAATCTTTTTTCTACTAGCAGCTTTGCTTATTCACTTATGAACGTTGAATAAATCTACTTCACATTCTCCTTTATACTAGTAGAATCCTCACAAGGACCAAGTGATGCTACTCTTGATATGATATGAAAAGATTGATTTGCCAAGAAGACACAAACTATTAAACCATATCATCTCTAGTTTCTTTTTCTGAGTAATTGATTGATATGTTTGGAAGCACATTTTGCCACATGTATTTAGAATTTAGAATTTATATATCTCATATTTCAGTACTTCCATCAGAGATTTTTAATTAACATATATTAAGAGAAAACACTCAATGACTCAATTATTTTAGGTTTTGAGTTGAGCGCCATTTGGGGGGAGAGAATTTTTGAAGAGAACCTTGAGATGGCTGAAGTGGAAAATGCTTCGTCATTTGATGCTGATAGTTGGCTTATTCACCCAGTTGTATCTCCATACATGTAAGATGTGTTGTAAATTCATTGTGATATAGACATCATATTATATTATCACATTCATACTTCTACATCAATTATCATCGATAGCAAATGTCTCTGTTTTTCGACCGCTGCATGTATTGACCTTTTTTACCTATATTGGATGTATTGTTTTTGTTTACGTTTATTCTTTGTGCCAGGGTTGATGACTCTATTGGAAAGTTTGTGGGGTTTGCATCCCAGCTACAACTTTTGGTAAAAGCATTTGAATCATCGACAGAGGCACAATTCTTGGAAGATTTTGTTGCAGGTTAAGAGCTTTATGCATGGTGAATTCCTTTTGAGTGACATGGAGTCATGGATTATCAAAAGCATTTTGTTTATGATTTTAATCTGCCATGTTAGACAGCAGATACTTCAGGCCAGGACAGTTCGAAATCTACTGTTACTGTACCTCCACCATCCGTCATTGATCGTGTTATGAAAGATCTTTTTAACGAAGGTATTCATCCAATCTCCATTTATGTCATTCACAAATTGAGTTAATGAATCATTATACAGTGATTGGCTTAGCTAATCTTGTTAACCTAATGTACCATTAACAAATCCATAATGTTGCATGACAGCACTTAAGTGATTGGCTTAGCTAATCTTTCTGCATTTTATTTCAGAATTTCACAAAGCTCACCTACATTTACATAGCTATACCTTACCAAATGAACATGACATATTCATTGTTTAGTAAGTGGGAAAGATCTGTTGGTGATGGTCTGAGCACGAACAATGATTTTGTCACCAGTAGGGATTTCTGTAAAATTAATAGTAACTAATCTTTGTAGATTATACTGAAATATGTAGTTGGTCGAGGGCCTGAACCTCTCCGTCACGGCGGCGCCATTGTGGTGACGTGGCGAAGAGGTAGAGATACAAGAAGGCAATAGCCAAACTGAACTATTCGACGACCTAAACACATATTAGGGCCCTGTTTATATAGACACAGGACCAGCCCTCTAATTGATCTAATCTACTAAATCTGAAACGGAATAATCTAAAAAGAATTTAATCTAAAACCTACTCTTTAACCTAACTTCTATAGTATCGGTGGTACTGCTCACGTGAACAATACCACAAGGTACTGTTCACAGGCGAGCTAGGCCCTTTGGCCCATGATCTGAGGCCATGACATCTCTCTCCCCTTGAAAACCAGCTCATCCTCGAGCTAGGCTGTTGGTGCCGCCAAGACATCCCACATCGATCCTTCAACCGTCGGCCAAGCCGCCTTTCGTGCACGTGAGGGTGTGTTCTGCACGATTAGGGAAGTAGCGTTGGCCTCCGCAGCACTGTTGACGTCGCCGACCGAACAGTCGCTGCCTAACCTGGCCCTATCGAGGCTGCCCACACCGCCACTAGAGCGGCCCTAGCTGCCTCCCTCCCTGGTGGCGCGGAGGTGGATCCACATGATCAGTGGCAACCTAGCGATGTTACCGGCCAGGATTCTGGATGAGCACCTCCAACATGGTTACCCTCTCCTCCAAGGGCTGGGTCGACTGCAGCTTCTCTTCAATCGCATCCTCCCGCTCCATCACCACTGCTTCCAATTCTATGACTTTCACCTGGAGTGGTTGTACCGGTTGCAACTTCTCTTCGATGGCATCTAGGCGCTGCATAATAGCCTTCAGCATGTCTTCGATGATGCTCCCAAACCGGCGCCAGATTGGGAACTCATCGCAGCTGAAGGAGAACCCAAGAGCTCTGATACCAAGTTGTCACCGGTAGGGATTTCTGTAGAATTGATAGTAACTAATCTTTGTAGATTATATTGAGATAGGAAGTTGGTCGAGGGCCTGGATCTCTCTGTCGCGGCAGCGCCGTTGCGGCGACGCGGCGAAGAGGTAGGGATACAAGAAGGCAATAGCCAAACTGAACTACTCGATGACCTAAACACATATTGGGGCCTTGTTTATATAGACACAAGGCCATCCCTCTAATTGATCTAATCTACTAAATCTGAAACAGAATAATCTAAAAAGAATTTAATCTAAAACTAACTCTTTAACCTAACTACTACAATACCGGTGGTACTGCTCACGTGAACAATACCGCGTGGTACTGTTCATAGGCGGGCCAGGCCCATTGGCCCATGATCTAAGGCCATGACATCTCTTCCCCCTTGAAAAGCAGCTCGTCCTCGAGCTAGGCTGTTGGTGCCACCAAGGCATCCCACGTCGATCCTTCAACCGTCGGCCAAGCCGTCGTCCGTGCACGTGAGGGTGTGCTCTGCATGGTTAGGGAAGTAGCATTGGCCTCCGCAGCACTGTTGACGTCGCCGATCGAGCAGTCGCCGCCTGACCTGGCCCTGTCGAGGCTGCCCACGCCGCCACTGGAGCGGCCCTAGATGCCTCCCTCCCTGGTGGCGCGGAGATGGATCCACATGATCAGCAGCAACCTGGCGATGTTGCCGTCCAGGATTTTGGATGAACACCTCCAATGTGGCTACCCTCTCCTCCAAGGGTTGGGTCGGCTGCAGCTTCTCTTCAATCGCATCCGCCCGTTCCATCATCACTGCTTCCAATTCTACGACTTTCGCTTGGAGTGGTTGTACCGGTTGCAACTTCTCTTCGATGGCATCTAGACGTTGCATAGTAGCCTTCAGCATGTCTTTGATGGTGTTAGAGTGTGTGTGTGTGTCTGTGCTGTGGGCCCCTTGTATGCCTATTCTTCTATCGTCCCAAACCCTAGGGAGAGGAATACAAAACATTACCTTTCCTACATGGTATTAGAGCCTTAGGGCTCTAACACCCCCCCCCCCCCCCGAGGCTAAGTACCGCGTTGTTGCCAACGGGGTGGCGGAGGCATCTTGGCTCCGACAGCTCCTAGGGGAACTCCACAGCCCCCTCGTTAGGATCACTTTGGTCTACTGCGACAATGTCAGCGCCGTCTACCTCTCCACCAACCCCGTCCAGCACCAGCGTACCAAGCATGTGGAGATCGATCTCCACTTCGTCCGTGATCGTGTCACCGTGGGAGATGTCCGTGTTCTACACGTACCTACCACCTCCCAGTTCGTCGACATCTTCATCAAGGGCTTGCCTTCCTCCACCTTCTCCGAGTTCCGCTCCAGTCTCAACGTTCGCTGCGCCGGAGTTTCGACTGCGGGGGTGTTAGAGTGTGTGTGTGTGTCTGGGCTGTGGGCCCCTTGTATGCCTCTTCTTCTATCCTCCCAAACCCTAGGGAGAGGAATACAGAACATTACCTTTCCTACAGATGGTGCTCCCAAACCGGCACCGGATTGGGAACTCATCGCAGCGGAAGGAGAACCCAAGAGCTCTGATACCAAGTTGTCACCGGTAGGGATTTCTGTAGAATTGTTAGTAACTAATCTTTGTAGATTATATTGAAATAGGTAGTTGGTCGAGGGCCTGGATCTCTCTGTCGCGGCGGCGCCGTTGCGGCGATGCGGCGAAGTGGCCGGGATACAAGAAGGCAATAGCCAAACTGAACTACTCGATGACCTAAACACATATTGGGGCCCTGTTTATATAGACACAGGACCAACCCTCTAATTGATCTAATCTACTAAATCTGAAACGGAATAATCTAAACTGAATTTAATCTAAAACTAACTCTTTAACCTAACTACTACAGTACCGCATGGTACTGTTTACAAGTGGGTCAGGCTCTCCGTCCCATGATCTGAGGCCATACAGATTTCCTAGCCTCCACTGAATTTTGAGTAGTATGCTTGTGCAGTTCTGTACATCATGTCTAGTTCTATGTTTTATTTGTAGTTTTGTTTGCTTGAAGTGACGGTCACTCCTACTCCTGTGGCTGCAGTTATGGCCTAGTTTCTTTATGCCAATGCCTTTTGGGGGATTATAAATAATGTTAGGTTGTTGATGAAGTGAAACAGCCTTACTGAGATACAGACCATAATCATTGCTTATAATGCCATCATGAAAAATCATTTCAGTGCCTTTCTTCTAATTTATTTTGATAAACAAACCTTTAAAATCTCTTAACTCAGTTTCTGTTTGCCAGAGGTTGGAAACTCAAACCATGTGGAAGAAGAAAATAAGTATGGTCGCGCCATGAAAGGAGCACCTTCAGATTCACTCTTTGCCCAATTCTGCTTGCATGCACTGTGGCTTGGCAACTGCAATATACGTGGTTTGTGTTTTGCTCTGAGCTTTCTCATAATGCTTCTATTTAATCGCTTCTATCTAATTTAGTGAGCATTAGTAACAGACTTGTTTGTTATTTCAGCAATAGCAATCCTGTGGATTGATTTTGTGCATGAAATTCGTTGGTGCTGGGAGGAATCAGAGCAATTGCCAAGGATGAAGAACACCTCTAGCATCGACCTCTCCACTTGTCTGATACACCAAAAGTTACATATGGTACTTGCACTGTTATCATTGGTAGTTTTTTCCATTCAAGATGTTAACAGCCTGTCAACAAATGCTACTTTCTTATGTGGTCCACTTATATTAGGTGAAATCATGGTTGGTGTTTATGCTATATACGTGCATTATTCATTTTTTGGTGCATTGCTTAGCAAGGTGCATTATCCACAAGCTGGCGTACATCAATTCAACTATTTCTTAGTCACTCATCTCCCATCCTACTTACTGGCATTAATCATCTAGTGCTCATATGTCCCTCCCAAGATCTCAGTCATACAAATCTAGTCAAGTAGTCATTCTATGAGTAGGGTTATTATATCCGTAGTGTATTGCCTGCGAAAACCATGCTCTTGCGAAGTGTATTATATTCGCGTTTAAAGTTTCAATGGTTGAACCTTGCATCTTGTAATGTTGCTCCCCTCTATACTTGTCCTTGTTTTTTGTGTATCCTGTTTCTGATAGATCAGCATACATATGTAATTTTGTGTTTTATTTTCTTATTCTCTACTTGCAAGGTTGCAATATGCATTGAGAGAAAGAAATCATTAAGTCGTGAAAAGGGTACTGACCATGCACATGAAGATGGGACTTCAAATAGTGCGGTAATGTACATTCAATTTTAGTATGTATATTCAAATTTTGAAGCAAGTTGATGCTAACTTTTTTTATTAAGTACATGCACAGAACAAGATTCATAAAGGATCAACAGGTGTCGTCCCCTCGATGATGCTCCTGAATACATTTCAGGAAATGCATGTACCATATACCCAGGTTCTGCTTGGCCTATTTTTTCATTTATTATGGTTTGCACACAGTTCACTTATTTTCCAATCAGTTTCTTAGGATGCACCTTTGATGACTGAAAATATGCATGAATAAAGGCTCCATGCTGCTGAAGCTTTTGGCAATGCTGCTGTAAGTTCTTGAACGTGCAATTACAATGCATTAGATAAATGTTCACATGTTTTTGTTTGGTAGGTGTCTGATGAAACTAACTAATGTATCCTTATGTAAATGGAACAGGGCAATACGCATGTACACATTTTATTATATTATCTATCTGTTGTCATTTTTTATTTCTGATCTGAGGTGAACTATGTTGTACTTATGAGTTAGTCTAATTAAACCATGCCATTCCTCCAGGGATTATCTGGTCAATTGGAATGGGATGTATTGTCTTCTGGTAAGTTTTTTAATGAGCTTGCCATAGTTTATCCATTACTTCTATCTTAATTTGTATGAACAATGGGCAGAATTTCTTTGGAGGACTTCCTCTTCTCTTTGATTCCTCTTATTGCATGATTTCTTCATCTCTTTCTAATAGTAAGTTCTCCATGTTTAGATATGTCTGCTTTTAAAGCTGCAAACCCAGATGCTGTGTTTGAAGATTTTATTCGGTGGCACTCACCTGGTGACTGGGTGAGTGAGGACAGAGCTGATGGTTATTCAGGTTGGCCACCGAAAGGAAAACTTTCTCAGCACATGTCTGAACATGGAAACATGTGGCGTAAAATCTGGAATGATGCTCTTGCTTTACCTGTCGCTGAACAGAGATCTCTGCTTGATCCTATTCGAGAGGGAGAAAAGGTGGTTTGCTCTCTTTTTAACCCGTGCACAAGTGATTTCTTCATCATGTAGGATGGTGAGGTACCTATCTACGGTTGAGGCTATATTTGAGGCTATAAGACCACGACAAATATAAAAAATCGACACATTTTTAGGTGGCAGATGAAGTTTTGAACTGCATAGGATGGCTTCAAAAAAAAAATGAAGCCATGGTTTTCATATATTATTTTGATAAGTTTCCCACTGAGCTTTTGCACGTCTGTGGTATGCAGGTACTTCATTACCTAGAAACGTTAAGACCTCAACAGCTCCTTGAGCAAATGGTCTGCACTACCTTCAAATCATCAGCTGACATACTGAACAGAACCACATATGGTGACTTCAAATTAATGAAGACTAAAATGGATCAGCTATATGCTACAATAGCTTCAACATTAAAGTCTCTCCAAGGTGCTATATTTACCATACATTTGTGCTTAAACAATAGTCTCTAGAGTCACATCATGCCATATTTCATGGTGGTTTTGATCAATATGATAGTGGTTTTTGACTAGCATGAACTTCAATTATGTAAGTTTCATGGCTGAGGACCTGATTAAGTGATATTTGCATAAATAGAATATGCATAATAGGAGTATGAACTAGAAAAACCACCTTGTCACCGGTCGGGATTTCCGCAGGATTGGAAGGAACTAACTTCTTAAATTATACTTAAACGAAGTAGTTGGTTGAGGCCCTGGACCTCAGTGGCGTGGAGGAGCCGTGACCGACGCCGCACCACCGAGGCAGGGGGATAAAGGGGGATAAAGGGAAGACAAAACTTGAACTGAATACTTGATGCCCTAGACTTCCAGTCTGGTCTTGTTTATATACACAGGACCAGCCATCTAATCTGATAACAACTCTAATCTGCTAACAAATGAATCTAAATAGATTTAATCTAATCAAGACTCTTCAACCTAAACTGACTCAAACATTAATAGATTACTTTAACTACTGCTCACCAGGCCAGACCTAGGTCTTGGAGCCGAGCCTGGGCCTATTCGCCCCCCTCCTTGCCGTGACACACCTCCATTTCAAACAAAACCACTAACAAATATGTTACATGGTGTTTTTTGTCTGGTTTTGAAAGTTGATGGTGAAATATAACAGGTTTTGTAGTTAAGGGTGAAAAATGGACTTTGAGTAAAGTTAAAGGGCTAAGAATAGATTTTACCTTTTAAAAGAGGTTCACTAGTTTTGCATAGGAGAGCTTTGTTCTGATGTGTGGGTTTTCTCATTTTCTGTTCATGTTTCCTCTATCTGGGCAAACCATATGACCAATTACCAATGTAGTAAACATCTGTTACAGTGATATATAGAATTGCTGGCACTTGCATTATTAACTAAGGTAAAAACATGGTGAAAACCTTTCTAGGATTGATGGTCAGATGGTCACCCTGGTAATTAAAATATTCAAACTGATTAGGCTGGAAATCAGCTGACCTTCTGAATCCACAGGGCCTCGGGCCTCCATCCTCCAGGATTTTGAGCACTGCGGCCACCTTAAGTACTGATGCTTTTATTTTGACAGGTAAATATGAAATCAGTGATTTGTCTGGTGACTTGAAGCAGCTTTGTCAAGTTTTTGCGCACATCGAGAAGTTACTGATTCTTGCTGGTTCAGTCCACCAAAAGCTCTCAGATGTTCCACGTCTGTCTCAAACAATTTTTGCTGATTACTTTAATTACTATCTTCCGAAAATGGGGACTAGCTTGGAAAGTTTTTGCTATGAGAAGGTAAGTTCTATTCTTTACTGATGTTTGTTACTCATGTAAGAATACAGATATGAAGCTGATGTAACTAAATTGATAAGATCTCAAACTAATATTTTCATGTGTTTGCCGTTTGCCTGTGTTCCTCTCCAGTGTTTCCCCCTTATTTTGGTGGGCAACACAGTTCTAAGTAATGCTCATTAGTCACTGTGCACTCTACGAATTTCCCTTGCATATGATATATGTCTATTGTCTACCGCCTATAGCCATTTCCTTCCATGTCAGCGATAGCCATTATGAACTGTCTGCAATTAGGGTTCTTATGACGCCGCCTTGGCGATTAGTCCATTTTTACCATCGTACAACCACATTCCACGGCCTGGAGTTACTTTGCCATTTACTTCTTTTGATTTATTCTGAACATTTTATTCTAGCCATGTAAAATTAATTTACGTCAGTTTTTTTGCAATACCTAGCCACAATATTTTCTGACATTTTTCTGAGGATGTATTCCTGGTTTCCTTTTGATCTCCTCTATAGGAGTTCACTGCTAAGGAAAAGGTGGGGATGCACGAGAGAGATGCTGTATCAAACTTGTTTCCTCCTCCCACTGCTAACCAGTCATGGAGGAAAGTTTTGAGCATGGGAAATCTTTTGAATGGCCATGAACCTATACAAAGAGAAATTGTATTCTCCGTCAATGAGAGAATAAGCAATGGCCACTATTCAAGCCCAACCCCGTTATGTACAGATGAACATATGGAGACGCATCGGATGTATATCTCTGGGACATCAAATGATCTTTGGGTTGCATTTTCTGTGACATCGTGGGATTGAGCCGCTTGTATGTATAGAAGAGCAATTGACAGGAGTATCCAATTAATCCGGAAGAGCAATGATGGTTAATGACGCATCCGATTAAGCACAATGTTATCAGCAACGGAACATATCAATTCATCATCTACGAAAAGTAACAGACGGTATCGTCATGAAAGCAGGCAGAAATTTATTCTTGCACAATTAGAATTCAGAAAACAGAACCATTCTGGTGAGACTGAGCACCGAGTAAATTCTTTGATCTGTTTTTCTGTGGAAAGTGGGATGCACGAGCGCCACTTTAAGGGAAGTTTTTTTTATAAGAGTGTTGGAGTTGCAATTTACACGGATAAATGCCAGCAAGAACCGTTGCATGGGAGGTTTGTCCACTAACGCTTTGTGTGCCATCGTTTCACTGCTTTTAGAAGTGAAAGAATTGTAATTGCAATTTACACAGGTGACGTGCCATATGCTGATATGCAAGGAAAGAAAACTTTACAGCAAAGTCTTGCTTGCACAGGTGTTTTGTTCACTCAGCTTTTATGTGCCATTGCTTACTGTATTTTTTTAGAACATAAACAGCTAGAATTCCCATGAGGTAACGTCGCATTATTGTGGAGAGCTTGAGATTAGCTGAGGGTGCCAAATCAGTAAATTGAATTTTACTCGATCGCACAATCTAAAAGAATTTTTGGGCGAGTGATGTATTTATAACAAGCATTTGTGCTAGTGAAACAGCCTGACATGCAGATATTTGAGCATCAGTGTGAGTGAGAATAGTCTTGCGTAAATTCGCTCGCGCTGTTAATCCTGCAGAGGATATTACATGACCTTTTTTCATTCTTAGGAATGCCACAACCAGAATGTTGATCATCACCACAAATCATTGCAGTTGGACGAGTCAAATTCTCTCAAACGTGATTATGTCGTTGTTGTCGTGTATGCAGGGGTGGACTCGGGAGCATGCTTGTCAGACTCGGGAGCCAATTTATTTTTTATTGCTGCTGCTCGCGATTCACCGTGTATTATATAATTAATATTTAGACGCTAAACATAATATTTCTGAAAGAACAAGCCAACACCCAACACCCAACACCCAACACCCAACACCCAACAGGCCATTGAAATCAGAGGAGAGACCCAACACCCAACAGGTCATTGAAATCAGAGGAGATGGTAAACAGGCATACAAATTAAGCAGCAAATATATAACTCAAATGCTTTATTACTGAATGATCTATCCAGACCCAGACAGAAACATATAACCGCCATATGTTACTTGGCCCCTGTCAATTATCATCATCTGGAACCACCATCTCGAGTCGGGCACGGTCATCATCATCATGCTCAACTCCGATGTCGCCGGAGTCGTAAGTGACACCGTTGCCTGCCTCCGCCACCGCTTGTACGATCGGAGGACGGCCCAGACCTTCGCACACCTTGGGAGGACGGCCCTTGTACGCCTTGCAGACGTAAGCTTCAAAGCTCTCGTAATTCTGGAACAGAGAAAGCGTTTAAATTAGTTACCCTGATTAATTAGGACAGCTAGCATCCATGCACCATTGCCATCGTCAGTGCTGCACTTGTGCAGATGCTTTTGGTGATGCAGCTGATCAGCTCAGCTGCAAGTCTGCCACTGTTGGAAGTGAACTAGAGAGCGGCACGTACGTCGTAGAGCGGCTGCCCGTCAACCACCACCCACGGAACATACTTGTGTGGAGGCTGGAGAGCGTCAGTCTGTCGTCCATACTTGAGAGCGAGCTGGATCAATGGGGCAAACAAGATGCAATGAAAACAATGGGGGTCAGGAACTAGGATTGAAATTGATGGGTCGATGGAATTCGACGCAAGGAGACAGGATCATAAAAAAGAAGCAACCTTGTGGCCGCGCTCGCCCTTGTAGCAATCGGTGACATGCTTGGGGTCGAGGCCCAGCTTCTTGAAGCAGGACTCCCACTCCCGATGCTTGCCGTCCACCACCAGGCTCTCCACGCAGTAGATGAAACGGAAATGCACTCTCTGCAATTAAACCAACCAAGCACAGAGCTGTAAGCTCTCGAGATCCGGAGCAGAAAAGTTGCGATTTTTTTTTGTGCAGAGAGCATGAGGTGTGATGTGAGATCACCAAATCCGGCCATGCGTCGATGGCGCAAGCCTCCACGGTGTTCAGTAAGCACTCGTCAGGGCCATGCTGCAACAATCGAACAGTTTAACAGCATCAGCATTACTGCATTAGTATACACACCAGTACACCACCAACACTACCAAACAGCAATTCCCAGAGAGAAAATTCTGAATCCCGTCTCATACAGAAACTGCGAAACTGTAGTGAATCTGAATTGACGGGAAAGAGGAGTGCAGAGCCCGGGAAAACGGTAGGAATTCCGGGAACCGAAAGGAGACGGGAGGTAGATGACCGGATCGGAGGGGAACGCGCATACCACCCACCTGGCAGGAGATGGCGCCGTCCTTAACCCGGGCGTTGCCGTAGGGGACGAGGGAGAGGTCTACGGCGTCGAGGAGGCCGTCCTTGAAGACGTTCGCGAGCTTTTTCACCACGAAGATCGCCGAGGATGGGCACAGGGACTCGTAGTAGAGCGCCACGCTCACCTTCTTCCCCTTCCCCTTCCCTTCGACTGCGGCGGAGGCGCCGAGCAGGAGGAGCGCGGCGAGCAGGAGGGCGCGGTGGCAGGGGAGGGCCGCCATGGAGATAGCTCCGGCCACTCAGCAATGCGGCTGCTAGTCTCTGCACTGCCTCTCTGGCGCGGTGGCGGGAGGCCGTCGGCGGAGTGGAAATGTGGAGGCTTCGGAGGAGTGCGGGGTTGCTTTTATCGAACATGATTAGAGTGACGTCAGAAGAGGGTCGGATTAGAGTGACGTCAGAAGCGGGTCGCCACGTGTGCAACGAGTGGGGGAGGAAACGGGAAAAGGAGGAAGGGTTGGATAGTGGAGCCCACGTGCAGCGACCATCCTAGTTCGTGATTCGTGAATGTAGATCGGGTGTAACCTTTGAGAATGTCTTTTTTATTTAAAATATTTTCTTCATAGAATTTAATTTTTAAATCTTATTATTTTTAACTGATTTATGATATTATATTCTCTATATTTTTTATACTTTTTTATCAGCGATAGCTAGACCATATTTATCCAAAATTTTTTCCTTTTTATTTTATCTCTTTTATCACTAATTAGTAGGACCAGGACGGATAAAGAATGAGAATCACTCTATATAAGTATGGAGGATGGATAAAAATTTAGAAACTATCTTATTTTTAAGAGTATTTTTTGAAGTTAACTTTAGTTATAATCTCTAAAATTTAGGAAAAATAACTAGCTTTTTATACTCGTAGAGTGGTTTGAAATAAATTGATCATGAATAGTTAGGGCACTTTACAATGTAGGAACTAAAAAATAGAAATAGGAAAAATTCAAGAATTGGATTATCCTGATTCACATAACTAGAATTTTTTAATCAGCATATTCTGAAACCAATTCATAACTGGTTAATGGAGTTGTTGCCACTAGAAGCAGGATTCACTAAACTAATCCCATTTCAGTAGAAATATATATAGGGATGTAGCGAATATAATCTCACGAGAACTAGAAAAATATGAGTCAGTCTCATCATTTGTTTAGATACCTGATAGTAGGAAACATATAAGAATTATGGAGAAAACACAATTAAAAATAGTTGAGAGGAGAGACAAGAGATAGTGACGTGGACTTATCAAACGAAATAAAAAATGATGTTTGAACCGCATGTATGAAATCATCCACATTGTGGACGAAAGCATTGATTCCAAAAGCATGGTTGTTTAGGGTGTGTTTCGCAGAGCTCCAGCTCTAGCTTCTTTATCTTGTGAAGCTAGAGTTAAGCCAAACACTTTTTCCGAGGAAGTGAATTTAGAGCGCTCAAGAAAAATAAACTAGAGTGGTGGAGTAAGGTCTAGTCAGTTTCAAGTGCTCCACTCCAGCTTTAATGTGGATTTCAGGATACAAACTTCTACCAAACAGACCCTTAAACCCTTTGAAGAAGGAATTGTAATATAAATCTCCATCAATTTCTCTCAATCTCCTTCAATCCCCTTCTAACCGAACAGATCTCGAAGGTTTTAACCATACGTAAATGACTCATAGGATGTATGTCCACGATCATATAACTCATCTAATCATTGCTCAATTAAGCTCCCTCAGAGTGCCTAATTAGTACAGGTATAGGTCTACTTAAGCCATGTGCTATACACTATGCTAAAATGTTGAGCCAAATATGTGTTTGGCCGTAGGAAAACAAGCAAGCTGGATGGTAATCTTAACACTGTGTCATGCAATCCTTACAGTACGTATCAATGGGATTACAGGAAATATAACCTTCTAATCGCATATATAATGGTAAGAAAAAGTTGGATAAGATCGCGATGGGAGGATCGATAGTCCCCAAGATTGCTACGTCTAAGTCTTAGTTACACGGGAATTCTATATTCATAACTACTGTTACTTATGATCGTGCATGCCAAAACTCAAAATCTATCAAAATCACCTCATGATATTTCTATTACAAAGCTTAAAGCGCCTTTTTGGTTTAGTTTTGTTTAGTTTTTCGAACCAGGTTTTTGGTTAGAAAGTTAAGAACTGAACTAAATAGATACGGGACAAACTAGGTTTTCAAAAAGTTTTAACTTTTTCATATACAAACCGAAGAATATGTAAAAATTACTCCTACCTCAACTATCACACCTCCTTAATATAGACTTTATAAAAATTACCCGCTATATCATTAAAAATTTTAAAAATTACTTATAACTTACATCAAATTTTTTGCGGCTCATAATAGAACATAGTAATATATTTTTTCAGAATCTACAATTCAATGGAACAAATTCTTTAACATATCTAACAAAATTTCTCTTGGACCCTGATAGACATTACTAAGGGGTCTTAGGGATCATCTAGGGTTAGTGCTAGTAGGGTATGGACTTAGGGTTACCTCTTAGGTTGCTGATGAAGAGGAGGACGCCATGGCATGGTGTTGTGGCGTCGTAGACCGGTGAACGGCGGTGAAGGGGGCTTCCCGACGCTCCAGCACTCCCATAGATCGGTTTAGGGTTTTGGGGTGACTTTGCACATGAACATCAACCCGTTCTGTGCACCGTCATCCTTATTTATACTGTGCTGTGCGCCAGGGGCCCTTCAACCTTCGGTTGGGGCACCCCCGATCAGGGTGCCTAAAGACCAGGAGGTCTGTTAGGCTAATTCCGAGTTTCCAGGGAGGAGAGGGACTCGGTCCCCCTCTCCTCCCCGAGAGCTAATTACTAACATTCTCCCCCTAAATCTCGACTTAGTTCTTAACTTAACTTAACATTACACCTATTCCATTATAGATCAATGCATAGAGTATGCTGCATCATAATAGTCAGTTACGTACTATATGACTCAACAACTACAATGCACATTTCCATTTTGAAACAGTTTCTCAACTAATTTTGGACCCTTATAAATCCATAGATCATAGGCTTACCTTAAACCCATGTCGACTAAGTGTTCTCTGAACACATTGGGAGGTAAGCCTTTTGTGAGCGGATCCGCAAGCGTTCGCTTGGTACTTATATGCTCTACTTATCATTTGATCTTGGATTCTCTCCTCAACAATATAACACTTAACTTAGATGTGTTTGGCAGCAACACACTTCTTGTTGTTATAGGAGAAATATACTGTTGACTCATTGTTACAGTATAACTTAAGTGGTTTTAAAATGCTGTCGACCACTCTTAGGTTAGTGCTAGTAGGGTATGGACTTAGGGTTACCTCTTAGGTTGCTGATGAAGAGGAGGACGCCATGGCATGGTGCTGTGGCGTCGTAGACCGGTGAACGGCGGTGAAGGGGGCTTCCCGACGCTCCAGCACTCCCATAGATCGGTTTAGGGTTTTGGGGTGACTTTGCACATGAACATCAACCCGTTCTGTGCACCGTCATCCTTATTTATACTGTGTTGTGCGCCAGGGGCCCTTCAACCTTCGGTTGGGGCACCCCCGATCAAGGTGCCTAAAGACCAGGAGGTCTGTTAGGCTAATTCCGAGTTTCCAGGGAGGAGAGGGACTCGGTCCCCCTCTCCTCCCCGAGAGCTAATTACTAACAGACCCATCCATTGAGGGGGTCGGTTCCAAGAAAATAAAGAAATGGACGAAGAGAGAAAACCGACAAGGAATTAAAAAAAACTTTTGTCTGGGTCGACAAAAAATAATAAGGTGGTTCTTTTGCTTTTTTGGTACTATTTAGTGCCCACTTTTAGGAGGCCAAATTTTGTAGAAATTTTTGGAAACTTAGCGTTTGCGTTTATGGCTTAGAAATTAAAAATAAACTTAGCCTCTCCCATATTAAGCACGCCCTTATAGGCTTGTACCCCCTAAAGTAGAAAACTAACTAATTAATCCTCTAAACAATCTGAATGGTATAAATAGCCAACTAAAATAGTTTTGGAGGATCGTGTACGTAGACATGATTGTTAACCTGGATGAATTACTTGCTGGACTAAGCAAGCTCTAAGTATTTATAATAAGTATTTATACTTATTTTTTGCCCCCCACATAAGCTCACGCACCATTAGGATATTTTAAGCTTGTTATAATTGGGAGACACCCCACTACTAGTTGCCTGCTTCAATTCTAGCAATATAACTGCAGCATGCAATCAAATGTTAGAGCCATTCTAAGATAAGCTCTAAATAATTGTCTATCCTAAAATTTTATGATTACAAATAAAAAATATCTCCGACAAATACTCTAAAAGGTTTATAAAAATAAAGTAATCTTAAAATGGAAGATAACAAATACTCTTATTTGATTTATCGATTGTCCTCTGTTCGCCAATAAGGAATCATTGTGTGCTACTAGTTGATTGCTCGTGTGTTGCGACAACAAAAATAAATTAAATGGCTATGTCAGTCTCAAAAAACGTATAGATTTTAATAATAATATAACGAGGACTCACATGTCAATGCCAAGATTATATTGTAGTGGTGACAAATAAATTCACTGTTGCCACCACTAGCTACTATTAAATAGTACAGATAAGTCATTTTCTATATGATTTGGCCCCAAATCATTGAGACAAATGCACATTTTATATTTTTTGGAAGAAAATATGCAATGGCCAAATATGTGTTTTTCATCTTTTGTTTCTGATAGCTGCCAAGACCTGTCTATGAAATTCCTGGATACATACTTTCAGGATGCTGATATAAATGTCATTCCTTTGCATATTTTTTTCAGAATGCATGGAACTCCCCTAAAGCAGAAAACTAACTAATGATATAAATAACCCTCTAAAATTGTTTTGGAGGATTCTGTAGACATGATTGTAATTACTTACTGGACTAAGCAAGCTCCAAGTATTTATAAGTTGTTATACCTAGTTTTTGTCCGCCACATAAGTTCATGCACTATGAGTGTACTTTACTTTTATTTTTTATAATTGGGAGATCTCACTACTAGTTGCTTGCATAAGTGCTAGAACTGCAGAAGGCAATTAGGTGTTAGGAGTATCTCAAAAAAGTCTAAATAGATCTCTCTATCCTAAAATTTTGAGATTGAGGAGGTGTTTGGATCCAGGGGCTAAATTTTAGCCCGTGTCACATTGGATGTTTCGACATTAATTTGAAGGACTAAATGTGAACTAATTATAAAAATAATTGCAGAATCAGAGACTAAATGACGAGACGAATTTTTTAAGCCTAATTAATCCATATTAGCAGATGTTTACTGTAGCATCACATTATCAAATCATGGTGTAATTAGACTCATTAGATTCGTCTCGTGAATAATCCTCCGATTATGAATGTGTTTTGTAAATAGTCTACATTTAATACTCTAAAATAGTATTTAAACATTGGATATGACAGGGGCTAAAAAATTTTAGCCCCATCCAAACACCCCCCTGAGTACCACCCTATTTTCAGGTGATTTAAAAATTAAATAAAACATTATTTTATATAAATTATTAATAAAAAATAATAATAGTATTAAAAAATAATAATTTATCCAACACTTTGGTACCTATCATAATTGAGGTCAATACTAAAATTCTCCCAATTAGTGAGTAACTTGTGCATAGATGGTTTCATTTTGAATCTTTTTTATATAACACATGTATTATTTCTTTTCAATATTTTTAAGAACCGATGGAGCACTATGACATAGGACGTAGAATATATCTCATTCTATGTAATGTTATAGATTTAGTTCTTGTCGACAGTGGCAGAGCTAGGATCTTCTTAAGCCTGGGCTCTTGAAATACTAGAGTCCGGGGAGGTGTGGAGCAGGCCAACGAAGAGGTGACATAGGAGACTAGCGTAGACACGAAGAGAACTAAGGGTGTCGGCCTGCGAGGGGCAGCACACCAACATAACCTACACGACACTAGTCACTAGATATCAACGAGCGATAGGCGATGGCCAACGAGTGAAGGTGGTGAACGACTCGGCTGCACACCCACACATGAGGCTACCCTATTGTGCTAAGGAGTGGCACAAGAGGTAGATAGCAAGGGAGACAGCCGCAAGCACATCGTGCACGGGCAAGGATCAGGGGTGATAGATGCGTTGCAGGAGGTGGGTATGCTAAGGTGTAGTGTGGTTAGGGTTTGCACTTTATAGGACCTGATGGACTGTCTATAGCACTGGTGATATATTGTTGGTGGGATACCAGGCCTATCGATGGAGTGTGAGGCCCGATTTAGGATTGGGCTAAAAGAGTGAGACTAGATCTCTAATACATATATATACATATATATATATATAGTCTATTATATTTTTTTTGCAAGAGTAGGGCTGGAGCCCAATGTGCCTAGGCCCAATTCCACCCCTGTTTGCCAGTGATTTAGAGGAGGATGAAGATAATAATGAGTAGAAATTTATATGAATTGTTTGTTATCTAATATTTTTGATAAATAATTATGTATTTAAAGTATTTCTAATGTAGTATTCGAGTGACATTGATGTATATGTGTATGCACCATAAGCTTTTTATCATGATTGCATAATTAATTGTTGACATTTAATATCCTTGTATGAAAATCGGGTTAATTTAATGAAGTCTAATTAAAAACATTGTATAAAAAATCATATAAAAACATTGGTAATGAAACATAAGAATGTGAGCAATGAAAAAAAATAAAAATAGATCTTTAGTAAAGGTTAGGGACTCTAACCAATACTAATTATTAAAGGTTGGAACTGATACTAATGTTTCATTCCTTTAGTTCAATTAAATAATATCTATTATAAAACCAAGTCTAAAGGAGGTTTTTAACCGGTGCTAATATAATGCACGTTCCTAAAAAAGAAGCTAAAATATGTGCCTATTTTTTTGTCAAATAAATCTCTGCAGGAGATATTTTTAATAAATTCTCCATGCTTTCAAATTGCTTCTAAAAATTTTTCTTTAGTCTTTGGAGCATATGATTTAATTTTAAATAACAAACCCCAAATAAGTATTTATTTAGTTAAAATCCTTCTAAAATTCTTCCTTTACTTGGTTGATTCAGTAACTTTCTTTCTAGATTGAAAGTCCTAAAAGATTGAATATCTCATTCCGTTGGCGAAATTCAAATTCAATCATGAAGTTTGAATTCTAACACATAATTCCATATTCTAAGTTTTCCTTATTCCTTTCATTATCCGTTAAATTCCATTTCCTTTGAAATTCCAAAGAAAAGTTATTGATTTTCTATTTGAAATCAAAATTCCAAATTTCAGTGCAATGGTGAAATTTTAAAATTATTCGAATAATTGGATATTCCTTGATAATTTCTTGACTTCTAAAATCATTGAACATTTCTGAAAATATTCAAAAAAAATTGACTCACGTTTTTTTTTTGCAGAAAATACCCATTCTTTTCCTTCTTCCTTGCTTCTCCTTTTCTTTTGACCGAACCAAGGGAGCTACATTGTAGCTAAACATCATTAGCTATTCCTAAACCATCTAGCTCAGGCTCTACAGGCCACACCTCCTAAGAGGCCATGTGGCCCTAACACTACCGGAAAGAGTTTATTTGCCAAGTGTTACACACTTTGTCGAGTGCAAAAGAGGTTTCGCCGAGTGCCCTAGACACTCGGCAAAACCCCACAGTCCCGTAGTGTAAGATGGAAAGTTAGATATTTGGTGCATAGTATAGACACGAATGAAACTACACATGAATAATGGGGTAAGATGGTGTCTCTCATGCATCAAAACACATTAAATTAAATGTGTCATCAGTTTGCTTGACCCCTTAATTGGCTCGGTGAATATATCGCCAAGTGGGCTGCACGACCTCATGATCATAAGCTTGGGGCACCCTACTCAGGGCCCTCGTTTGAGGTCAGTGTTTCATAGGGCCTTAGGCTAGTGTTGTTTAGGGTAACTAGCTTGGAGCATCACGCCCATTAGAGAGGTACGCATTGGTCACCAAGACTCGGGGATGGAGTGATGTGGTGCTGATTTTTTCTACATCCGTGATGGTAGAGATCCTAGGTCTTACATCACCAACAATGTCAAATTGCATGTAAAAATATCTCTACCTCTATATATACTATCCCTAGGCTCAACGTAACATGTCACATATTATATCAATCTAACCTATTATTTCTGTCTAGAATTTAATATGATATCAAAGCAGACGATCTAGGGTTGCTCTCATCTTAGAGTGGATCTCAATCTTTTTGGAGACTGCTATCTTTGGGCCCTTTTTGCTAGCGTTTCGCCCTTGTAGATCAGATCAAGCTGTTGGCCTCCGTCGGCCTCCTCCGGCGCCATCGGGCACCGTTGGCCCCTCCTTTGTGTCGTGCAACATCGATCTCCCAACTCGTTCTGTACGACACAATTTTCTCAAGAGCTGGCTATGCAATCCCTTCCCGTATGGCATGCTAGATCTAGCATGACAGCTTGCCACCGACGTCCTCCTGTGCCACGCCAATGGGACAAATCTCCTCTCACGCGCTCAAGATGCATGGATTCCTAGTGCATGCTTCGTGTGGCCTCCTGGCCCAAGGCAACACCTAACGGTAGCAGGTTATCAATTTCTAGAAGCTCTAGAACCCGAAACTTTTGGCCCTATGTCAAAACTTCTAGTTACCTCAAAATTCTCCTACGCACAACTCCATCAATTGTTGCATCCCCACAACTCACCGCACTCTCATTGTCACGTTCTCGCTAGCCGCCAATGCACCGCTGACCTTGATTGCGTCGCACCACACCATGCCAAGGTGTGGATAGGCACCGCGTCGCATTGAGGCAGGGGCAGGGGCGGACATTGGGACACACCAAGTCGGGGATGAGGGCAGGTGCAGTGTGGTCAAGGTCACGGGTGAGTAGCCAAGGGCGCGGTCACGTGGCTAGGCCCATGGCTTGGCAACCGGGGGCACGACACGACGCGTGGTGGTAGGCATGCAGAGCGACGCGGGCGTGTGTCCAAGGACGCAACACGGGCAAGGGTGTGCGGCTAGCACAAGATATCGCCAGATAGCGGATTGGGACCTCTAGCATTTTATCAAATACCTTATGGGCATTGTTAGGGGAGCAATTTTTACTCTAGTTGCCACGTCAGTGCGCCATGTGTGTCCTAGTCAGTGAAACCATCGTATGCGTCAGTAAAATCACTCTGAAAGTTCTAAAATAAATTGTTCTTTGAATTTTAAGGTCTAAATAAATGGTTTTACATTTGAAGATGATATTTAAACTTTGACAATAATTCAGGATAGTAATTTATATTTTTTCCTTTTTATAATGAGCAAAACTCCCCAAATATATTGATGCTTTCTTTAGAAAGAGAAATGTTGAATGTTGATGGTGCAAATAAATTATGTTGACAACAAACACATCGACGGCCGATCCACAAGCACACCGAAGATTGCACAAATGACCACAAACGTGTCGGGGTCCACAAACACACTCAACAACGCGTGTCGAAGGTAGAAGAAGGAGAGTAGGAGACATGGAATTGTTGTTTGTTGAAACGGTGGATCCCCAATATATTTTAGAAATTTAAAATTTTAGACTGCTAGATATATATAGAGAGATTAAGTATCCTTTGGTTCCAATTTTGTAAAGTGATCCGCATAAAAAAATCAGAAATCACAACCAAAGGGTTCAGACATAGTACAATTTGGAAACGGGCTAGACACTAGATTTCCACCAATTCGTCGTTCTTTTTCCCTGCCCCCGAGACTCCCCCCACTCCCAAGCGACCAAGCGCTCTCGACTCCCTCGATGCCACCACACAACTAGGGCGCTGCCACTCGGTCGAAGTTCCTGTGGCACCGCCACTCGACTAGAGTTCAACTGCTCCACCACCCTCCCCTGCTCCGTCTCGACTCCAGGCAGCATGATTCCCTGCTCCGCCCTCCCCAACATGACTAGGGCTACGCCACCCGACCGGAGTTCACCTGCTTCGCCACCCGACCAGAGTTCCGTCTCCAACTTCCGGCGGTATGACTCCTTGCTCCGCCCTCGACTCCCAACGACACGACTCTTAGCTCTGCCTCGACTCTCAGATCTAGTTCTCCTGACTTACAGAAATCCACAACTGTTGACAGTTGTTTCATCCAAACGGCTTTCGGATTTCTCACAATTGTTAGCTCACATCAGCTTCCTCATAAACAACAGAAATTAGATTTTCAAGAATCCACAGCTGAACGAAACACGCCCTAAAAGCATATAATAGATAAATAATAAATAATATATATAATCAATTTTTAGAATAACTTTTATAGACAAGGGGGAAAACGGAAGAACTAGAGCGAGCGGCAAATACGGCAGCACGATGGCGAATTGGCGATTGGTTTGAGCGGCACCGTGGGAGTTATCATGCCACGCTACTACGACTACTACCGTGCACTTGGCCGGCCGGAGACAGAGAGACGGATCAGATTCAGGGGCAAGAGCTAATCAATTGGTTGATTAATCGAAAGACTTAAGCATGAATCCATCGAACGATTCCTCTACAAATTAGCTAAGGGAATCAAGCGCGGGTGATCATACCTGGCAAGAGACGGTGTCGTTGGAGACGACGTGCGCGTTGCCGTACGGGACGAGGCTGAGGTCGACGGCGGCGATCAGCCCATCCTCGAAGATCCCGGCGAGGTGATTGACGATGAACCGCGAGCAGTACGGGCACAGCGACTCGTAGTAGAGCTCGAGCGAGACCTTCGCCTCGGCGGGGGAGCCGCTGCACGGCGGCAGGCGGGCGACAGCGGCCGCTGACACGAGCACGACGAGCAGGATGCTGCTGCGGCGGGACGAGGCGGCCATGGCGTAATTACTACAGCCTCACTGCAGTAGCGTGTCGTATGGCTCTGGCTTTGATCGGTGGCGGTGATTGGTGAACGGCAATTAAGTGCGATGCCGTGGACTTGGTGGCCGGTGGGGATAAACAATGACACTATTGTGCGGCGTTGGCGGACGCACGTGGAGGCCTAGAGCGGTGATGTCTCAAGCTCGCCGGCGTTGGACTGGGCCGCCCGCCCATGTCTTCTAGGTCGGGCTGAGCGGTGGGGCTCGTGCCGCCGTCCACGCGTACGTGGGCTGGGCGCGGCCTGGTGTTACGACATGCCAGCCCGCTGGGGCATCAAGTCGCGACATCATTTCGCAAAACGACCATACCTGCTTTTCGGACATAATAACCGGTCCGATTTTTCTATCAGCGGTAGAGATGTTAATGGGGAATTCACCGTGGGGATTAACTCGATCCGTATCCATGAAGTATAGAGCCGCCCCCATTTTCAAACCTGAACCTGACCTCAGGTACGAAAATCTTTCCATACTCATCCCGACCGGGTACTAAATACCCATGGAAACCCATACCCGACCCGACTATTTAGCATTTCAGAATTTCCGTATATGGACACAATTCAGCATTCCAGCATGCATATTTTGTAGTTTTATCAAAATACTAATGCAAAACATATTTTGGGCTTCACCGTTAGCATTCTTTGGCCCACAGGAGGACATGCCACAAGCCCACAACATAGATAGTTGGATTCCTCTAGAAGCCGGGATGCTGTATTAAATCGGGTAAAACATCCTCACGGGTAATCGGGTTTGGGTTTAGCCCTCCTAAACCCGTACCCGCCATACCCGATGGGGAAATTATTTCTCCCAAATCTATACCCATAGGGATTAATTTTAACCCATATCCTAACCCTAATAGAGAAATTCCCCACGGGTATTCGGGTTTAGCCCTCCTAAACCCGTACCCGCCATACCCGATGGGAAAACATTTCTCCCAAATCTATACCCATGAGAATCAATTTTAACCCATACCCTAACCCTAATAGAAGAATTCCCATGGTTAATCGGGTTTCGGAGCCATTGACATCTCTAATCAGCGGCAAACTCTGGTCGTGACTCGCACGCAACTGGCAAGCTGAATAATAAAATACAGAAACTGCACAAGTAATCGAAAATCCTAGACAGAAACAACACTGATACTGATTATGAATGGATCAAATAAAAATCAGAGAACTTTACCGGTAGATTGATTGATTCATTGATCTCAGCAATCAACATTTACGTAGAGAGTTCTCGTGCATGGCGCCCCCAGCATGACGTGGAGGGTGACGATGAGCTCCTCCTGCGTGAAGTTCTCGTGCTTTCCGCGCCTCTTCAGCCCTGCATGCACCAATCCATCCGCACAATTTTACATAATAAAACATGGCAGGAAGACCAAGGCATGCGTCGGAGGCCAAAGCAAGTAACAACCACGTAGAAATCACAAATGATTCTTGTAGAGTGGGCTTGTTGTCCATGATTTAGAAATGAGGAAATAAATTGTGCCTCCGATAGGTAAACCGTAAACGTATAAAAATAGTACTCATAGCTGTAAACCCATTAGCTTCAGAAATAAGCACTAAATCCACCGGTCACTACTACAAATCATAACTGTAGTGTGTAGTGGTACCAGCCGCTTCCGCGCCAGCAACCGCCACTGCTAGTGACAGTCGGTGCTGACGTCAACACTGACCACCACTAGTATAACCACTACTACTAGTGGTGGTCGCTACTGACACTAGCACCGACCACTACTAGTGTAGCCATTAGTAGTGGCGGTCGGTACTGACGTGTAAAACTCAGATTTTTTTCTCTATTTAATTATATACAAAAAACACAACAACGAAATAAAAAAAACTCACGCACACTTAGGCTACAGCCAGCCGCACGACCACTGGCTATGGCCGTCGCGCATGCCCGCATGTGGTGCTCGGCTGTGCGCCTGCACCCAGCGCCGCTCGCCGCACACGCACACCGCGCATGGCTGCTGGCCTGCTAAGCGCCAGCTCGCCACTCTAGCCACGCGTCGCGCCCGCTGCTGCACCCGGCGCTCGCGGCCGTGCGCCCAACCCCGCGCCCCGCGCAAGGGCTGCGCCCGCACGCCAAAGTCACCGCCGACCTGCGCTCGAGCCTGCTCGCTTCTGTACGCCAGTACACGCCCGCACGTCGCTTGCACTTGCAACCATGTCGACGCCCCGCTCAGACCACCGGACTTGTCCTTCCACCACTCGGTCATTCGTCGTTCTCTTACCCGCACCATACTGTTGCCTTTTTCCACCCGTGCTGTCACCTCCAACAACCCCGCTGTAACAGCCCCAAAATTAAAAGGGAATAAAATAAAAGAAAAATAATATTAAATGAATTTCTGAATTTTGTTATTAAAGAAAATCCTAAAAGAACCCTATTAAAGCCAAACAGAGGTAAATATTCAAAATTTGGACTTGAAAATTTTATGGGATAAACTAGAGGCCAAGAAATATTTTTGAGAATTTTTACAAAATTTTAGAAACAGTGCTTCAAGCCTTAATCAAATAATTGATATTCTGGAATTATTTTAATTGAAAAATGAATTTTAAATCTTGATGGGCCGAAACCCTGAATTCTCCTCCAAAGGCCTTTCGGCCCAGCCCAGTCCAACCCCTCTCACTGACAGGCGGGGCCAGCCTGTCGGCGCCAACCCCATCTCTCTCCTCTCCCGTGCCTCGGCCGGCCCCACCTAACAGCCACCGACGCCCCCTCTTCTGCCGCTGACGCACCGGACCCGCTTGTCATCCCCTCACTCCTTCGCGCGCGCTCGCTGACAGGTGGGACCCACCTGTCAGATTCGTCTTCAACAATGGAAGGGGATCTCCCCCTTCCATTCCCGTCGGCTCCTTGCCCTAATCGCCGCCGGTCACCCAAATCCACAAAATTGGGCACGGGATCCTGCCCCCGTTCACCGGTTATTCACTTCCAACCAAAACCGACGCGATTTCATCCATTTGGAAGCCAATCCGAGAGCTATAGCAACCTCGCCGGAGTAGAATTGGAAACACCTCGGGTTTCCCTCCCTCCGCCTTCCTTTCACGTCGCCGACGACCCCTATAAAGCCCCTGGCTTCACCGCTTTTCACCCACACCTGCATCACTCAATCCCCCATCATCCCGAGCCGCCGCCTCCTTGTTTTGGTTTATTCCCCTGCTTCGGCTCCGGCAGCCCTTCGCCGGTGCCATAGGCCCCCGTCGCCCTCGCCGTCTCAACCGCTGGGACCGTTGTCGTCCTCTCTACCTCGACCTCACCCCGTCGGGCCGGATCACCGACCAGATCGTTGCGTCGCCTTCGGACCCGAAAGTTTCGCCGCCTGCTCCTCGTCGCCGAGTCGCCGCCGGTCACCTTTCTCCGCCGACTCCGGTACGGTCGTGACCCCCTTCCCCTCCTCTTTCCATTTTTTTCGAGAACTAGGGCGTAGGGCCCGCACCGCCATCGCCACGCTCGCACCCGTGCGCCGCCGTCGCCGGAGAAGAAAGGGTCCTTACCCCTTCGCTGCGTGCCGTGCCGGTTTTGATCATGGCCGTCGGATGCCGCACGAACGGCCAGGATTAGAACCCAAAACCGAGCGCCCGGATGCTTTTGACCACAGTTGACCGGTATGGTGCATCCTCAGCCGTTGGATCTCATTTAAGCGCTCCGCCTCGCTTTCGGCCACCAGATCTGGATCGGACGGTCCAGATCCGATCGGCCCACGCGCACAGTGCGCGGGTCCATGGTGGACCTGGCTCACCGTGGACTGCGCTTGATTTCTGGTTAAAATAAAATTCAGAAAAATACTTTAAACTTTAAAAATTCATATCTTGCTCAATTTAACTCCAAAATTCACCATTTTGATTCTGGAAAATTTGTCTTTTCATCGTCTACACTTTTATGCAATAAAAACAATATGTTTATTTGGCACATAATAACCTTATTAAATAATAAAGAAAATTCCCCTTTAGGGTTTAATTAATTCTTTAAACAAATAATTCAGAAAGATCCTTAAAAATTTATAAATTAATTCCAGAAGATATAATGGCTCCATTTCACTGTTATTAATACATTAAAAATGGAATGACCATTTTGTCCAAGACATTTTGTTAAATAACATTTCTAAGACCCCTTTTAGGATTTAATTATTATTTCATTCAGAAAAACTCTCAAAAATTTATATATTAATTTTAGATGATATATTAACTCCAGTACACTGTTTATAAGCCAATAAAAATATAATAATTCATTTTGCCCTTTTCATCTTATTAAACAAACATTCCCAAGGCCCTTTAAGATAAAAGATTAACTCCTATAATAAAAATGCAACACTTTACAAAAATATCATGAAAAATTATATAGTAAATTCAGAGGACTTTATTTCACTGTTTTAATGCAACAAAAATAACATGTTCACTTTGCCCACTTTAATCTATTAATTAATATTGCAAAAGCCCTTGTAGGGTAATTAAGTAATTCATATACTAGAAGTTAAACACTTTATAAAAATGTCATGACAACTTATATAATAACTTTAGAAAACCTAACAATTTGAGTTCACCATTTGTAATACAATAAAAATAGAACATCCATTTTGCCCACTTTGTTCTATTAATCCTATTACAAAAAGCCCTTTTAGGATATTTAATTAATTCATGTAGTAAAGATCCATGCTTTATGAAATTATCTTAAAAGCTATATAACAAACCTCAGAAGACTTAGTAATTCAAAGTCACTATTTTTGATACCATAGAAACATCAAGGCTAATTTATACCTTTTTAGTTCATCTCTAAAAAAGGAAAATAAAAACCCCTTAGGAAAAATAATTATATCAAGCCATAAAATTTAGGAATCTCATTAAAAATTGATCTTAAATATTTAACAAATCCCTAAAAGTTAAGACCCTATCTCCTTTACTTAAATCCAACAACAACTTGTATGCTTGTATGCTTGATGTTGGATTGTTTATTGAATGTTGTGTTTACTTTTCCGTATCGAGAAGACTACGACGTCGTTGAAGATCCGGAGTTCTATCCCGAGGTTCCACCTTCACCCTTTGCTGAGCAAGGCAAGTCATCGACCACCTCTGTGGAAACAGTTGATCATATTTGAGCCCATGTTTTAACAAAATATCGCTATAACCCATAGGTTAATATTGCATTAGTCAAACATCAAAGCCTTACACTTATATTTATTAGATCCCCGTCCTTGTGTGCAAACCCAAGCCATGCTTATTGAGCCTTAACTCCTTGTCACTCTACTATAACTATATTAGCTAGTGCCCAATGTACCGGCACAACTGCTATAGGATAAAAAGAATGAGTCGTAGATAGATGGATTCTGGTATATGAAATACCCTGTTATTCTTGTCTCTGGACTCTGTTGGAGTTAGGTATGTTATAAGTATGGTGGGTTCCGGGTGCAAGCTCGGGTTTTGGTATGTCGCACCCGGGGCACTATAAGGACCGGTCTGCGGGATCTGTTGCAAAGCACTTCCGTACCAACCACAAGTCTAATGGGTAAGTCCTAACTGGAAGTGTGGAACACTCCGTCTCTCGGCACCATAGTGGAGGGGGCAAGGGGCAAGCCTGCGGGCGACTTGTACCAAAGGAGGCTCAAGGGGGGGGTATGGTGGGGCACCGACGCGTCGGGACACCATATGAAACCTATAAGAGGGTGCTGTTGAGTCGGAGAGGACCATATGGAAGGTTTTGGCATGAGTTCCCGTGAAATGGGTCATCTCGTTACACTTCGGTGTAAGTGATGAGTGCGTGCCTTGTGGGTACAGTGGTACATCTCTGATCAGAGTAATTTAATCTTTTCGAAAAGCCGAGCCCACGGTCAAGGGCGGGTTGTGTGACTACTCGCAGTTAGTTTACAATTGTTTGAAGGATTGAGTTATTCATGGCATGTAAGGACTGTTGTGCGAGGAGGTAAAACGTACTCCTCGAGTTAGAAGATGATGATGCATTCACATGTTTACTTTTCCGTACTAATAAATTGCTCACATTTAATGCTTTACAAATATGTTGCTTCCGCAAAACTAGCCACTATCTCCCTTGTTATTATCTTGCATTATATTTGCATTCGGTGGCTTGCTGAGTACATCTGTACTCACCCCGTTGACTTACACCATCAGAGCCCGTCTACTACGAGGAGGATGAAGGTCTGGAGTAGCGACCCAGTCAAGGCGAGACTGGAAGGAGGCGTTTCTAGGACCCTTGATTTTAATAGTTTCTCTTCACTTTCATTCACTTTTGTATTAATGCGGTCTACGAACCGTGAATGATTGCTCGTCTTGTACGTGGTCGTGTGATGAACGTCTTGTTTTATTGATTTTCTATGGAATTTCAATAAAGTCCTGATTTATTAAATCGGGGCGCGACAAGATGGTATCAGAGCCGACTTGACTGTAGGAAGCCAAACAGACCTGACCTTAGGACTTATAAATCCACTATATTTTCTTACAAAAACTACTTATCCTCTCATCTTCCAAGATTTTCACACAAAAACTTTCTCTCTTTTGTAGATGCTGGTCCATACCATGAGCGGGACTCTTCGTGACGAGGCCGGATTCATCCGCGAGCTTCGCATGCTCGTCGACTTCTTGGGGTTTCCCCATGAGCATGCGTTCCACGGGATCTTTCCCGATGCGAGCGAGAGCTACTGCGAGGTCACGGTTGTTATCCGCCCCTCCTCCACACAGCCACCCTTCTATACCCATGGAGTCGGAGGATCTTTCCCAGATGCGAGCGAGAGCTACTGCGAGGTCACTGGCTATGGCCGTCGCGCATGCCCGCATGTGGTGCTCGGCTGTGCGCCTGCACCCAGCACCGCTCACCGCACACGCACACCGCGCATGGCTGCTGGCCTGCTGAGCGCCAGCTCGCCACTCTGGCCACGCGTCGCGCCCGCTGCTGCACCCGGCGCTCGCGGCCGTGCGCCCAACCCCGTGCCCCGCGCAAGGGCTGCGCCCGCACGTCAAAGTCACCGCCGACCTGCGCTCGAGCCTGCTCACTTCTGTACGCCAGTACACGCCCGCACGTCACTTGCACTTGCAACCATGTCGACGCCCCGCTCAGACCACCGGACTTGTCCTTCCACCACTCGGTCATTCGTCGTTCTCTTACCCGCACCATACTGTTGCCTTTTTCCACCCGTGCTGTCACCTCCAACAACCCCGCTCCATGCCCATCGTGCATCCATGCCCCCGTCATTACTCGTCCCACGTTGCCGCCCATGCCGCCACACGGTTAAAGAGCTCCTATTGTTGCGCACTCTGACCCTCAGCCACTCCTCATCACTCCCTTAAGCTCGCCGGAACGCTTGGAGCACTGGTTCACTGAGAAACTGCGCGACCCGATCACCACCGCCCTAGGTGAGCTCAAAATTCCCCTTCACCTTTGGTCCATTCTCTGGAACGTTGACCAGAACGTGATCTAGGAACCTCACTCTACCTGTTTTCGCAGTATTCATCGCAGGATTTTGACCTCATCGGAAACCCCCAAATCTAGCCACCAAACATCGAGCTTCAGCAAGGTACGATATATCTTCAATTATTTCATACCAGAGCATATCCCTAGATAGAGTATCATGTTCCCTAGTAAATATTGTGGTATTTTCGGTCATAGCTCACCGGCGGTGAAATCCAATTTTTGGCTATTCGGGTCACCATTGCCAGCCAAGTAGAAGCCATTTAGGATCGATCGGAGGATACCAGCAGAACCTAAATAGACCGTAGATGGTGAAAATGAACCCCGCTGGTCCACCAAAGCTCTGCCTCCACCATGAAAATTCCCAAACTGAGCCCTCTGTTCTTCACTCTGTATCCCAAACCGTAGCTTTATTTGTAAATCCAACCGTAGATCATGTTCATCATAGTGTGTAGAACATACTGTTAAAATTTGGGGTCAATCGGAGTTAAAACAGATAAGTTATGCTCCGGAGAAATTTCAGCCGCCCGTGGTCATCTTCAACCTCCAGCCACTACGAGCTACTCCATTTTCCTCCCTCTGACAGCTGGGTCCCACACACCAGCCTCTCGCCCGCAGCAAGCCAGCCCTCTTTCCGTCACTGCCAGGTGGGCCTCGTTGCCGAGCTGTGTTCCCTGCACCATTTTGGCCGGCCCAGTATGAACAATATGTTTTATTATTTTCTGGAAATATTTTTCTCCTGCCGGCCCAGTTGTGAACAGTGCCTTTCTCTTTTTCTGAAATTATTTCTGGGACAGCCCATTTAGCCCAACAGCACACATAGTACCTTTTGACAATTTCAGAAAAATGTTTAAACTTCAAAAATTCATATAAAATTCGTTATATATCCGATTAACTCCGTTCAAATTTATATAAATTTATAAAATTATAAACTTTAATTTATAATTGTATAAAATTGTTTTCCTAAATTTTTTTTTGTGTTTTTATTTATGTGATGTTGTTTGTACTATAGTTGCCGATGCCGAAGACCCGTGAGACTACGACCCGAAGATCCCGAGTACTATACGATTTGAGGCAAGTCTTTCTTTGAACATCCTTGATCCTATTGCATTGATTGTTCCACAAATTTATATATGCATGATTAGGTTAAACACTCACATACACTATTAGTCAATTGCTTGAGAGTATGACAAATAAAATCTGTACTTGTAACAAGCCTCCTTGATAATTGAATATCATGTTTACCTTGTCGCTCTAGGATTTATTTTTACATCCATGATTTAATTTATTCTTTTAATTGCTTTTAGCACATTCCTTGTCAAATGGGTGCACTACACATACACTTACACACTTATATCAAAACATAACAACTAGATGTAGAATGGGTGATGATGATGTGATTTTGCAAATGTGTTATGTGAAATGAAATTGTGTGTGTTACAAAGACTATTAAGGACCGATTTCTTGGGAAAGCATGAGCACAACATCGTGCAACCTTGTGGGTATTTATGGGGTGCCCCTGGGCTAGTACTTAGTGGGTTTGGGATAGCCTGATTACCGATGGATGTGGAATCACCGGGTGGCTCGTGGTATTACCTGAAAAGTCCCTAACGGGCATGAGATTGTGGTTGTGATTCGAGGAGTTGGAAGTGGAGCACCTGTGTGATTGCCTAGGGAGAAGAAGGAAGACGTACTTTCCGGATCCTTGACCGTGAATCCATCTAGGTGGCAGTGGGGTATCCTAGGTTTGCTTTGGAAAGTCTTTGTCTCGAACCTCCTTGCCTAGCTAGCATGGAGTAGAGTTTGAGTCGCAAGGGTAAAGTGTGCACCTTCAGCTGAAGTATGAACTGTTCGAACAACCATGCCCATGGATATGGGCAAGTGATTTCATGTATCTTCCCTAGCGTAGTGTTTACTTGTTTTCAACTAAATGGGAAATGGGTTGGGACGTTACCAGAGTATACCGTTGGGTATACGACTAACCTGTGTGGTTGGATAACGTTCCTGTGTGGAGCGGGAAGTCGAAAGGCTTCATAGGGAGCGATGTGAGATGTGATAACTAGTTGAGCGTTAAAATGAATTGTGATGAGATGTTGATAATGGGAACACTTCCCCGATGGATGGGTAAGCTAGTACCGAGATAATGATGAGTTATGATGATAAGATGATGGTCGTGATATGTGGAATTGATGAAAAGAAATGTGACTTGTGGAATTGATGGAAAAGGATGGTTGGATTTGTTGCAAAGCAATCCCGGTTGGTGAGAATGTGAGAGTTGAATTAGCTTTTGAACTATTGCTACTTTATGTCGGAACGGTTAGAGGTTAGGACCTCTATCCGTGGGTATTAAGCACTTAGAATTTATAAACTATAAATATTCTCTTGAGAACCATAGCCGCTCTTTGTATCCTGCATCTATACTACTTCCAAGACTTGCTGAGTACTCTTGAGTACTCACCCTTGTTGTTTTACAACCCCACACCAGAGTTTGCTAATCTTCAGAGGACGTCAAGAACATTGAAGGCAAAGATGTAGTTGTTGCCGACAAAGATATAGAAGATTAGGGTTTCGGGCCTAGTCCCCAAGTGGTGTTTGGATAGTAGTACATGCTTGAGTGATGAAATGCTTCCGCTGTGTTTTTGTAATGATTGTTGCTGCGAGGTATGCCCTTTTAGCAGCTTTTGTAATATTTAATCATTGTAATTTTTCCTTCTGCAATGTACTACTGTCGAATGGAACAATGTCAACGGCGATATTGTTTGTCTTCGATGACGTACCGGCTCGTCCCGCTCGATGGTATTTCTGAGTTCCGGGACGGGTCGTTACATGGCGTCAGCACCAACCTCTATAGTAGCGGCGGACAGAAAACTGCCAGCTATTGATACGTTGTCCGCCATTAATGTGATAATGACATCATTTGTGACCGCCACTACTATTCTGGCAATAAATACACACCTTCTTCCTCCCCAAACACGAGGCTATAGAAGTTCGCGATTTGGTCCGTACAATGGCGACAAAAATCTAGAAAAAAGAGAGACTTTGTTTTCGTTTCTTTTCAAGATTTTCGTTCTAAAAGGTAAACCCATGCCGAATATCATATTTATTTTGTCTTTAATTAAGTATATAATTAGTTATTAATGTTTTACTAATCTGGGTTGTATTAGTGAGTATCAGGATAAGCCTAGTAGCCTAACAAGAGCTATTTGTGTACGCCCGTACGGAGAAAAATATCTACGAACAGTACATGTAGAGTGCGCCATGCCTGTAAATATTCTACTATTTCTATCCGTAGACCAAATGGTGTTTACAAATTTTAACGAGTTTGACATAATGATTTTCTCACGAACATCGAATGCACGTAATATGATTTGGTTTGGGGCATGGTATTTGGTTATTAATGGATTTAGTAGAGTCGTTTGTCATCTATATTTTTTTAGCTAAATTATAATTATATTAGATCTTGTCGTTTACATTTGTATACAACCGTGTCACCAGCTTACAAATTGGATAAATAATTCACTGGAAAAATCATTTAAATATTTATAATCGGAAAAATAAATTCACCCCGACCAATCTCATCCAAACACAGATGGACTTATCGAGGAACAAACTTTTCTAAATCACTCAGTCAAGCAACCATGTTAAAGAAATATTTATCTAAATAATCATCTATTCATCTCATCCAGTTTTGTACTAATTAAACAGCTGACTGAATGATCCAATGATATAACAACTAATTCAATTATTAGACACTAGGTTTTCTGAAGATGCGAACAGTGGGAATTTCATGGGGATCTAAACATCCGTGATAGCAGAACAGAGAAAAAAAAAAGCAGAATACTTTTTTTCAGGAAAAATATGAACTTTATCAGAGCCAGGTTTCGATCTTGGGACCTGTGGGTTATGGGCCCACCACGCTTCCGCTGCGCCACTCTGATTTTGTTGATCAGTACAACAATTCATAATATTTATATCAGAAACTTGCAATGCCTCCCCGCAAAACATCAGTTTTTTTTAAAAAAATAATATTTTTTTTAAAAAAATTCAAATCTGTATGTCAATTTAAAAATTTTGCAAAACTAATAGGCAGTCGGTACTTAAAGTGCTGACTGGTGCTGACGTGACAGAACCTATTTGTGTTGACATGGCAGAACTAGGTTATGGCACGTCAGCACCAGTCGGCACTTCAAATGCCGATTGCATGTTAGTTTTACAATTTTTTGTATTTGACATACGGATTTGAATATTTTTTTAAAAAATATTATTTCAAAAAAAATTCCAAAAAATCACTGCGGTTCGAGCCAACCGGTGCACGCCTGTCTATCAGCCGCCCTGCGACGCGGCGCGGCGTGGCGCGGCGCGTTCGAGACTTTGAGAGAACGGAAGCTGGTTGGCTTTAGCTTGTTTCTGTTCTGAGATGGAGGATTCAGTGGACGAGGATAAGAGGGAGAGGAAGGAGGCCAAGCCGCATTGACGCCACAGGGGAAAGAGCGGGGCGGGAAAAAAGAAGCTGGTGCTGGTAGTTAGTGTTAGTGTGGTGGAGGCGAGCTAGGCGGGGTGGTGGATTTCTGAGCTCCGTGGCGTCCAAGATTGGCGTGGCCATGTCCGGCGCTAATGGGAGCAGCGGTGCTGAGGAGGACGGCGAAGGAAATGGCGACGGGAATGTGATTGCTGCTTCTGGCGGGGAGGAGGAAGGGAAGAGAGATGGAAATGGCGGTGGCGGAATCTTCGGCAAGCTCCGGTCCAGCTAACCGGACTCGTCGCCAGTCTCAGGTAAGGACACTTCTTGTGCTCCCTCTAGCCTGGCCTGTGCTCTCCAATTAATCTCCGAAAATTAAGATAAAAAACGGCATCTTTGTTAAGACTTAAGCAAATCTAAATCGTTTGAACAGTGGAAACAGAGGAAGAGAGAAGCGAAGGGGGCGACCACAGAGGCCAGCAAGCTGGGATCCTGAGCGCCGTCGCTTCCAAGATTGGCATCGCCTTGTGCCCTTGTCCGGTGGCCGGTGCTAATGGCCATGGCCCATGGGAACCATGGCAACTAACGAGTGAGATGCTGAGACCAGCAGTGAGGCTGCAGAGAAAGGGGTAAAGATTATTTTTTGAGATTGATGTAGGATTTTGGAAAAAATTAGCACACAGGTTTGGAGAGAAGAGGGGAGACTGGAGATGTGGGGAATTTTCCTGCATGGTTCTACACACCGACCCCTTCATCTCTTTCATATATATATATTGATTACATTTTACATTTTAGTCCCTCTATAAATATATAATTACACATACCAACACTCCCCTCAAGATGGTGCAAATACATTGTAAAGGCCCATCTTGCTACAAAAAATTGAGAAAGATTTCTCAGGTAATCCTTTTGTAAGAATATCAGCAACTTGGCTTGTTGAGCTCACGTACGGCATGCATATTATTCCTCTATCTAACTTCTCTTTGATAAAATGATGAGGGAGAGATTGAGAAACCATGTTGAAGAACATGGGTTTGATACTCCAGATGTGATGAGTGATTGTTAACGGAAGTCAAAGAAAGAGACATGAAGACCTGCCGTGTCTGAGGCGCGTGTGACTCAGGTACACGGGCAGCGAGCGACAGCTGGGCAGAGGAGCCACGGAGTCGGGCTGGCCCAATCCGGGTACATGGGCTAGGAGCGGCAGAGGATCCACTGGTCCGTTGACTGGGTTTGACTCAGGTACATGGGCGACGAGCGATTTCCGGGCTGAGGAAGCTACGGGGTCGGATCGGCCCAATCCGGGTACCCGGTGCGAAGACGGTGGACGCTTTGTCAGTTTCGGCGCAAAACTGACAACCTATGATTATTTTATTTTTAGGATATTAATATTTAGTTTTTAAGTTTAGAATATTTTTATTCGAGTCAGGTGATTTTTCTAAGAATATTTTAGTAATTTTCGGAATTTATTTTAGAGTCAGTGTTAATTTACCCTAGGGGTAAATTAGTTTTTTCATGTATTAAGAGTCGCCTATAAATAGGCCCCTATCCCCCCGAGGATAGGATGACTGTTTTTCTCAGATCAATCTACAGTCCACATATTTTATTCGGTCGCAAGTTTTTTTCGGATCAAAAAGTTTTCGTTGCCGTCGCTTATTCATCTCTGGTATTGCTTTTCTCCGGTGAGACGCAGCCGAGCGCAGCAGCTATTCGCCCAGCCTGGGGCTTGGTGCCACACGACGGGCGAAGGATCCCAGCTTGGTGCTATTGTTGCTTCGGGCGCAACACGTCACACAGCGGGAGTCCCAACACGCCAGAGGCAGCATTCGCAAGTTCATGAGCGGGCCCCACACGGCTGTTGTTTCTGTACATGTGCACGCAGTAAATGTTGGCTGATTCCTTTTTGACACTGCTGCCAAGAAAAGGCGTTTCTGCCTGTTTTCCCAGTTCTTCAACGCAGCGCACGCAAAGCTCTGGTGACGACAGCTTTTGGCACGCGTGGGCCCCGCCGCCAGGCTCCCGCACGACATTGCTTCATGTGGACGCCAGCCAAGAGCACGCAGCGAGACCTTGGTAGAAGCTTTGTGCGACGCATCCGGCGAAGAGAAGCCGCAGCGATGTCAACAGCGGTGAGAGATTTCGCATGCAGGTTAGTTAATTTTAATCTGCTATTTTTTAGTTAGTTAATTAAATAAATATTGATCTATTTTTAATTAGCAGTAAAATTTTTTTTAGTATCTTCGTAGATCTTTTGCCAGATATTATTATTTAATCTGCTTATTAGTTATCTCGTATTATTTATTTAAATAGATCTATTTAATCTGCCCGTATAAAAGAAAAGAAAAATTTATTAGTCGTAATAATTTTTTTTTGTTCTCACGTGAAATATTTTAGGTCTATATCAGAATAAATTTTTGAATGATCCATGCTTTATTCATTTGATTAGTAGTTTATTTCTAGACTGCCATATAAATAATTAGTAATTTATCTAGGTGTTTTTTATTTACTGCAGTATTTTTATTTAGTTTATCTTTAATATCATTTAAATTAAGATACCGATCAACTTTAGGCTAGACAACTTTAATTCCAGTAATTTGCTTTGCTAATATTATTTGTCTGGTTAAGTTCGTTTGGGTGTTGGGATTAGATCATAGTTTAGCAAGAAATTTTTAGGCGCCCATTCACCCCCCTCTGGTCGCTACTTTCGGTCCTACAAGTGGTATCAGAGCAAGGTTAGGGTTTTCTCATATCTTAACCGATTCTAAACCCAGGTAGTATTATGACGTCTTCTTGTAAAATCCCGTCCCTTGAAGCTTTCGGCTACACTTATTGGAAGGCTCGCATGCGAGCCTATCTTATGAGCCAGAGCTCGGACATTTGGGAGATTTATGTTCATCCTACTTTCACCATAGTGCCTATTGCTGCGGATACTGCTGCAGATGTAATTACCCAACATCAAAATAATAGTAAAGTGGTGAACATTTTATTTTCTGGTCTAGGTCCTAGTGAGTTTGAGCATGTTAGCCATCTCACCACTGCTCGAGAGATCTGTGCTACCCTCCAGGCACACCATGAGGGGATAGCTCAGGTCAAGGCTAGGCTCTACCAGACCTACCAGCGTGAGTATGAAAATTTCTCATAGAAGCCGGGTGAGACTGTTGAGGCTTTGTTTGGTCATTTTTAATCGATCATTAACAAGCTTCGCGTCAACAAGGCCGAGCATTATCAGCTGGTCTCGGATCATGAACAGGCACTTAAGGTACTCCATACCTTGGACCCTAAGATCTAGGAGATCAAGGTTTCTTCTATTGTTGAGAGCGCGTCTTATGATACCTTGACCGTCGCAGAGCTTTTTAGTAAGCTCAAGGTCTCAGAGGTCGATATTTAGCTGAGATCAAATCTCACTGGTTCTAGCTCAAAGACTCTATCCCTTGCGACACCGTCTGCTAATCCTACTGCCTTGAGTTGTACTGCTTTTTCCTTGATGTTTATCTCCGAGGAACAGCTTGATTCGCTAGGAGATGATGATATGTGTTTGTTTAACAACCGGGTGCGACGTGTCTATGATAAAAGAATGCTAAAGAGACACGGCACAAAATCCGGATGCTTTGAGTGTGGTGATCCAAGTCATTTCATCGCTGACTGCCCTAAGCGAAAGAACTACAAGAAGGGAACCAGCGGCAACTCCTACGACTCTGGCAAGTACGACAACTCTACTTCCACAAAGGGCAAGCCCAAGACAAGATTCTTTTGAAAGGCTTTGAAGGACTACAGGCATGAGAACAAGAAGCGAGACAAGGCTTTCTTCGCCGAGATGGAGAAAAGCTACTCCAAGAGATCCTCGTCTTCCTCCTCATCTTCGAGTTCAAGTGATGAAGAGATCGTGATCAGGAAGGGAAATGATAGGGATGATCCGGCGGGCCTCTATTTCATGACCTTCGGGGACAAGCCGAAGAGTCGCTCACGTCACAGCCAAAGACCCCACAAGAGCTTCTGCTTAATGGCTCTTGGGGAGAAGAAAGAAAAGGACTCCTCCGATGACTCCGACGACGACGACGACGATGACGATGAGAAGGTATCTTCCTATGAACAAGAAGTTGTTAATTTACTAGAATAGAACTGTCAGGAGTTGAAGTATCGGGAGAAACTGCTTAGAGGGGCTAAGAAGAGGATATATGAGCTTGAGAGTGAGCTTGCCATGGCGAATGGCAAGATTGAGAGTCTATCATCTTCTCCTTGCTTGGGTGATAGTAGTGAGTGCACTAACTATGAGGTGTTGTTGTGTGACCTGACAACTCTTAAGTCCAGGTACACCGAGAGAGTAGATGAGAGAGACACTATGGCCACTGAGCTTGATAGTGCTTAGCTGGAGCTGAAAAATGCTCATGCCACTGTCGTCGTACCTTGTGTAGACTGCCCATCCCATTTAGCTAGTATAGGTGAGCTGAGAGCCAAGAGTGATGAGAAGTTGAGCGAGTTAGCTGGAGTGAGAGATGAGTTGGAGCAGACTAATCTAGAGCTTGATACCTTGTCAGTTCCACCCACTGTTTGTGAGAACTACTTGTCCATGAGAATGGAGTTGATCAAGCTAAAAGCTGAGAAGTCTGTCGAAGTTGATAGAGAGTGTGAGATCTGCTTGTCTCAGGTGGAGGTGTTAGCTTCCTTGAGAGAGGAGCTAGCTGATGTTCAGAACGAGAATTTTTATCTCCGTCGGATCCTGAGTTGGATTAGTGCTAGAGAGCCACAGCTCGGCATGATGATCCAACAGTTCAAGAGACAGAATGGGTTTGGGGTAGGTTACACCTATACCAAGGCTGATTTTGAGAGTGCCATTAGCCGAGCAGTGGAGTGGAGTAAGATGACTCCCGAACAGAGATATCCCAAGACTCACTCCACTGAGTCCTTTAAGGATAGTCAGCCCAAGGATGGAGTGTTCCAAGAACAACCTAAAACTCCACCTAAAAAGCAAATCTGGGTTCCAAAGCCTAAATCTCTCCACACTTCTCTTGATTCTTTACCTGGACCCTCTAACACTAAAGATGCTACATCCAACACCACCTAGCCTAAGAATCCTAAGCCTCAACCACATCCCAAGAAGCCTATCTATCACTGTGAGTTTTGTCAGAGAGACGGGCATCTTGAGGAGTTTTGCTTCAGGAGGAAGCGGGTTGAGTGAGCAGAGAGAGCTCGTGGTGGGCAGGAGCAGTTCTACCAGTAGAGTGGTAGATAGAGAGTTCCTCGACGTAGAGAGAGGCTAGAGGCCAGTCCACGTCATGTAGGTGGTGGTAGATGAGACGGTTTTTATGATCGTGCTCCGGAGGGTGGTTTTCGTTCCGGTAGAGTTCTAGATCGTTATGGATACGGTTTTGGACCTCGTGGCCGTGATTTTCGGCAGAACAGAGGACCGCGCTTTGAGCCACGTTTTGGTCCAGACTCATGTGATTCCTTCTGCTTTCCTACATACGAGAAGATGGCTCGACACTGGTTTAGCACTTTTGCTAAACCTGGTGTTGGACAGTTTGCTCCCACTCATGATTATTGATCTAGATTTGGGAGTTGTGTATGCTTTTTAGGATACTTTGAGTCAGTTTTTCTCTTTCTTTTTATTTTTTATTGAGTCTTTTTGTGTGCGTTCATATCATGCATAATCATCAATCACATTTTGAGCTTGCTTCTGTTATATGATTAATCTACTTCACTATCTCTAGCTAGTATATGTTTTTTGATTACTTGTCGATGATCATGTTCTGTTTCAGTTCACATGATATATCTGATATTTGTCATATGCATGGCTTTTATGCTTTAAAATTGAAAAATGATCACCATTGCTTCTGGTAACTAGCATGTGTAGGCTGAATGCTTTCGCTATCTTTTACATGCCTGGTAGCTAGATCCTTACTTAGATGCAGATATGCAACTTGGACATCCATATGCTTTAAACATGAAAAATGTGCTATAAAATGATAAAAATTCAGAAAAATAAAAAATTTATGCATTTTTTATGATTATTAGAAAAGATCCAGGTGGGTTTGCTTTGTCGCATTGCATTGTTCTGGACTGCTTACCATAACACTTTAGTATGAACTAGGATGGTGTAATGTATGCCAATACCAATGTCTTAAGCTTGTGATGGTCCAGTTCTGGTCTAGGCTTGACTTGGTCGGTTAGCATAAGGTTTGACATGCAAATAACCCTTGGCAGAAATGAAAAAAAATAATAATCAAAAGGAAAAAGAAAAAGTCTGAAAAACTTAAAAAGATGACAAGTTTGATGAAACACTTTGCTATGGACAATGCTTATCTTGGTAGATATCAGTTAGCTTTTGCATTTCATGCTTTACTTTGCTTGTCAACTAGAAAATATGGTGATGCTTTTGTTTTACAAAAATCGAAAAATGTGTGCTAATGACTCTCTTTAGATATCATGTGTTGCACTGATTATGTCATGTATCTTAGACATTATATCTTCTGCTATACTTGTTTGACTCAGGTACACGAGTGGCGAGTGATTGCCGGGCTAAGAAAGCTGCGGGGTCGGGTCGGCCCAATCTGGGTACCCGGTGCGAAGACGGTGGACGCTTTGTCAGTTTCGGCGCAAAACTGACAACCTATGATTATTTTGTTTTTAGGATATTAATATTTAGTTTTTAAGTCCAGAATATTTTTATTTAAGTCAGGTGATTTTTCTAAGAATATTTTAGTAATTTTAGGAATTTATTTTAGAGTCAGTGTTAATTTGCCCTAGGGGTAAATTAGTATTTTCATGTATTAGGAGTCTTCTATAAATAGGCCCCTATCCCCCTAGGGATAGGATGACTGTTTTTCTCAGATCAATCTACAGTCCACATATTTTATTCGGTCGCAAGTTTTTTTTGGATCAAAAAGTTTTCGTCGCCGTCGCTTATTCATCTTTGGTATTGCTTTTCTCCGGTGAGACACAGCCGAGCGCAGCAGCTGTTCGGCTAGCCTGGGGCTTGGTGCCGCAGCAACCGGCGTGAGCGAGCGACTGAGTCGGCGAAGGAATCACGGGCACAGGCAACACGACGGCTGGTGCTATTGTTGCTTCGGGCGCAACACGTCACACAGCGGGAGTCCCAACACGCCAGAGGCAGCATTCGCAAGTTCACGAGTGGGTCCCACGCGGCTGTTGTTTCTGTACATGTGCACGCAGTAAATGTTGGCTGATTCCTTTTTGACACTGCTGCCAAGAAAAGGCATTTCTGCCTGTTTTCCCAGTTCTTCAACGCAGCGCAGGCAAAGCTCTGGTGACGACATCTTTTGGCACGCGTGGGCCCCGCCGCTAGGCTCCCGCACGACATTGCTTCACGTGGATACCAACCAAGAGCACGCAGCAAGACCTTGGCCGAAGCTTTGTGCGACGCATCCGGCGAAGAGAAGCCGCAGCGACGTCAACAACGGCCAGGGATTTCGTATGCAGGTTAGTTATTTTTAATCTGCTATTTTTTAGTTAGTTAATTAAATAAATATTGATCTATTTTTAATTAGCAGTAAAATTTTTTTTAGTATCTTCGTAGATCTTTTGCCAGATATTATTATTTAATCTGCTTATTAGTTATCTCATATTATTTATTTAAATAGATCTGTTTAATCTGCCTGTATAAAAGAAAAGAAAAATTTATTAGTCGTAATATTTTTTTTGTTCTCGCGTGAAATATTTTAGGTCTATATCAGAATAATTTTTTGAATGATCCATGCTTTATTCATTTGATTAGTAGTTTATTTCTAGACTGCCATATAAATAATTAGTAATTTGTCTAGGTGTTTTTATTTACTGCAGTATTTTTATTTAGGTTATCTTTAATATCATTTAAATTAAGATACCGATCATGTTTAGGCTAGACAACTTTAATTCCAGTAATTTGCTTTGCTAATATTATTTGTCTGGTTAAGTTCGTTTGGGTGTTGGGATTAGATCATAGTTTAGCAAGAAATTTTTAGGCGCTCATTCACCCCACCTCTGGTCGCTACTTTCGGTCCTACAAAGACCTCTCCCAGGACAACCCTTTAAGCATCGCAAGATCCTAGTGACGGCATCCATATGGGATAATCTGGGATCATGCATGAATTGGCTGACCACACTAACAACAAATGCACTGTTCGGTCTAGTATGAAATAGATAAATAAGCTTACCGACCATTCTCTCATAGAATTCACGATCAACTAGCTTTTCTGTGTTTCCAACTAAATGATGACTTTGCTCAATTGGAGGAGCCGCAGATCGGCAACCAAGCATACCTGCATCATGAAGAAAATCGAGGACATATTTTCGTTGGGAGAGAAAGATACCTTTAGGCCCTCTAGATACCTCAATCCCAAGAAAATATCTCAAGTGTCCAAGATCTTTAACTTCAAATTATTTTGCAAGATGATTCTTTAGACAAACGATTTCTTCAATGTCGTCTCTAGTGATCACGATATCATCAACATACACTATGAGGATATAGATTTTGTTTATGGTGCGTTTAAAGAATAGTGTGTGATCTGCATTGATTTGGTTGTAGCCCTTTCTAAGCATAGCTTGTCGAAATCTATCAAACCAAGCTTTGGAGATTGCTTCAACCCATACAACGATCGATGTAGACGAAGTACCTTCCCAACAGTTTGATTTGTCTCAAAGCCTGGAGGAATTTCCATATACACCTCCTCTTGGAGATCCCCATAAAAGAAAACATTTTTCACATCCATCTGATAAATTTCCCAATCTAGATTCATTGCACAAGATACGAGTGTCCTTATAGAATTCATCTTTGCCACCGGGGCAAATGTCTCCTCATAATCAATTCCATATGTTTGAGTATATCCTTTTGCCACGATACAAGCTTTATATCTATCCACCTTGCCTTCAGGTGTATGTTTAATAGTGAAAACCCACTTACAACCTACATGTTGCTTACCTGGTGGTAAATCCACAAGCTCTCAAGTCTTGTTCTTCTCCAAGGCTCTCATCTCTTCAAGCATTGCTTCCTTCCACTTTGGATCCTCTTTAGCTATTTTCCAACTACTAGGAATGGATATAGAATCAAGAGAAGCAATAAAACTCTGAAAGGAGGGGCTACAATGTTTGTAAGAAATGAAGTTGGCAATATTATGTTTATATCCAACATAGTCTTTGAGACGTGCCGAGATGTTTGAGGATCTAGTTGATTTTCTCAAGGAAATAGGTAGGTCATTTTGTTGTGGTGTAGGAATAAATGATTGGTTCTCTCCTTGTTCTAGTGTGCTTACTGGAGCTATAGGACTAGGGGAGTTAGAAATGGTACCTGGATTCTCATGCATGAAGGACTCTATATTTTGTAGAGGCATTGATGAGTTTTCTATCACAACTGGCATGTCCCCATGACAAGAATTATTGTTTGCATCATCACCAAAATCATTATCTATCTCCTCCCCCTGACTAGGAATACGAGAGGATGCACCTGAGGAGGGAACAAGAACAGAGCCCACAAGGGTACCTCCACTGCTACTCTCCCCCTGTTGTCCCTCTTCAGATGGGGCTAGAGTAATCCCAGTATCATTGGTTGAGCCATAGTAAAAATCATTTTCTCGAAATGTAACATCGATACTTACAAAGAACCGATGCTCCAAGTTACACCAACATCTATATCCCTTTTGAGTAGAAGGATATCCCATAAAAACACATTTGACAGCTCGTGGATCAAGTTTACCAACAGAATTCTTATAATCATGAATGAAGCACACACACCCAAAAACTTTTGGAGAAACAACAAAATTATTTGACTTCAAAAGACACTCAGCTGGAGTCTTATGGTTAAGAACACGAAGTGGCATACGGTTTATCAAATACGTGGCAGTTTTCACTGCTTCCCCCAAAGAAACTTGGGAACATTCATAGTAAACGATGATGAACTGGTGACTGCGGCGCGGCTCTGCTCACTAACGAGACTAAAACCTGCATAAAGAATCAAAGAATCGATCAGGGAGAGTGATTGATCATGGATCGAGTCGAGGTTCGTCAAGGTGGCCTCCCGGTTCTTCCTCGTGGAGGAGGACAACGGCTGTGGGGACGACGACGGTGACTACCACTACCTTGACGCCTGCTTCCTCTGCAAGTGGGATATCACCTTCAACCGCCACATCTTCATGTACAGGTATGACGACTCATAGTCTCTTGGGAGCTAATTAGCTGATTAAGCTCGCGCAACTCGCAAGCTAGCCTCTGCATGCTAAGTAATTAATTGTTTGGTTGCTGGGCACGCGGCGTTCTGCAGCGACGACTGCAGGCGGGACCAGATGGACATGGACGCCACGCTCGCCGCCGTGCGCCGCGAACTAGGCTACGGCGGCGGACCTCGTGGTGATCACGTGGCGCCCACCGTTGCTGACCTCACCATGCACGCAACTCCCGCCGTGTCCGGCTAGCTAGGCGGCCGCCCCATGCATGCATGCATGCATGCAGCTGTTTGTAATTGTAACTACGTAGCCGGCGGCGGCGGCGGCAGCGGAGCATGCACTGTCTGATCGACGAACCATGCGTGTTGCCGCTTGTAGATCTGTGTATATTTTTGCCGTCCCATCTGGGAAGATGACTTATTCAGTTGTTCTCGTCTTGGAAAATCGGCAAGTGTGTGATTATGGTCTATGGATGCACTGGCTAACTACTACAATTAACATATATAATTAACCATATGTTTCATGTTAAATCGATCATGCTTGCAAGGATCATCTAGAAATTCACTAGTACAACTTGGGTTTGATCTGTTGATTTTATCAATTGTTTCTCTTATGATTTAATTTAGTAGATGTGTTACGGCTACTCTTAATTTCCTTCCGAACCATCCGATTTACAAGGATCACAAAAGCATAGAAATCAATTGATCGATAAGTTTACCAATTGACCCCTTTTTGGATCGGGAAGTTTTCAAGATGGCCTGTAAGTTTACAAATCGCCCAATACAATTTGGTGTCTTCTCCTGCGGCCGGCCCAGCCGACCCGCACTCTTTCTCCACGAGTTCACGACCGCGGAGCGTCGAACCGACCAGCCATGCGCCATGACCGCGCGCCGTTGTGCTTGGCGGCCTTCCGCCCGCGCCTTCGCGCTCGCCCATCTGGCCGACTTGCCCGCGTGCCGCGTCGCTACCCTCCTCCCACTATACCATCACCCACTACCGAAAAACAGATGTTCGCCGAGTGTCACGATGTTTGCAAGAGTGCATTTCATCAGGCACTCGGCAAACACTATTTTGCCGAGTGCCCGATGTCATGCACTCGGCAAACATCGTGGTACTCGACAATTCCAACTCTTTGCCGAGTGCTTCTACAAACAAGCCGAAAAATGTCCCGCCCAATTTTTGTTGCCGCCGTTACGTCGGCACGGGTGAATTTTTGGGTTTGCCGAGTGCCACTAACGGACACTCGGCAAACCCTATATTTTGCTGAGTGCCACAAATAAAAACACTCGGCAAAGTAGAAAATCTCATGTGAAAACACATTTTGACTCTATATCACATTTTAAACATGTTTTGAACTTGAATTTTTTTTACACTCATAATGCAACCTATGTTAAGCCATGGAAAAGTTTCATATTTTTCTGAATGAGTTTGCTATTTTTAATAAATTAATCATGTTTCTAGGATTTACTTCGAAGTGAGTCAAATTTCAACTGCATGTACATGAAATAATGACTCAAAAATTGTAGAAAAATCATATTTATGTTCATGATTCTATTTATAATCTTTTACAACTAAATATATCTAAATATTTAAAATCTAATTTACAACGCTCGGGCGGCAACATGGAGCTTAATGGTTTTTTAATTCTAGAAAATTATTTATAATCTTTTACAACTAAATATATCTAAATATTTAAAATCTAATTTACAAGCTTAATGGTTTTTTAATTCTAGAAAATTAAATTGATGCCTAAAAAATATGATTCTTGACATGGTATCATTATATCATACATATATATTGTGATAAAAATTTCATAATGTTTCGACATAGTTTTCATGTATGACGTTTGAAAACTGGAGAATCCACGAGAAGGTAAATATGTTTAGGGATGGAATGAGTTAGGCTTAGAAGCAAATCAATATTCAAATCTTTGTTTGAACTTAAAACTTTTTGTACTACTAAAACCCAATGTATCTTATACCATGTCCAAATTTGGCATTTTTTAGTACTAGCTTGCTATTTTTAGTTAATTGAACTTCTTTATAGGAATTTAATTAAAAGATCCCAAATTTGAACTACAAGTGCCTTAAATTTGTTTATTTGAACTAAGAAAATTTCTAGGATTAACAATAAGTGTATATTATATAATGCCAAATTAAGGGATTTTTTACTGTCTTTTTTCTATTTTAGTTTTTAAAAAAAAATAAAAAAAATATTTGCCGAGTGCAATTGTCCCTGGCACTCGGCAAAGAGCAAATAAATCATCTTTGCCGAGTGCTAGAGCATTTTGCACTAGGCAAACAATAGGTTTTTTTATAAAAAATAACATTTGCCGAGTGCCTCATGATTGACACTCGGCAAAAAACATTTTTTTAAAAAAAATAACATTTGCCGAGTGCCTCACTATTGTCACTCGACAATTTTTTTTTTAAAAATAACATTCACAAAGTGCCTCACTAATGGCACTCAGCAATTTTTTTTTAAAAAAATTAGCGTTTGCTGAGTGCCTCCCAATTTGGCACTCGACAAACCTTGGAAAGGGACTAAAAAAAGGCCCACGGATCTGGGCGCAATAAGTGCGCCCAGATCTACTCCCCACAACCCCGCCGCGCCCCCTGTAGCTCCCCTTCACCCCGCCATCGCCTGCTCCCCCGCACCCCTGCTCCTCCGCCGCTGGCCGCCCCCCTGCGCCCCCGCCGCCGGCCTCCCCCGCGCCCCGCCGCCGGCCGCACCGGCGCCCCCGCCGCCGACCGCCCCCCTGCGCCCCCATCGCCGGCCTCCCCCGCACCCTGCCACCGGGCCACCAGCGCCCCTGCCACCGGCCGTGCCTGCGCCACCGCCGCTGGCCGCCTCTGTGCGCCCGCCGCCGGCCGCCCCCGGGCCCTCCTCCTCCGCCCCCGGCGCCCCCGACCCCTCCTCCTCCGGCCGCCGCCCCCCTCGCTCCGGCCGCCATCTCCTCCGCCCCCGACCCCTAGCTACTTCGGTATTTTTGACATGTCAAATTTAGGTTTTTAAATTTTTGTTTGAAATTTGTTTAAATTTTGTGGTGATGCTACATTTGTGTATGTTTGATCACATGTTTAATTATTGACATGCCACATATTTAATCACATGTTTAATTATACATTTGTTGAAATTTCATATATATGTGTGTGTCTATATATATACATGAACTTCAAAATTAAGATAAATAGTCACAATATGATACATATATATTTTACAGAACTAGTGGCCATACAAAGTTATCATTATTCCTGGTTCATACTTTTATTCATACAATATTGCATAAAGATGTGGAGCCACACTGTGGTTAAGTTGAGGATGCATGCAAGTTTCACCTACACATGATTTCTCAGATACAAACCTACAAAAAACAATTAACTAGTGTGTATATTTTCTACTTTACCTATATTATTAAATACTATTGTGTAGTATTATTTATAATCAATGAGTTATATACATATAGGGGTATATGAGGGTATATGAGTTAAATTTAATTTAAAAAATTTAAATTTTGTTTAAATTAATGGCATGTTTAATGTAATGTTTAATCACATGTTTAATTATTAAGAATGTCATGTTAAATGCCATGTTAATACCATGTTGTTCTAATATACATGTTTTAGAAATTTTAATATAATCGTGCTCAATTAGAGTCTTTGCAAATTAATACACAAGAAATTGATTTTATCGGATATGGTGAGCATCATGCATGGACCCACAAGGCATGTTTATGGAATCTTCCTTATTTCGATGATCTTCTCCTTCCACACAATATTGATGTGATACACACTGAGAAAAATGTTGCCGAGGCCATTTTCGGCACAATCATGCATGGTCCCGATTATGACCCAGTCGCACATGACATCGATGGCGAGGTGGTCATGAGGGCTGGAGGAGGCAAGAGACATGGGCGATATTTGATGGGCGACGACGCCATTGATACCCGTAGTACCCCCTCTCTATCTAAGGTGAGAGCTCATAGCTCGACCTTCGGTCCGGGTATATGCCCTCGCCGAGACACATCTATGGGTCTGATTGCCGATCTACAGGTTAGTTCATTTTCATCAATCATCGAACATTTCAATTTGTTTGTTTTGGAATGTTAATGAATGTGAATTAATGTTTTGTAGGCCCAACTAAATGAAGAAAGATCACAAAGGACCGAGTGGCAGACCTAGATGGAGGCTCGGCTACAGGCTCAGATGCAGGCTCAGATGCAGGCCCAGATGCAGCAGTGGTTTGCACAGATGGGTGGATCTTTTTAGGTCATATGGGCCTGCCTGGACTTTCTCAACCTGAACAATCTCCGCGGACTCCACAGAGCGGCAATGTGAGTTTCTAATATTGTTTTTGTCGTTTTTGTTATATACAATTGTGCTAACTATTTTTTTTTGCAGTTTCATTCATCGGCAACAGGATCAAACACGCAACCATCTCCGCACACTGGGCATACCAGTAATGCTAACTTATGAGACTAACATGTGAGATTCCCTAACTTGTGAGGCGTGGTGTGAGTTGCCATTGTGAACTTGTGAATTAACTTGAACTTGTCAACATGAACGTGAACTTGAACTTGAATTTGTGATGTGAATTTGAACTTGAATTTGTGATGTGAACGTGAATTTGTGACGTGAACGTGAACTTGAACTTGAATTTGTGATGTGAACGTGAATTTGTGATGTGAATGTGAATTTTGTGATGTGAATGTGATTTTTGTGATGTGAATGTGATTTTTGTGATGTGAGTGAATTTGTGATTCATATAGTGATTGAATGTGAATATTTGTGATTGAATGTAAATTTTGGAATGAATTTTGTGAATAAATGTGAATTTGTGATGAATTTTGTGATTGAATGTGATTTTTGGGATAAATATGCATTAAATAAATAAAAAAAATAAAAAAATATTTGCCGAGTGCTACACTTGGCAAAGCCACCTAAATAGCACAGAAACGTGCCACATGGCATGTTTCTGTGCGTTTTGGGGTGGCTTTGCCGAGTGCTTTCACGTGGCACTCGGCAAAGCCCCTACCACGCGTGCCACGGTACCCCTTCACCAAGTGCCACGTGGGCACTCAGTAAACACCCTTCGCCGAGTGCCCAACGTGGCAATCGGTAAACACCCTTCGCCGAGTGCCACGTGGGGCACTCGGCGAAGCCCCCTTCACCGAGTGCCACGGTGGGCACTCGGCAAAACGCCTTCGCCGAGTGCCACGTGGGGCACTCGGCGAAGGTCCATTAATGGCCACCGGCCGTCAGACGTGCGGGTTTGCCGAGTGCCAACATGGCACTCGGCGAAGTGCCACGTTGCACTCGGCAAAGACTTCATCGAGTGCCCGATAAAAAGCACTCGGCGAACACCCTCGTCGCCGATAAGGCGTGTACTGAGTGGGGTTCGCCGAGTGTGGCACTCGGCGAAGCCTTTGCCGAGTGCAAAAGATGCTTCGCTGAGTGCCCTAGGCACTCGGCAAAAGTGACTGTTCCCGTAGTGACCCCGCCCGTCTAGCCTGGCCGCGCGTAGCCTTGTGCCCTATTGGTGTGGTGCAATGCACACTGCCATTGAGGTATATGCTGAACTATATAAGGCATTACATCAGGGTACATGGCAGGCAACAACCATGTCGAGATTAGAGGGAGCAACATCAGGGATAACCTTCTATATTTAACACCCCCTCAATCTTAACGGTATGAAATTAAGTTCAAATTGCTACAAATTTTGTTGAACGACGGTCCTGCCAATGGCTTGGTCATGATATATGCTACTTGATCATTGCTGGAGATAAGCCGAACGTCCAATTTCCGAGAAGCAACACGTTCCCGTACAAAATGGTAGTCTACCTCAACATGCTTGGTGCGGCGATGAAATTGTGGATTGGTAGTAAGATAGATAGCCCCAGTATTATCACACCACAAGACCGGCGGTCATGGCTGAGAGATTCCAAGTTCTCAATGTAATACTTGGATCCAAATAAGTTCAGCAATAGTATTAGCAACTTCTTTATATTCGGCCTCAGTGCTAGAACGAGAAACTGTCGGGTGCTTCCGAGAGCTCCATGAAATTAAGTTACTACCAAGAAAGACTGTGTAGCCTCATGTGCTTCGTCGATTATCTAGGTTGCCAGCCCAGTCTGCATCAGATAATGCACTCAATAATGAGGAGTTTGTCTTAGTGATACATAAACCAAGATCCAATGTAGACCGAAGATAACGCAGGATGCGTTTGACAATAGTCCAATGAGTTGTGGTGGGTGCAAACATAAACTGGCATACTCGATTGATTGAGAAAGATATATCTGGCCTGGTGAATGATAAGTACTGAAGGGCCCCAACAACACTCCGGTATCGAGTAGCATCTTCAGATGACAAAGGATCACCATGGGCTAAAGATAATTTGTCCGTTGGTAGCATTGGCGCGACAACACCATTGGAGTTATGCATATTTGTATGCAGCAACAGGTCATGTACGTACTTGCATTGAGTAAGAGTCAGACCAATAGCAGTATGATGGACCTCTATACCAAGGAAATACCCAAGCTGTCCGAGGTCTTTAACAGCAAACTCATGTTGAAGTTGACACAACAACCGATTAGTGGCATCAGAGGAAGAACTAATGATGATTATGTCATCAACATAAATAAGAATATACATCTGAATACCATCTTAATGGAAAATAAAGAGAGAAACATCTGCTTTGGACGCATGAAAACCCAACTGAAGAAGACTACCACTGAGCCGAGAGAACCAGGCGCGTGGAGCTTGCTTGAGACCGTATAGAGATTTATCAAGTTTGCACAAATGATGAGGGTAATTAGAGTCCTCAAATCCATGTGGCTGCTTCATGTAGACATCTTCATCAAGAAAGCCATGTAAGAAAGTATTTTGAATATCGATTTGCCGAAGGGACCATCCATTGGAGACTGCCAATGACAATAACAAGCGAATGGTGACGGGTTTAACAACCAGACTAAACGTGGCATCATAGTCGATGCCATACTGTTGCTTGAAGCCCTTGGCAACTAGACGAGCTTTATAACGAGCAATAGAGCCATCCATATTATATTTGAGCTTAAATACCCATTTTGAGTCAATGATATTAAGACATGTGCGGTGAGGGACAAGATTCCACGTCTTGTTCTGAATCAACGCATCAAACTCCTCTTTCATAGCACGATGCCAAAGTGGATCTTGCATGGCAGTAATATGTGATGAAGGCTCCTCAACAGTAGTACGCGTAACAGAATATGTCACCGTACCATCCGTACGCTTCTTGGGTTGTCGTATATTATTTTTCAATCTTGTGCCATATTGATGTATAACATCTACGCCAACTGGAACATCCATTATCAGAGAAGAATCCGGCGGCTGTTGGGCACCGGAATCAGTGCAGAGGAGTCATTAATCACGTCATTAGCCTCTGAATTAATTGCCCTCAAATGAGACCCGCCAGTGTCCTGATTTGGTGGGGCAGAATCACCTGGCGCCATATCCGGAATATGTCCGGGAGGATTGTGCCGAATGACTGGAGACCGAGGGCTCGCCTGCATGGATGACGCCGGAATTGTTGTGTCCTGTGTTGCCGAGAGACCCGGCTGCATCGGTGGTCCATCACTCAAGGCAGGTACCGGATCCAGATGATTATGGGGTAGCAACACAAGATCCTGAGACAAATCTGGTGCTACTTCAGCAGGATTTCTTGCGCCGAGCCTAGCTACAGGTAGAGGGTTAGTAGGAAAGAAATTCTGCACAAGGTTAGTGTCCATATTAAAACAGTTACCTCCCTCAGTGGAATTCTCAGTGTTGGAAGAAGGTGTAGCAAATGGGAAAACAGTTTCATCAAAAATGACATCCCGAGAGATATAGACATGACCGGTTTCCCTGTCAAGACATTTGTACCCCTTATATAGAGAGCTATATCCAATAAAAATGCATGGTTTGGATCGATATGAAAGTTTGTGGCGATTATAGGGACGAAGGTGAGGCCAACATGCACAGCCAAAAATATGAAGCATGGAATAATTCGGAGGTGTGGTGAAGAGATGCTCTAAGGGGCATAAATTATCAATGACACGTGTGGGGAGCCGATTGATTAAATATGTAGCCGTGGTAAACGCTTCATCCCAAAACTTGAGGGGCATGCCAACATGATCTAAAAGAGCAAGACCAGTTTCAACAATATGACGATGTTTTCGTTCGGCCGAACCATTTTGTTGATGAGTATGAGGACAAGAGACGTGATGAGCAATGCCAAGTTTTGTAAAAAATTGATGATGATGTTTTTAATACTCCCCACCCTAATCAGATTGGATGTGTTTGATTTTAGTGTCTAGGAGACGCTCAACTTGGGCTTGGAAAATCATGAAGATACGTTGAACATCAGTGCGATCATTCATAAGGTAAATCCATGTAAATTTACTAAAGTCATCAATGAAGCTTATATAGTACCTATAGCCACCAACAAAAGTAGGCGCCGACCCCCAAACATCAGAGAAAATAAGTTCAGGAGGAGCAGTAGATCGATGAATGGAATTATTAAAAGATAATTGATGACTTTTAGCAAGTTGGCAAGCATTACAAACAGTCGACACACTAGACTCCTTGAGACACGAAAGATTATTAAGATGCAAAATGGACTGAACAACTTGAGTGGACGGATGGCCAAAGCGAGCATGCCATTGATCTGGGTGTGCCGAATAACTCACAAAAGCTTGCCTGATAGTCTTGATATCATAAGGCTTGATGGGATAGAGCCTGGACTCATATTTGCCTTCTAAGAGGAGGTTCCTTGTCGCCCGGTCCTTAATAAGGAAATACCAAGGATGGAATTCAAAAAAGATGTTATTATCACGAGATAACTTATGAACGGAAAGAAGTTGTTTAGAAATCGCAGGCACATGTAGAACATTATGAAGGGCAAGAGGGCGAATAGCAGTTTTAATATAACAAGAACCAATATGCTTGATGTTCAAACCTGCACCATTGTCGACCTGCACCATGTCGTTGCCATGATATTGGTTGAACACAGTGAGCCGATCCAAGTCGCTCATGATGTGATCCGTGGCACCAGTGTCACTATATCAATTAGGGTCGACTTGGTACGAGTTCGTAGACATCAAGGCCGCCGAGTGAGCTTCAGTATGATATGATTCATCCATCCCGTGCCAACATTTTATGGCGGTATGACCAAGCTTGCCGCAGATCTGACACTGGGGTCTGGGGACGAGGGTTGTTGCCACGACAGTCACCACGAGATGGAGCACCACTGCGGGAGCGACCACCACGACCGCGACCACAGTCACCACGACTACCATGACCCACGTAGTGAGCGGAGGGATAATGGTTCAGCTGGAGATCCATCAGGTGTCGAAGTTGCCGAGCCTCAAACACAACCAGATGTGCGAAGACGTCGTCGAGGGAGAAGGACTCAGTCTTGGTCGTGATGGAGGTGAAGAATGGATCGTATTCAGCCAGGAGACCTGCAAGAAGGTATGCGAGGACCTCTTCATCGTGAAGAGGAGCGTCGGCTTCAGCAAGTTCGGAGGCGAGTGTCGTGATCTTGCGGAAGAAGTCAGCAGCTGACAGGTCGCGTTTCTTCACCGTAGCGAGTTCCACCCGGATTTGCACCGTGCATGCCTTTGTAGAGGATGCAAATTTCATCTGGAGAGAGTCCCAAGCCTTCTTGGAGGTCTTGGCGTTGACGACATCCTGAAGAATGTCCTCAGTCATCGACGAGAGTAGCCCACTCAAGAGTTGTTGATCTTGATCATACCAGCGTTCATATGCTGGGTTGGAGATTGGACCAGCACCTTCAGCCGCTGATGCAGCAATCATCTTCTCAGGTGCAGGTAGGGTGCCATCTAGGTACCCTAAGAGCTTTGAACTCCGAAGGTATGGCAGGAGTTGAATACGCCATAGGAGGAAGTTGGACTTAGTTAAGCGGATGGTGACAACTTGGTGATTCAGAATGAGAGCTTGGGTTCCTGACATGATAGAGGAGGAGGAGTTGGCGGTGGAGGAGGAGGAAGAAGAAGAAATCGTTGTGGGGATTAAAATTGCCTTGGCTCTGTTACCATGGTGGTGTGGCGCAATGCACACTGCCATTGAGGCATATGCTGAACTATATAAGGCATTACATCAGGGTACATGGCAGGCAACAACCATGCCGAGATTAGAGGGAGCAACATCAGGGATAACCTTCTATATTTAACATGCCCCTCCCGCTCCACCGCCCCACCCTGGAAAAAAATTCTATGGGACATGACCTTACAGCTAATCCTATGGGCACCATCCTAGATCCATGACACCTCATATATCACGCAACTTAAAGAACAACGTAGATTAACTGAACATATTTTTTAAAAAAAATTAGTATTTTTTTTTAAAAAAATTCAAATTTGAATGACAGCTTCAAAAAATTTCAAAAATAGCATCCGGTCGGCCAACCACCACGTCAACGCCAGTCGGCCCATGGTTGGCCAACTGGCGTTCGGACCATGCCCCCTCGCCTCCCATGCCCCCGCCCCCTCACCTCCCATGCCCCCGCGCCTCGCCCTGCCCCCTCGTGCTCCGCGCCAGCCGGCCTCCACGCTCGCCTTCCGTCGCCTCGGCTCTCACCCGTCCACGTGGCGCACGGGGCAGGAACCGAGGCGATGGGCGGTGGCCGCGGGGGCCGGCTGGCGCAGAGCGTGAGGGGGTAGGGCAGGGCACGGGGGCATGGGAGGCAAGGGGGTAGGGGCGTGGGGGCATGGGAGGCAGGGGGCACGGAGGGGCGTGACGGGGCGCGGGGGCGCCGCGCCGGCACGGGCATGTGCCGACACGACTTGGGTGGGTGCGCGGTGTGGCGTGGGCGCGGCGGGGGCATGCGGCACGGTAGGGGCGGGCGCTAGTCGGCCTTCCAAGTGCCGACTGACTGCCACGTAGCACTAGTCGACCGATGGTTGGCCGATCGGATGCTATTTTTGCAATTTTTTAAACCGTCATATAAATTTGATTTTTTTAAAAAATACTATTTTTAAAAAAATCTAACTATTTGTGAGGAGCCATGGGAGTGACTTAGATGGCTTCGGGAGTAGTCCTGCCGCTATCGATGGAGCCAGCAGCCGCATCGCTATGGTAGGCAAAGATGGGACATGGCTCAACGATGGCGTAGTGGGCAGTGGTTGAACAATCTCTTGGAAACATGTTTGAAACTGCTTTACTATCATTTATACTTGCACTAATTTTTTCTTGCTCCTCTGCATTCAGACTATTGTTTACTTCTTTCTCTTTCTCTGTACTTTCACAGACAACATAATGCATATAGTGGTTGCTAAACAAGAATATTTTGAAAATTAATGGATAATTTGGACTTTCTTGCTGTGTACATTACCTTTTTTACTCCCAGCGATAGTCCTCTTCCCGTTCTTCTCAAGGGCATTTCTTACTCTTTTAGACTTTGGTCCTTTCACTACCGGAGGAACTCTAAATGATATTCTTCCTTTTGTAGTGTTTTTAGCATACTTACTTGAACTGTCAAGAGCACCTGAATTTTTCACATGTTTTCTTTGGCTTAGTGAGGTATCTACTTCAATATCCAACTTATCCATAGCATCCTCCAAATTTGTAAGTAGTTCTTTTGAAACTGAGCATTTTATTGCAATAGATGTTGCTTTCTAAGAGATGTGTGCTGCTTGTGTTTGTAATGTTTCCTCTTCCATTGCACGTCCCCTAGAATGAAGTCCTCTTTTTGCATACTTAGTCCATATGTTTAGTATATACCGAGATGGCAAGACCAATACTTCATTGATATTTAAGACACAGATAGCATGGTTGTAGAGCAAACCTATAAGACAGAACGCTAATGTCAAAACTAAAAACAAATTGTATGATGAAAAATATAATAATGTTTCAATGTGCATGCTTACCGATGGACTCACTTTCTACATGAACATGATATGCTCATATCCTCATGGTTGAAAACAACTACTACCTCGTCTTCAATTTATCTAGACATGACCTTGTAAGTTTTAATTCTGACCTCACTTTGCAACAACTGACATGACAGAGAAAATTGTTCTTTAAACTTCTCCTCAAAATCAGAATAGATCTTCCTTGTATATGATTCAACTTCTGTCTTTAACAAAGGTAAATTTTGAATATAAGTAATTTGATCAGAGTGATGTGACTTATAGTTTGCATACAACTCATTTTCACGTGGGCTAGTGGCACACTTATCACATTCTTCTAGCAACTTTGAAACTGAGAGTTTTTGCAAAATCTTTTCTTGAAAACATTATTCATACCTTCGCTCCTTTGAGTCGAAGTCATGTCAGCAGAAAATGAATCATGACAAGACAGAAGCCCACTTCTCACGTAAACCGTATAAGCTTTTCAACCATGAGTTCTCCTAAAGATTATAATCTCCCAATAGTTGATGCCATTTTAATTCAAAGTATGCCACCGACCTCTCTTCGTAGACACATTTCTTCAAGTCGGGAAGAACTTTAGGATGATTACAAATTACATGCTATGATGTTTAGCAACATTTTGATATATATGCCATAAACAAAGACGATGCTTCGCATTTGGAAATACAATACTAATTGCTCTCACTATGGTAGCACATTGATCTGTAAAAATTGTAGCAGGTTGCTTACCATACATTGTTGTTAAAAATGTGCTAAATAACCAAACAAACAATTCTATGGTTTATTAAATATCAATGCAGCCCCAAAAATAATTGACTGCTTGTGATGGTTGGTTCGTTCCAAGGAGTGGGGCGAAGGGCATTTCAAACTTATTTGTCTGAAATGTGGTGTAAAATGAAATAGCATCACCGCATGCATAATCTATGATACACTGACCATCTGCCCAGGGCCAGCCCTATGGGGCAGTCACATTGTGCGATGGCCGAGGGCCCATGCCGAGAAGGGGCCCAAGCCCATATATATACAATATACACGGGTACTTGATCGTTATCAGCACAATATTTTAAAATTATGAGTATAGATGCTACTCTCAAACATATTGAATGTGTCATATTATATTTTAAGAAGTACATAGATGAATGTTTCATTTATGGATACAACAAAAAGCATTGCATTTGAATTGGATATAGAGCTAATATTTCCTACAAAACGTCAACGAACGAGAAAGAGACATTTTGATGAACAAGACGAAGACGAGGAAATACAACAGTTTATTGTGGACTCCTTTAAAAGAGAGTACTTCCTAGTTATGATTGATAATACAATTGCTTCATTGACTATTAGATTTGAGTAGATGACAGCATTTGATAATATCTTTGGGTTCTTGTTCAACTCAGAAATTTTGAAATCCTTGGATGAAGTTGATCTTTAGGCGCACTTCAAGATTTTTGTGGATAAATTTTCTCATGATAACTCATCTGATGTTGAGATCAATGATTTTTTAGAATTAAAGGTGTTGCAAGTGACTTTGCAAGATTTTTTGATGTCAGCGCCTGAGATTCTCAAGTTTGTTATGGATACAGATTGCTATCCAAATGTTTTAGTTGCCTATCGAATTCCCTTAACTATACCTGTGACTGTAGCTTCTGCCGAAAGAAGTTTCTCAAAATTGAAATTGTTGAAGAACTATTTGAGATCAACTATGTCACAAGAAAGGTTAAATTATCAGATATGTTAAATTAAAAATTTATTATTGAATTTGCTACCCTTTATAAAAATAAAATTAGCCCATATATCATAAGGTTTATGGTCTAGAGGGGACGTTGGCATAAATTCGCCAGAGGGCCCTCAAAATCCTAGGACCGGTGCTGCATCTGCCCCCCAAAAAAATTAGTTATCCGACCATTCTCTTCATCTAATTGTATGACATAAAAAAGGATGGATCCTCTAATTGCTTGTTCTTTAAATATTCTAGAAGTGTTTGTGCATCATTTGCTTCCAAATATTTCTTGCGTTGACCAACATGATTATTGCAATCCACTTGCAAGAAAGGTACATTGTGATCTCCTCCATACCATTGCTTAAAAAAGTTAAATACTTCAGACGACCTTATTCCTGCTTCTCGCATGTGACTAATCAAAATTTTATCAGCCTCAATCAAATGACATTGTGACCTCAACATATGGTTTTTATCTAGACTTGCAAGATAGTGGTTGTGTTCAATTACAACCTTTTGCACCCTCCAAATGCCATTCCGACAAATACTAAATTGAACACGAGCACCACAAGAAGATCTAGTAGTAGCATTTTCTTTGATGGTCTCATGTGAAGAATGGTTACCCCATTTTCCTTCGTTGATGCAAATAATGTGTTTTTGATATAAAGTACCATATCGTCTCAACCTTGTATGACTCTTTCAAATGCTAAACCCAACCTTACGAGCATAGAAGTTGTAAAAATCATATGCCTCGTCCTCTGATTTGAATATCATTCCTACTTTAGGAATTGCTATAGATTCATAATCTTCATCATTTACCTACAGTTTGGAAAGGAAAAATGCATTGGTCGAAACATAAAAAAGTTTACATGTGAATTTACAAGCACCACTCATACCATTATTTACCTCATCAGGAGATGCTACTGCTAGGAAAATCCCTACTATCGTGGTGGCTTGTCCTTCTAAAGCCAACGTTATGACAACGTAGCCATTACTGTCATCAAAGGAATAGAGAGCATTTGATAGGATAAGCTCATCATTGATGACATTTGACAGGAGAAGCTCATTGGGATTCTCTTCGTCGGCGAAGAGGAGAAAAAAATCCGGCGATGCTGGTGCCGCACCAGGTGGAGCGCTAAAGATTTGTTTGATACGGGACACGAACAATCACAGTACAATAAATCTATTTAGTTAATCTATGGTGTGCTTTAAGATGCATGCTATATGAGGTGTCACAAGAATGGGGCCTCACAAGATGGGTTGTGGGGCCATGTCCCATAGAATTTCCCCCACCCCGCACCTCGCCGTCATTGCCTTCTGCCGCACTCTTCCATGCTACCCTGCCGCTGCCCCCATTGCTCCCCGTCTTCACCACTGTCCTCTCTCGTCTCCCCGCCACCGGCCCACTCTTCTACCACATGTCCTCTCCTGTTACATTCCTCGCCAGTGACGAGATTTCGCCGGAGTAGAGGGAAGACTTACACAATCATCAAGAGACACAACGAGCAGCACATAAAGAATTTTGTTTTGTATTCTTTCCCTCTCCTCGGTTCACTAGCGCATGAAGACCAAATAGCATCACCGCCACACCAGCACATGGACCCATTTACATTTCCAGTCATGAGTTTTACGTCTTTATTATTACAAAAAGTATTTCTACACAACTCACAACTCATCACTTCCTCACCGTTTCCTATGTTGCTACCTCAAGCCAACTCGGAGCTTACCGCTGATGGCACAACCACTGCTGTGACATTTCTGGCCCCTTGAGCGAAGCCTGCAATCCATATGCCAGTGTCTGGAAGACGTTCCCGTAGAATAGTGAAGCTCTCCTATGTTGCACATGCTGTTGGCAATGATCCTCATTGATTAAGAATTTGAACCTGCATTGTGTTACCCTTCTTCACAAGATGATAGTTTAGAATAATAGTTGGTAGCAGCTCACCCACATCCAATTCAACCATCGATGATAGCTTGGAGAAGACAAGGGGATTGTTCGATATAAACTGCTTCAATTGTGATACATGGAAAACAGAATGTATCAAATCGTGAGCCGATAAATCAATTTGTATGCAATCTTTTCTACATGACTGAGCACTACAAATTAATGGGCCAAAATATTTGAATGATAGTTTGGGATAGAGATGATTAGCCACTGAAGTTTGGGCATATGACTGAAGTTTAAGATACACTTGATCTCCGATCTAAAATTCCTAGAAAAAACAATTAGTATCGACATGTTGCTTCATTCTAAATTGGGATTTTGGTAGTTGATGCCATAGAATTTCTAAGAAAAGTTGTCTATCCTAGAGTAATTGATTCACATCAGGGACTGGAACTACCAAGTTTGTCGGAGATGAAAGATCTGGCAGGAAGGAATAATCTCGATTAGCTCCATACAATGAAGGAATTGTTCCCAAGAAAATTCTCGGAGGATCGAAAGTTTCGATTTGGAATCGGAAGTTTCAATTATTTTCTGAATTAGAAACAAAGAGCTCAAATCGGAAGTTTCGATAATGTATTAGAAGTTCCGATAATTTATGGTTTGAGAAACCAAGAGGTCAAATTGGAAGTTCTGATTTGGAATCAAAAGTTTTGATTATTTCTTATTCAGAGACAAAGAGTTCAAACCGGAAGTTTTGATTTGGAATCGCTTGATCAAAAGTTTCGATAGGGGTATTGAAAGTTCTGATCAGGACATAACAGATTGGATCTGTTAGGGGTTTAATTATGATTAAAGGTCCATACCTTGGCATTATAAATAGGGAGGAGGAGGAGGTCGTGGATACATGTTTTCAGAAGACCCAAGTACTCCACCCTAACCTCCACACATCTCCTCTCACTTCCTTCTTGATCTCAAGCGTTGAGATTGAGATTTCTCCCCAGTTCTCATGAGCAGTGCTAGCACATCAACGTGGGAACAATACTTCCCTGTACGTGTGGACTCCGTAGAGGCGTTGCTTGAACAACGACACTCATCGTCTTCTTCACGTGGACATCGCCGGCCTTCGCCAATTAGATCATCAGGGAATAGGCGGAGCGAGACGAGAATAAGCGAGGACGACTTCCCCAACATCTTCTTCCACTACACTAGCACATCTCGCGTTAGAAGGTAACAATTCATGATCCCTCACGCGCATGTTTCCAAGGCTTTGGGGCGAAAATTTTGATTTTGTCAACTAGTGTAGCTTCCCTATTTCCCAACATACAACACCTTGAACGGTGAACACATTGCTGAATAAAAATGATATTTTACAAGAATTGAGTAAGAGGAATCCATTGAACTCGGTGTTTTGGAGTAACTGTTGTTACATACCGCAAATACATCTTTAAATGCTAGTTCACTCTTTTGGTTTGCCCATTAGTTTGAGGGTGGTATGCAGTAGAAATATGTAATGGTACTTGTAATTTGTCAAACAAGTATTGCCAATAGTTGCTTGTAAACACCTTATCACAACCAGACACAATTGATTTTAGTAACCCAAACAAAGCCATTGTCTTGTCCGAAAACAATTTGGCCATTTGAGGTGCACTAAAGGGGTGTTTAAGTGGCAAACATTGAAAATGATCAACAATAACTAGAATACAATTGTATCCTTCCGATAGGCGTTAGCCTTCCAATAATTCCATAGTAATCTCCTGTCAGGCACCTTTTCGAACCGACAAGGGCTGCATTAAGCTTTTGGAACCACACAACTTAAAGAATTTCTGCACTGCTATTTTTAAGCCAATCTATGTAAACAACTTATGAATTCTTTGGTATGTTTCATGCATACCTTAGTTCCCACCAATAGTTGATGAATGAAGTATAACAATTAACTTTATTTGTAACGCTAAATTAGCTGATTTAGCTCTAATCTAGATTTTGCCATTATGTCGTATTAACCCATCTCCCAACTCATAACCTTGTGGATTGGTTCCCACCACAGCCAGCTCCTGAAGCAATTGATGTGCATTGACATCCACAACATATGAATTCAGCACTTCCTGTACCTACACCGGCTGAACAGTAGACACAACTTGTAACTAAAACAGATGGGCGACCTAAGACAATGCATTAGCAGCAAAATTATTAACATCCCTTTTATATTGAAACTTGTATTGGAGGCCAATCAATTTAGTCATCTCTTTTCACTGCATATCAGATGTGAAAGCCTGCATCTCTAGTTGATACATTGCCTTATGATCAGTAAATATGGTAAATACACCACGTAGCATGTATGGACGACACTTGTCGACCACCATCAAAATAGCAATAAACTCTTTTTCATAAATGGAGAGTTGTTGATTAGTGACACCCAATGCCTTGCTATAGAATGCTACCGGATGACTGGACTACATAAGTATGACACCAATACATGTGTCACATGCATAGTTTCAATACTGAATGGTTTGTCAAACACTGGTAAAGCTAACACCGGTGTATTGCACATAGCCTCTTTCACTAATTCAAAAGCAATGTGGGCTTGATCCGTCCACACAAATGAGAAACCAAGGGTGATTTTGGTTTGGATGATGAGTGATTGACAAGGATGAGAGTTTCAGAGATCGAGCGATGGTGTGTTGGTTGAGTGCATCGAGGGGTTCGATGTGAAATAGAGGATTGGTTGCCGAGGTTTCGGTGGTGCGTCGCGTTCGTGTCTTGGCTTGTCTTGTATGTGCAGGGAGGAGATGCTGACCAATTGTCGACGACGGGTGATCGAGGGTCGAGCGGGGAGCTTGATGCCGGAGGATCAGGGAGGCCGGGCGAAGTTGGAGAAGATCTCAAGAGAGAACGAAAAGATCGAGCAAGAACGGATGGACGGTTTGCATGTAGGTGTCTTATGTGTACCGGAGGAGATGCTTTGTCGACTCCCGATGGTGGGTGACCAGGGTGAGACAGGGAGTCAAGAGCTGGATGGTTAAGGATACCAGTTGGAATCGAAAAGCGGTCTCAGGCGTACGCGTTGAAGACTAAAGGAGAGGCTTTGTCGGTTTTTGCTGAAAACCGTCGAAACTTTGAATGTTTTTGTTAATTTCAATAAATAGGAGTCTAGTAGTAGTTTAAATATTTCAGTTTTGTAGTGTAACCTTTTGGTATAATTTTTAGAGTGGTTCTACTCTAAAATTATATTAAAAGGAGTCAAATTGTAATTTTACTTTTAGGTTTTATAGGATAATTTTCAGAATTGCTATTTCTTAAATTACTAAGGGACTATGTGTAAAAAGGGGCTTCTAGAACATGAGTTGGTAGGATATTATCCCCTTGTTACCTCTCAGCCAAGGTGCACATCTGAGACACATTATTCCAATGAAAATTCAATGAGAAAAACTGGTTTGAAGGAAGACTTGACGATGAACAGTGATCTGATGGAATTTCCGGATCTAATACAGTAAAACCAGCAACGCTATTCACCGTAATCTCTGTTCCCAGCGCAGGTACAATTTTGTGGTTGAATTCGATTTTGAGCAGCGTTTTCTGGTGAATCTAGTGCATAAGTTGATATTGATGTTTATACATCTTTTGTTGTGCATGATTTGAATAATCCATTTTCGAAAGTGCAAATGATTTCTGAGATTCCTTCCTAATTATTTTTCTGATCAAACAAGGGACCTCAACACTGAAAAAATACTCTGAAAATTGTTTTAGGTTTTTGGTTTAGCTCTTTACATGTTTGATAAAATGTTTCTTCAAGTGTTCAAAAGCATCTTGGCTGATTTTTGGGTATGTTCTTGAGTAATATCATGGTTGAATGATGGTCAAGTCATTTTGGAGTAATAATCAAATCTGAACCTGTTTTGAAAATTTGCTTTGTTTGTCAACAATTTTCAAATCTGCTTGTACTGTTTGATGTTTTAGGTTCTGGTCTAAATTTTGTGAGCACTGATCATCTTCATCAAAGTAATTTCAGAATGTGTAGGTGTAGTTTTGAATTCCTGTTTAGAATCTGATTTGAAAAGAATAGTTGCTGCAATCTGTTTCCTGTTCTGAATTATAAAGTCTGCAAGTACTGTTCTGGTCTGTTCAGTTCTGAAATCTGAAAGTAGACAAAAGTTTGATCTCTTTGTGTTGATCTGTTTCAACATTTGAAATTCTATGTGAGTGTCAATACCATAAAGTTGTGTATAAGTTGAACTCTTAATTTGCAATCTGTTTTCAGGGTTGAATATACATTGGTTCCGATTTGAACAGCTGCCTGAAATCTCTGTTTTAGATTCAGTTCACTTTAATACTGAAAACACTGTTTATTTTCAGAAGTGAAAATTCAGTATCTGCATCTAGTTACCCTTGACAGTAGCAGTTTTTTTCCCTCCACTTCTGTTCATTATTCAATATGTTTCTGCTGAAAATTAGTAAGAACTACATATACACAATTTACTGGTTCTATGTTCAATAAAACCTACACCTTGTGTCTGAATGCTGTAAAGGTTACAGTGCTTTCTAGGGACTCCTTTATTCACCTAGCTCTATAATGGAGGAATCATACAGACAAATATTGCACACAGTTGCTCTCAAACTCATGAGATCAAAGATACAACTGAATTCAGTGCTGAAGTATTTTTGTTCTGTTGCTTATCTAGTTTAGAAATGTGTTTTGTGAAATCAGTTTTATTGTTTAAATGAAGTTGGTTTAGTTAGTACAATTCTGATATTGCCTGTTTTGATACAGTATTTTCAGTCATTTTGTGTTTGTTGTTTTCTAAAAGGTTTCAAGTTAGATGAATTGTTCTGATCTCTAAATTACTGGAAATACATATAAATAGTTGATCTGAAATCATATCATCTGAAATGTTGTGAAGTCTGAAAGAGGTGTAATTGAGTTTAAGTTGTGATGTGTTGAAAGAAGGTAAAAGAGCGCTGAATTGAATCATAGTATTCAATCTGTTTCAGTTTGAATTACAAATCTGTTATGTTATGAAAACTGGTTGAAGTGTGATGTGCTAGAGTTAAATTTGCTCTGAACTTTGTATTCTTAATACTGTTTTAGTTATACTGAAAATTCTGTTCAGATTCAAATTCTAGTAGGTGTTGAGAGTGCAGTTTGAGTACTGTTCTAGTTTCAGAAAAATTCAAAACCTTTAGCTGAAATTTGAATTCATGTGTAGAATTTTCCTTGAGTTAATTTCCTGATCTAGAACTTGTGCTTTGTACTGAACCTGTTGTTCATGAGTCACTTTTGATCACACTCTGATCATTCTTTCATATTTGCATACTCTGTTCAGTTTTAGGCTACAATCAAAGGTTGTCTGTTCAAGAACAATAATCAAACTCATTTGAAGGGTTTTGAAAAGTGAAAACACGTATTTTGTTCTGGTTTCCAGACTAAGCTTTCAAGAGTTTTAATAGGAACAGAACTGAATCTATTTGAGAAGTTGCTAGTTCAAGCATTTTTCTGAATACTCTGAACTTTGTCGGCACTTCAGTGATCGACTGACCAAGTCGAAGTTTCAAACTCCGAAATCCTGAGGTAGTCGGCACTTCAAAGTCTGACTAGGTTAGTTCGGCACTTCTACCCTCGATTTGATCTGAACTGAATTTTGAAACACGTTTTTGCTCTGATTTGCACTGTTTGAAACATACTTGAAATTTGAATTTTGTAGAGGTGCGTTGGGGTGTTTTGAACAGGCCATCATATTCGAGAGAATTTGTCGAGGCGCCTATTCACCCCCTCTAGTCGCCATTCCGATCCCATAATTGGTATCAGAGCCGGTTAAATCACCAGTTGACCTTAACCGGTTTGTGATCCTTGTTTTGGCGACATGGAAAGAAACTCAAAAATCCCAATGTTTGATGGTCATGACTTTGCATATTGGAAGGTGTGCATGGAGGCTTACCTTCTAAGCTAAGGAAGTGCAATTTGGGATATCGTCGATTCCCAATATGTGATCCCTGAAACTTGAACCTCAGAGACTGAGAAGTCACAGTATGAATGTAATAGCAAGGCTAGAAACATTCTTTTCATTAGTCTGAGTCGCAAAGAGTTTGACAGGGTCCAGCACCTAAGAACTGCGCGTGAAATTTGGACCACTTTGAAAACTTTTCATGAGGGCACTACCTAGATTAAGGATAGGAGGCAAAGCACATATAATCAAGAGTACCAAATGTTTGTGAAAGGCCTTGGCGAATCGGTAGATGCCATGTTTGCATGTTTTGATGGAATTGTCAGTAATTTGTGCGCCACTGGGACTTTGGCTTACTCTGACCATGATAGGGTGATCAAACTTCTCTATGCTCTTGATCGTAACATATGGGAGGTGAAGATCTCCAGTATTGAAGAGTCGGCAAGCTTTGACACGTTGACTTGCGACGAACTCTTTAGTAAGCTTAAGTCCACCGAGATTGCCAAGGCATCTCGACCAGGAGCTGGAAAATCTTTGTTGCTTTCAATTGCTTTGGTTTCTAGTCTTGGCAGTGGTAAGTCATCTGGAGGTAATTTGTCTAGCATTTCTGGAGCTTGTGTTTTCTCTGGTGCTTTTGACTTGTCCTCCCTTGTCTCTGTCACAAAAGAACAAGTGGATGCTCTAGCTGATGAGGAACTAGCTCTCATTGTCAGGAAGTTCACTCGCTTTTACAATGATAGACGAGACCAAAGGAGAGGAGGGTCACAGGGGTGTTTTGAATGTGGAGATACGTCTCACATAAAAGAAAATTGCCCTAAACTGAAAATGAAAAATGAAAATGAGCACGAGCACCAAAAATGAAACAAGAAACCCTATTTCAGAGGAAAGCGAGAAAAATTGGCTAAGAGAGTAGCTAGAGATTTTGTGGCCGCCCTCAGCGACATCGACAACACGTCAAGCGAGGAGCCAAGCTCGGAGGAAGAGGAGCCTCCCAAGAAAGAGAAGAAGGAGAAGAAGACAGTGGACCTCACCGACCTTTGCTTAGCGATCAACGGCGATGACAGCAGCGACGAGCTCGACACTTCTGAGGTATATCTATCCCATGATCAGCTTCTTGTTCAGAATGATGAATTGCATGATGTTTTTTATTCTCAGGATAGATTACTTAAACTTGCTGCTAAAGTACGTAAAGAAGTAAAATCAATCCCTTCTAATTGAGAATAACTCTGAGCTACAAGTCTAGCCTTGTTTCTAACTATAGTCCCATCCTCCCCTTGTTTGTTTTTGAAAATCCATTTTGTTCCAATGAAATGAACATTTGGTGGAGGATCAACTAAAGTCCAGACTTGGTTTCTCTCAAAATTTTCAAGCTCTTCATGCATGGCATTGATCCAACTAGAATCAGAAAGTGCATGACTAACATCTAAGGGCTCGAAAGAAGCAACAAAAGCTGAATCAATGAAATGAGCATGAGAACGTGTTACCCTTTGATCAAGTTCACCAATGATCTGCTCGGGAGGATGCATCCTTTGAACATGATGTGGAGCCTCGCGGTGGGATGCAGTCTCCCCCTCAACTTGTGCGTTGGAGTGGTCCAAGATGACCGATGTCGAGGTAGTTGCTTCGGGACCTTGTGCCGAAGTGGTCGAAGCAGGGTCGGCTTCAGGGGTTGATGTCGAGGGTAGTAGGGGTTCATCCTTGAAATCTTCGGGATCTTCTTCTTCGAAGATAGTCTGTTCCATATCGTGTTCATTTGCCTGTTCAAGAGCAGAACTAACAAAGGGGGTTGATTCATCAAAAGTCACATCACATGACTCGATGACAGTGTTTGTCTCCAAATTATAAAGACGATAAGAATAAACATGTGTAGTGTAACCCAAAAAGATCCCGTCAGAAGAACGCGACTCAAATTTATCCAAATTACCACGTTTTAGGATAAAGCAACGACAGCCAAAAACTCGAAGATGAGTAACCTTGGGCTGTCTCTCAAAACGTAGCTCATAAGATGTCAAATTCAAAATTGAGCGCAAGAAGATTTGGTTTGAGATGTAACATGCAGTGTTCATGGCCTCAGCCCGGAATTTTCTAGGAGTCTTGTGCTCATCGAGCATCGTCCTAGCCATCTCAACAAAAGTGCGGTTCTTTCTCTCAACAACACCGTTTTGTTGAGGAACCCGCGGAGCAGAGAATTGATGTTCTATGCCATGCTCCATGCAAAAGTCAACAAAGAGACTGTTCTTGAACTCAGTGTCATTATCGCTTCGAATGAATTTCAATGCACCAGGGAGTTCAGTGAAAAGTCTCAAAGCCAAGCTCCGAAAGTGTGAAAACACTTCATCCTTGCTGGCAAGAAAGAAGACCCAAGAGTAACGAGAAAAATCGTCGACAATGACTAACACATACCACTTGTCGCCTGAAGAACTAACCCGAGAAGGACCTACAGTGTCCATGTGGAGAAGTTCTCCGGGTTGTTCAGTCATCACTGTGGTGACTGGCGAGTGCGAAGCGGTAATCATTTTTCCACGTCGAGAAGGAGCGCAAACTAAATTCTTCTCAAACTTGAGCTTGGGCAATCCTCGGATCAGACCTAGGGCACTCAAACGAGCGAGCAACTCAAAGCTCATATGCCCTAGTCTCCTATGCCACTTCCAAAGCTCAGAAGTAGAATGTGCAACAAGACAATGAGAATAACCAGATGACTCAGAAAAATCAGCTTCAAAAACTCTCCCAACTCTAAAGATCTTACAAACCACAACGCCGTCAGAATTGAGTACTTGCGAAGTATCGCGATGGAATCGCACTTCGAAGCCCTCATCAAGCAATTAAGATACAGAAAGCAAATTGTATCCCAAATTCTCAACCAAAGCAACATCTTTGAGAGTGAAATTCGAGTTAATTCTTACCACACCTTTACCTTTCACTCTACTCCTTCGATTGTTCCCGAAGGTGATATGTTCCCTTTGCTTGGTTGTGGTGAGGCTGGAGAACCATGTTGCATCTCCGGTCATATGGCGCGAACAACCGGAGTCCATGATCCACGTGCCCTCCAAGCCTCGATCTGCCGCCTACACATGATAAGAAAATCTCGATCGCTCAGTGCTGGGGTGAGTGAAGATATGACGAGGCATCCAGCACTGAGTGATACGAGTAGTAGGCACCATACAAGTAGACTGTCTACGCACAGGATAATCATAATGATGCAAAGTGCGAGGTCTACATACATGATGTGATCTAACAACATGACGAGGTCTCCTACTCTAATGAGGTACAAAGCTACTCGCTCGGGGTCTATCACCATATGGAACATGGTGAACACCTCGAGGAGCAAAACCTCTCCGAGAAGCACGAGGAGCCTCGAAAACAGGACGAGAGTAAAACTCAGACTAATGCATACCTAAAGATGAGTAATGCATGTTCTGGAACCTCATCTCCTGAGAGCGTCGCTCATCCTTGATGCGATGAAAACAGAACCCAACCAGATGACCCACCCGCTGACAATAGGAACAATGAAAAATTCTCCTAGGGGCACTCTCATGGGTCATAGGAGCAATTCTCACAGGCTCCTTGGGCTTCTGCTGAGTGATTTTCTTGGGAGGAACTCTTTTTGTGGGAGGAGTGGTTTCTTTGGAGTTCGGGTAGGCTTTTTGGCTGATAGAGTGTCTAACAGAGCTCTCTCTTTCTCTAGGGTAGTGGGTGAGGTAAAAACAATTTTGTTCTCACTATCTGAAGGAATTCTCTCAAACCCAAACCTAGAGCTAACTCTGCTCTGTCAGCACACATCTTGGTCTTGGTCAAGAGCAAATCCATCCTACCTTTTCCCTTAGTGCATTTGTTAACCACAGAAAGAAGGTATTCATTTTCAGTCATGAGGTTCTCAGCTCGCTCTCTAACAGTGCCTAGCTGGTCCTTAAGGGTTATGCAAGTGTCACACACAGGTTGCACATCCTTAGAACTACCGGCCCTCTCCAATCTAGCTTCTAAGTCATGAACATTCTTATCACGTAAATCAATGCTCTCACGTAATAAAGGGTAGTTCATACATTCAGTTATATCATGACTAGAATCCACCATCAAAAGATGCTTCTGTGCAGTCTCAAGCTCAGATAGAGTTTGAGCATGTATAGAACGCAACTGAGCAAGCTCACCCATGACAACAGTACAAGATTCACATTCAGCATCATTAACCCTAGACTTAAGCATGGCATAATCAGTAGACACAGATTCTAGCCTAAGTCTAAGGTATTTTCTTTCTCTAGCGGCTTGTACAAGTAATCTATCCTGACCAAGAACTACTTCATTCAGCTCATCTAATTTAATTGAAAGCTGGTCATAGGATAGAGGTACCTTAGATGAGTCAAGTTCATCGCCGCTGTGATCGCTGTCGGCCATGAAGCAAAGGACGGTGAAATCTCGTCCCTTCTTGTCCTTCTTCTCCTCCTTCCTTGGAGACTCCTCTTCCTCAGAGCTCGACTCCTCAGTTGAGGAAGTGTCGATGTCGCTGAGTGCAGCAACAAATGCTCTGGAAGCGGCTTTGGCTACTCTCTTAGCCACCTTGCCATGCTTGCCCTTCACAAAGGGTTTCCTCTCCTTTTTGTGGTATTTGGGGCGCTCACTCTCTTCTCTCTTCTTGAGTTTTGGGCAATTGGCCTTGATGTGAGAAGTGTCGCCACACTCAAAACAATCACTAAAACCACTTCTCCTCTGATCCTGTCTCTCATGGTGAAAACAGGTGAACCTTCTGGCAATGAGGTGAAGTTCATCATCATCCAGAGTATCCACCTGCTCTTTAGTGACGGAGACCAGGGAGGACAAAGCAAAACCATTTGCAAGAACACAAGTGTCAGATGTGCTTGGTTCTGCAGTGGTGCCATGGCTAGTGATAGAAACCAATGCCAATGGTTGTGGCAAAGAGTTTCTGTGCACTGCAAGAGATGCCTTGGCAATCTCTGTGGACTTCAGCTTGCTGAAGAGCTCATCACAGGTCAATGTGTCATAACCCGCGGACTCCTAAATGCTGGATATCTTCACTTCCCATATGCTACAATCAAGAGCATAGAGAAGCTTGATAGCCCTATCATGATCATTGTAAGCAAGCGTTCCGTTGGACCGCAAGTTACTAACTATTGCATCAAAGCGAGAAAACATGGCATCTATAGATTCACCAGGTGCCTGCACAAACAGCTGATACTGTTGATTGTATGTCCTTTGGCGCCTGACCTTAATCTGTGTAGAGCCCTCATGAAAAATAGTGAGAGTGGTCCAAATTTCCCTAGCTGTCCTAAGGTGCTGCACCCTATCAAACTCACTTCTACTCAAACCAATGAACAATATATTTCTTGCCTTGGAGTTGGCATTATACTGATCCTTCTCTGTTTGAGAGGTGCGAGTTTCAGGGATGGAGTATTGTGAGTCCACAATCTCCCAAATTGCATTTCCTTGGCTTAGCAAGTAAGCCTCCATGCGCACCTTCTAGTATGCAAAATCAGTCCCATCGAACAGAAGTATTTTACTAACTCTGTCCATGTCGCCAACAGTTCACAAAACCGGTTAAGGTCAACTGGTGATCTTAACCCGCTCTGATACCAATTGTTGGACCGGAAACAACGACCAGAGGGGGGTGAATGGGAGCTTTTAAAATTTCAGACTAAAAATAGCCTTCTGTTTTAATTCTGTCTTCTACGGAACAGGCTTCGAACACACCCTTCGAAGTTCTAGTTCGGAGGTATTTCACAGCTCCGCATACAGGCTTCGCAAGGAGTAAAAGTTCGAAGCCAAGAAGACTTCGCTCCACCCACAAACCCAAAAATTCAGCTTCTGCTAAGTCAGCGCAGCCTTCGCACACAGGGTGCCTTCGTGCAGGCTTCGCACTTGCAGGCTTCGCACTTGCAAGAGCGGACTTCCCCCTGAGGACTTCAATCAGCTTTGCTAAGTCAGTCCAGGATCCGCACACTGGGTGCTCCGAGCAGGCTTCGCACTTCACCCTTCGCAAGAGCGGACCTCCCTCTGAGGACTTCGATCAACTCTGCTAAGGCAGTGTAGGCTCCGCACACAAGGTGCCTTCGAGCAGGCTTCGCACTACACCCTTCGCAAGAGCAGACTTCCCTCTACGGGCTTCGACCAAATACTTAGCGATAGCAACTGGTGTTGGGCTTCGTACTTCGAAGGTCTAAACGCACACTAAACAGACTTCGCTGAGGACTTCGACAAGGAAAGAAAAACGGGCTTCGATCTAAGTCAAACAGTGCTTCGCTAGTAATCAGAGAGGTCTAGCCTCCAGCTTACACAGAGTGAACAAACACTGAAACACACACTTCGCTCGAACACACTTCGCTCGAACATGCTTCTCACACACCTCTCCAGAAAAGCTCACAAGAAAATGGAGTACAGAGAAACCGAAGCATGCAGAGAAGTATGCATACAAGCTCAAGCAGTAAATGAACACAGAGTCAAAGCTTCAATGCTTGAACAGGGAACACAAAATGAACTCACAGGATGAATACAGAGAGTGTGGTGGCTAGCACAGGAGTTCTACAATGAATGCTCAAAGTGTTAATGTGACCTAGCCAGCCTCCACTATTTATAGGCACTATTCAGCCCTGTGAATAGACTACTTTACCCCTAGGGTTTACACTGTTTTTGTCTCATCAGAAAGGGGGGTACAACTAGTAGTCTACTTTATTTGGAGGCTTCTTTTGTCAGCTTCGCAGAGGGGACAGCACCAGCTTTTGCAGAGCAGACGCTGTCAGCCTTTGCAGTTTTGGGCCCTTCTGAAGCCCCCTTCGCACGCGAGGGGTGCGGTAGCTTCGGTGAGAAGCCTTGAGCTTGACAGCCTTCGCTTCACCGAAGTCAGCCTTCGATACAGTGACGGTTTTGAGCCAAAGCCGTCAAAGCCCTTGGGCCTTCGCACCAACACCTTCGGAGTGGACCACCACGGCTTCACAGCTTCTCTCAGCTCGAACTCCGTCAGTCCGTGTACCAAAGCCATGCACGGCCAAAGTACCTCAAGTCAACCTCACTCCGGAGCCAGCCTCGCTCCGGAGCCAGCCTCGCTCCGAAGCCTGCTTCACTCCGAAGCCCCACCTTCGGAGTACCACCCTTCGAAGTCCCTCCTTCGTCCAAGGCCTCCGCATGAAGCATTCCATGAGCACTTCGTCGTAGTGTCTCTCCCCGAGCACACTCCTCGACGATCCTCACTCGGACCATGCCTTCGATGCACCTCGACTTCTGAGACCTTTGTCGGGTATACCTTCGAGTGTCTCCCTCCGGGGCACACTTCGAACGCCTTGCCTCATTGCTGAGGACTTAGTCCACCATACTCCGAAGTCACTCCATTCGGAGTACCCTTCGAAGTGCCTCGCCTCCGAGGACTTCGTCTCGGAGTACCTTCACCCGGAGTCACACTCCACACTTACTGCATTCTCCTGGTGCACCTCGACCCGAGGTCCGACCTCGACTCCTTCGCAGCCTTCGTGACGGAGCTCCCTGCTCCCCTGTCATCAAGCCTCCCTCTTGACCCAGGTTCACTTGCTACGAACCGTCCATCACCTCCGAAGTCCCCTGCGCACCACAGACAAACAGACAAGTGTATCCAGTACCCCGGAGACCTCTCCGAGTAAGCAACCTCCGATACACACTCCGGTGTACCACCCAAAATACCAAACCCTTCGGTACAGCCAAGTCATTGTGTACTGTCAGACCCCTCCGACAGGCACACTCTGCTGCAACAGCTGCAGCAACCAGAGCCCACCGAACCCTTCGGTGAAACAGCCTCCGAACCCCTTCGGATGGACCCCTTCGAATCAGAGGGTAAAATCTGTCAATCACTCATCACAGACTCCGAAACCAACCCTTGGTTTCTCAAATACTTTTAGATGATATTCAAGGTGAATGCTTGTTTGTTCTATAATTGCAGTTGCTCATGTTTCAGAAGCTCACATCTCTGCTTTATCCTCATTCCCCTCTTTGCATCTATTTATCTCCTTGATGCCTGCATTGTCAAAGGGGGGAGAAATGGTCTACATGATGCCTTAGTTTTTGGATTGCTTGGTTCAGGGGGAGTAATGGCTTGCACTTGGTTAAGGGGGAGTTTTCATCATGCTTTGAGATGAGATGATTTTGCATATTATTAGATGCTCTTGATGCTTGATGCTTTTGCATGTTTTTGATGCTTTTGCCTTGCCTTGCACAAGGTTTTTGCCCAAGAGGGGAGAACTTTCACCAAGTGACATGTTTTGCTCTTTTATGAGTTTTTATGGTCACTTGTGTGCGTAACTTGCAATCCTCATCATGTGTTTGCTTTGGGGTTGTCAATGCACTCATCAAGGGGGAGATTGAGAACCCAAGGGTGGTTTCGGTCTGGATGATGAGTGATTTACAAGGATGAGAGTTTGATAGATCGAGCGATGGCGTGTTGGTTAGTGCATCGAGGGGTTCGATGTGAAATGGAGGATTGGTTGCCGAGGTTTCAGTGGTGTGTCGCGTTCGTGTCTTAGCTTGTATGTGTAGGGAGGAGATGTTGACCAATTGTCGATGGCGGGTGATCGAGGGTCGAGTGGGGAGCTTGATGCCGGAGGATCAGGGAGGCCGTGCGAAGTTGGAGAAGATCTCAAGAGTGCATGAAAAGATCGAGCAAGAACGGATGGACGGTTTGCGTGGAGGTGTCTTATGTGTACCGTAGGAGATGCTTTGTCGACTGCCGATGGTGGGTGACCAGGGTGAGACAGGGAGTCAAAAGCCGGATGGTCAAGGATACCAGTTGGAATCAAAAAACGGTCTCAGGCGTATGCGTTGAAGACTAAAGGAGAGGCTTTGTCGGTTTTTGCTAAAAACCGTCGAAAATTTAAATGTTTTTGTTAATTTCAATAAATAGGAGTCTAGTAGTAGTTTAAATATTTCAGTTTTGTAGTGTAACCTTTTGGTATAATTTTTAGAGTAGTTCTACTCTGAAATTATATTAAAAGGAGAGTAAAATTGTAATTTTACTTTTAGGTTTTATAGGGTAATTTTTAGAATTGCTATTTCTTAAATTACTAAGGGACTATGTGTAAAAAGGGGGCTTCTAGAATATGAGTTGGTAGGATATTATCCCCTTGTTACCTCTCAGCCAAGGTGCACATCTGAGACACATTATTACAATGAAAATTCAATGAGAAAAACTGGTTTGAAGGAAGACTTGACGATGAACAGTGATCTGATGGAATTTCCGGATCTAATACAGTAAAACCAGCAATGCTATTCACCGTAATCTCTGTTCCCAGCGCAGGTACAATTTTGTGGTTGAATTCGATTTTGAGCAGCGTTTTCTGGTGAATCTAGTGCATAAGTTGATATTGATGTTTATACATCTTTTGTTGTGCATGATTTGAATAATCCATTTTCGAAAGTGCAAATGATTTCTGAGATTCCTTCCTAATTATTTTTCTGATCAAACAAGGGACCTCAACACTGAAAAAATACTCTGAAAATTGTTTTAGGTTTTTGGTTTAGCTCTTTACATGTTTGATAAAATGTTTCTTCAAGTGTTCAAAAGCATCTTGGCTGATTTTTGGGTAGGTTCTTGAGTAATATCATGGTTGAATGATGGTCAAGTCATTTTGGAGTAATAATCAAATCTGAACCTGTTTTGAAAATTTGCTTTGTTTGTCAACAATTTTCAAATCTGCTTGTACTGTTTGATGTTTTAGGTTCTGGTCTAAATTTTGTGAGCACTGATCATCTTCATCAAAGTAATTTCAGAATGTGTAGGTGTAGTTTTGAATTCCTGTTTAGAATCTGATTTGAAAAGAATAGTTGCTGCAATCTGTTTCCTGTTCTGAATTATAAAGTCTGCAAGTACTGTTCTGGTCTGTTCAGTTCTGAAATCTGAAAGTAGACAAAAGTTTGATCTCTTTGTGTTGATCTGTTTCAACATTTGAAATTCTATGTGAGTGTCAATACCATAAAGTTGTGTATAAGTTGAACTCTTAATTTGCAATCTGTTTTCAGGGTTGAATATACATTGGTTCCGATTTGAACAGCTGCCTGAAATCTCTGTTTTAGATTCAGTTCACTTTAATACTGAAAACACTGTTTATTTTCAGAAGTGAAAATTCAGTATCTGCATCTAGTTACCCTTGACAGTAGCAGTTTTTTTCCCTCCACTTCTGTTCATTATTCAATATGTTTCTGCTGAAAATTAGTAAGAACTACATATACACAATTTACTGGTTCTATGTTCAATAAAACCTACACCTTGTGTCTGAATGCTGTAAAGGTTACAGTGCTTTCTAGGGACTCCTTTATTCACCTAGCTCTATAATGGAGGAATCATACAGACAAATATTGCACACAGTTGCTCTCAAACTCATGAGATCAAAGATACAACTGAATTCAGTGCTGAAGTATTTTTGTTCTGTTGCTTATCTAGTTTAGAAATGTGTTTTGTGAAATCAGTTTTATTGTTTAAATGAAGTTGGTTTAGTTAGTACAATTCTGATATTGCCTGTTTTGATACAGTATTTTCAGTCATTTTGTGTTTGTTGTTTTCTAAAAGGTTTCAAGTTAGATGAATTGTTCTGATCTCTAAATTACTGGAAATACATCTAAATAGTTGATCTGAAATCATATCATCTGAAATGTTGTGAAGTCTGAAAGAGGTGTAATTGAGTTTAAGTTGTGATGTGTTGAAAGAAGGTAAAAGAGTGCTGAATTGAATCATAGTATTCAATCTGTTTCAGTTTGAATTACAAATCTGTTATGTTATGAAAGCTGGTTGAAGTGTGATGTGCTAGAGTTAAATTTGCTCTGAACTTTGTATTCTTAATACTGTTTTAGTTATACTGAAAATTCTGTTCAGATTCAAATTCTAGTAGGTGTTGAGAGTGCAGTTTGAGTACTGTTCTAGTTTCAGAAAAATTCAAAACCTTTAGCTGAAATTTGAATTCATGTGTAGAATTTTCCTTGAGTTAATTTCCTGATCTAGAACTTGTGCTTTGTACTGAACCTGTTGTTCATGAGTCACTTTTGATCACACTCTGATCATTCTTTCATATTTGCATACTCTGTTCAGTTTTAGGCTACAATCAAAGGTTATCTGTTCAAGAACAATAATCAAACTCATTTGAAGGGTTTTGAAAAGTGAAAACACGTATTTTGTTCTGGTTTCCAGACTAAGATTTCAAGAGTGTTGGGGGAGATAATCCCGATGACAGGAGGGGAACGAGGAGGTCAGTACGGCTCCGAAGGAAGACCATCACCAGAAGCCCCGGAGCCCTATGCCGGAGGTACCTGGACCTCCGAGCGAGGGAGCCGGAGGCTTCCGGAGGTTCCAGGGCGTGTCGGAGGGGTCTTCGGAGGAGGAGTAATCAGACAGGTGCCGGAGGCCACCCTTCGGGTCGAGGATGCTGGAGGCCACCCTTCGTGTCAAGCTGAGGATCTGGAGGGAAGACGGACGATAAGAAGACCAGTCGAGTCCGTGAGGGGACAAGGTCGTGATCACCTACGCCGTGTCGGGTGGCCTTTGCAGCGCCCGACACGGCCGATACGCTGTCAGGATCGAATCTTCCTGTCTGTACTACGCGGAGTCCGTTTTGTCTGTACTACCGGCCAGTGTCAGGCCATGTCTGTACTACCGGCCAGTGTCAAGCCAAGTAGCGGTTGGCGGTTCAGAGGTGCCTGGCCCCTCAGGGAGGGTCACCCTTTAAATACCCCTCAACTGCAGTTGTAATGGACACACGATCCAAGAATACAGAGCACACTGCATTCCATTACTCTCAAAACCTGCTGGTTCGATCCGTCGTCCCAACAAAGAGTTTAAATAGGAACATAACTGAATCTATTTGAGAAGTTGCTGGTTCAAGCATTTTTTCTGAATACTCTGAATTTTGTCGGCACTTCAGTGACCGACTGACCAAGTCGAAGTTTCAAACTCCAAAATCCTGAGGTAGTCGGCACTTCAAAGTCCGACTGGGTTAGTTCGGCACTTCTACCCTCAATTTGATCTGAACTGAATTTTGAAACACGTTTTTGCTCTGATTTGCACTGTTTGATACAGACTTGAAATTAGAATTTTGTAGAGGTGCGTTGGGGTGTTTTGAACAGGTCATCATATTCGAGAGAATTTGTTGAGGTGCCTATTCACCCCCCTCTAGTCGCCATTCTGATCCCACAACAAAGGACATCGACTTCTTGAGCAAATTAGTTAAAGGTTTTGTTATAATACCATAGTTATGCATAAATTTCCCGTAGTAATCCTTCAAGCCCAAAAAACCATTAATTCAGCAGCCGATTTGGGCACTAGCCAACGACACCTAACTTTCTTCTTCTATGGAATAGCCACAACACCTTCAGATGATATGATACGACCCAAATACTCTAATTGCTTGAGGGAAAATGAATATTTACTCACTTTGAAATAAAGTTGATGGTGTATTAAAATGGATAACACTGTTGTGTGATGTGCAACATGACCAGAGAGAGATTGGATATAAACCAATATGTCATCCATAAAGACGAGCACACATTTTCTCATGTGTGCTGCAAAAAAGGAATTCATCAAACATTAGAACGTAGCTGGTGCATTTGTTAACTCTAAAATGGCCATGATGTGTGTGAAATGTTGTCTTCAGTTCATCTTCCTCACGCATCCAGATTTGATGATAGCCACTTTTCATGTCCAACTTTGAAAATTATTGTGGATCACCCAGCTCATCAAGTAATTCATCAATCACTGGCAAAAGAAATATATTCTTGATAGTAAAAATATTTAACTTGCGATAATCAATACAAAACATCCATGACCCATCCTTGTTTTTCACTAATAACACCGGTGAAACAAATGGACTATAGCTTGAAGTGACTAGACTAGATGCCAACATATTAGCCACTTGTCGCTCAATCTCATCCTTTGGAGCAAGTGAGTAATGGTACAACCTAGAATTCACTGGAGCAGTGCCTGGAAATAGAGAAATAGCATGATCAAAACTTTGATGAGGAGGGAGTTGAGCTGAAGACTGAAATACCCCAACAAATTTGTCCAAAATAGCTTGTATGTCCTAGAGAACAACAAACTATTTTTCCTCATCCATCACCTAAACAAGTGCTACTGGCCAAATGCTATTACTGCCATGATCCTTCAGTAATTGATGGCATGGAATTTACTAAATATCTGTAGTGTTCAGTGGCCTAGTTCCTTATAAAGTGATTGATTTTCCTCGATAGACAAATGTGACACTTTTGTTCACCCAATCACATGCCATCAGACTATGTAACACCATCCAGTCCATGCCTAGGATAGCATCATAACCCTCCAATGACAAAAGTTTCATGTCATGACAGAATGTCCTTCCTTGCACTTACCACTCCAATTAATTAACTTGTTGTGTATAAGACAGAAAATTACCATCAACTACTTGAACTTTCAGGAGGGAAATGAGAGTCATTGATAATTGTAGCTTGTCCAACAAAGTTGCATTGAGGAAATTGTGGGAGTTGTTTGAGTAGACTAAAAACAATAGTTATTGCCTTTAAACTAACACGTGCGACTGAATAGTGTCAAACTCATAGAGACCTCCAATAGCATTGACAGACAAATAGGTTGCATGATCCTCTTCTAACAATACTCCACTAGACATCGCATCTAACATCTCACCTGACAAAATTTCATTTATATTCAATACCTCTGCCACATGAATTTGAGCTGCCAGAGGCACATCACAAGTATGAGTAGGTGAATATTTTTCACCACACTTGAAACATAGGCCATTCACTCGACAATATTCCTTGAGTTGGTGTGCTTTCCAAATATCTCCTGAGCCAATCTTATGTTTATTAAAGGCTTTAACTATTATTCCCTATTTCGGTGCCCACTTTTTCTTGTTATCAACATGATCAACCAATGCCGCTTTAGCTAATGCTAGGTGATAATCTTGACTTATTGTTGCTGATAGTTGAGACTATACATGCAGTGTCAACACATCCTTCAGCCCCAGCACAAAATGGTTAACCAACCATAGTTCTTCTATTTCTGAACCTTCGTAAAGTTGAATTTTATATAGAAGGACATCCCATTGACTCTTATACTCATCAACCGTATTCACTTGTCTCAATCTCAACACTTCATCCATCTTAATATGCTACACATTTGCCTCAAACTCATTCATAATGGCAAAAGCAAAGGTATCCCAATTGTGTCTACCAAACTGCTCTTTCCACGACTTATACTAGTTTGTTGTATTTCACGTAAGATGTATAGATGTTGTTTATACTTTGAATCTATCAGATTTTTGATATAATTCAAAGAAAGTGAGGCACTAATCAACCCAAACCCGTACATATGAACCATCAAACTTTTGTAAATCCATTTTAGGTGGTGACCACCTACGTTGGTCATTTTCATTGCCTCCCTTGTCCCGATCTAACACCTCACCCTAAGCAAATGCAAAATGAGAAGGATCAACAGTATGTATACCTAGCGTCTCTCGAGCTTGAGTGTCAATCGTCATCGGCTTCACCACTTGAGCCAATACTCCTTATTCCTACTGCCCTTGTTCTAATGAGGCCATTGTTAGATCCACCTTTGTCTACACATGGTCTAACTTCTCCTCTATGTTCTGCTGATCCAGCTCCATATTCTCCATTTTCGTCACCAATTTTGAAACAACTTCTAGCACTCTCTCTTCCATCACCTCCAACACCGACATTACTTGATAAACTTGCAACGATTGGCTCACCAAGATCACATGGTACTCCGAATCAGCCGAATCCTGAAGGGACTTATGGTAGTCAAGCCGAGGCGACCACTGACCCAACCACGAGAACATTTAACGGCCAACCAAGTGATAGAAAGCGCGTCAATCCGCAAACCTCTCTCTAATACCAGGTTGTTACGACCCACGTCGATGATGAGATTTTGTTGGAGCATAGGGAGAACCAACGCAATCACCAAGAGACACAATGAACAACACACATGGAATTATGTTTGGATTCTTTTCTTCTCCCGCAATTCATCGGCGCATGTATACCAAATATCCTTGCCGCCACACCCAACAAATGGCCTCGTTTACGTTTCTAGTCATGAGTTTTACGCCTTTACGATTACAAAATGTATTTAAACAAAACTCAACACTTCTCACCATTTCCTACGTTGCTACCTCCAGCCAACTCGGAGCTCACCGCCGATGGCACAACCACTACTATGACATCACCACCCTTCACGCCGCTAACCTCCCTGCCTTCTATGACCACCCCTCTCTTCCTTTTCTAAGCTCGCTCCCGCCCCTTCCCTCCCTCCGCCTCTTCCTTTCTCTATCCTCCTTCTAGGGGTGGGCATTCGGTTTTTTCGGTTTTATCGGTTCGGTTTTTTCGGTTTTTAAAAAGTTCGGTTTTTGGAAAGTAGAAACCGAACTCTCTTTTGAAATTCTGATAACCGCACCGAATAAACCGAAAAAAATCGGTTCGGTTTTTCGGTTTATTCGGTTAACCGAAGCATCTAGCAACTCCAGCAAGCTAGCAGCACATTGCAAAAATTTCAGAAAAACTGTTGCAAAACCGATTGCAGCAGCAACTCCAGCAAGCTAGCAACACAGACAACAATACAACACCTCATGCATTCATCGCTCATAAGTTCAAACCAATTGCAGAATAATAATACAAAAATTCTCAAATTCAGTATTCAAAGTTCAAACCAATTGCAAGCATTTCATGATTGAAATTACAAACACTCAAATAGAGTTTCACCCAAGGCAATCACAGTATCACACAATAAGAGTTCAGAAATAGAATAGTCTTCAATTACACAATTAGCTCATTCATCCAGACATCCACTGCAGCACACATCTGTAATATGTAATCTCTAGAGTCCACAGTCCAAACTATTCTTCATTTCTTCACACTGGATAGAAAATAAATATGTCAGCAAAATGATTCTTCAAAATTCAGAACTGAAAAGAACTAAACAGAAAACATAACCTTGTATATATATCAATATATGACTTTCTACATGCTTATGTTTAAAGAACAGAACCATGTAAACACCGAAATCACTTCAAAAACAGTACATGTTTTCAGTTTTCACCTGGATGTAGAGGTAGTAGGCTTCAACACAGAACCAGTTTTGGACTTTGAAGTACATTCATTCTTTTCTGCAATAAGTTCTAAAACAGTCCAAGCAAAACACAAAACAAGAACAATTAGATTTTAATTCAGTCCAAGCAAGACACAAATAATCCGAGCAGGACATAGAAAATAATTGACCTTCCTCAATCTGGGACAACTTTTCAGGATCCTCTTCAATGCTAATAGGAGGAGAACTTCGCAACCAATCTTGTGTACAAATCAACCGTTGTACCATAGACGGCGTGAGTGAGCTTCTAAAATCATCAAGGACACGACCACCAACACTAAAAGCTGATTCAGAAGCAACTGTGGATATGGGAATTGCTAACACATCACGAGCTAGACGAGATAATATTGGAAACCTAGCAGAATTACACTTCCACCAGTTAAGAATATCAAATTGTTTGTTATCTTCTTCATTCTCTTCTGCAAGGTATTTTTCAGCTTCAGTCTTTGAAGTGCCAATCACACCATGTGTTGTTTTCATCTTCTGAGCAATTACGGTTTTCAACAACATTCTATCATCATCTTCATCTTCTTTACAAACCATAGGTGATAGATCTTTGTCACTAGGACTGTAAATTTTTTTGTATTGCACAAATAAAGCATGAAAACATGTTGTCACTGCATCCCAAAGTCTATTGCCTTCCATATCACCAAACAATACTTCAATACACAGCTTTACATAATTAGATAACTTATACCTTGGATCAATGACAACACCAATAAAAATAAGTAAATTCATGTTATCAGGATTCCCCCAGTACTTGCAAAACTTGGCTAGCATTCTCTGACCCATTTCCTTTTAATCCTATCCTCACTTCTACACCATTCTCGAATGCGTAACAAAAGTTCAGCAATATCATGCAAGAATATGTTAGAAGTAACATGTTGTGTGGCAGAAATACGAAGAGTGACATCATAAAAATGTTTTAGAAACTCAGCCATCTTCTTTGCATTCACCCAATCTTCTGGCTCAATAACTCCTAGACCATTGACACCACATAATTCAATTGCATAGTATGGGTCTTCCTCATCATACCTATCAAATACTTTCTCATAATTTATTGCAGCTTTCAACATAAGATATGTTGAATTCCATCTAGTGCAGACATCTAGTTTTAGAAAAGCTTTGTTGTCCACCTTTGCTAGTTCTGCACATTTCTTAAACTTGGCCAATCTAGATGGGGAATTCCTAATGTACTTGACAGGAGCACGGATACGACTAATGGAGACATCAACTTCTTTAAGTCCATCAGTTACTATTAAGTTTATAATGTGTGCAGCACATCTCATATGAAGATATTTTCCATCAACAATACTACAATTTGAGCTATTCAATGCTTTCCTCATGTAATTGATGGCACCATCATTTGCACTAGCATTATCCACTGTTATTGTGAAAACTTTATCTATACCCCATTCCACCAAACATTGTTCTAAGGATTTTCCAATGTCATCCCCCTTATGGCCCTTTGTTAGAGTGTTGTGTGTGTGTGGGGCCCCTGGTGTGTGGGCCCCTCCTGTAAGGCTCCCCTTTTATCCTCCCTACCCAAGGGAGAGGAATCCAATCCATCTCTTCCTACATGGTATCAGAGCCTTAGGCTCCTCTTCTCCCCTGCCACCGGCGCCGCTGCCGTCGCCTCCATGGCCGTCGCGCCTCCTCCGGCGTGCTCCACCACCTTCTCCTTCTCCTCCTCCTCCCCTTTTCGTGGGCTGGGTTCCGGCACCATGGCCGGATCCGCCCCTCTCCCGACCGGATCCGCCGCCGGGGCGGCCGGATCTGCCGCCGCCGGCTTCCCCCCGCCGGGTTCCGCCGCCACCGGCCTTCCCCCGTCCTCCCTCGACGCCGGAGCCCCTCTCCCGCCCGGATCCGCCGCCGGGGCGGCCCGATCCGGCGCCGCCGTGCTCCCCCCGCCCTTCCTCGACGCCGGCGCCCCTCTCCCGCCCGGATCCGCCGCCGGGGCGGCCCGATCCGGCGCCGCCGGGCTCCCCCCGCCCTGCCTCGACGCCGGCGGGGCCGGATCCGCCGCTGCCGGCCTCCCCCCGTGCTATTTCGCCGCCGGCCCGCCCGCTCCGCCCGGACCCGACGCCGGGGCGGCCGGATCTGCCGCCCCCGGCCCTCCCCTGACCACTACAGTGCCGCCCCCCCTCCCCCCCGCCACGGCATGCAGGGGCCGACCATGGGGGGGCCCCCTCCTGCTGCTGCCGGCCTCGACGGCCTCTCCCAGGCCCCGGGGGCGCCGCCCCCCCTCCCCCGCGCCACGGCCATGCTCTGGCCGACCATGGGGGGGCCCTCCTACTGCCGCCGGCGCTGCCGTCGCCGGTGCTGCCGTCACCGCCACCATGACCGGCGTGCTCCCCTTCCCCTTCGGCCTGGCCCCCTCCCTAGCCGCCGACGCCGCGCGCCCCTCCATGGCCGCCGCCGCAGGGATCCCCTCCGCCGCCGCCGGGCGCCCCTCCCCCTTCGGCCTGGCCGCCTCCATGGACGTTGTCGCCGCTGCGCCCCCCTCCATGGCCGCCGCCGGCACCTACCTGGCTGCCGGCCCCTTCATGGCTGCCCCTGTCGGGCCCACCTCCCTGGCCGCCGCTACCGGCCACCCCTCCATGGCCACCAGGGCTGCCCTCCCGTGCCGATTTGGCGCCGCCGGTCTCCCCGCCACTTCTTCCATGTGGCCCGGGCAGTTTCCTGATGGGGCTCCTTTGTCGTCCCCAGCACCAGCGGCCTTGCTCACCGGGCCGGCTCACCACCTGCTGTCTCTGCCCTTGGCTCCACCGGTGTTGCACTCACCGCCTCCGGGTTGGGCACCGTGGTCCAGTGGGTGGGACCAGGCGGCTTGCCTGCTATCCTCTTGCCCACCGCCCACTTCCATGGACTGGGTGGCCGACTCGGGAGCCTCCTTCCATGTTACTCCGCACGTCGATCTTCTTTCTTCCACAAGGCCGCCCCACCCATCGTACCCCTCTTCCATCCTGGTTGGAAATGGGTCCTCTCTTCCGGTCACCTCTGTGGGTGATGCGGCTCCATGTGGTTCTTTCTGTCTTCCCAACGTTCTTGTTGCCCCTGGTATTGTTCAAAATCTTCTTTCTATTCGTCAATTCACCTCTGACAACTCCTGTTCCGTTGAGTTTGACCCTTGCGGGTTGACGGTGAAGGATTTGGCAACACGACGGCCTCTTCTCCGTTGTGATAGCACTGGCCCTCTCTACACCCTTCGCCTTCCGCCCTCCGCTGCCCCTCCTTTGGCCTCCCCTACGCCCGTGCTTGCTGCCATCACTTCCTCCACTCTCTGGCACCGCCGGCTTGGTCACCCCGGCGTTGACGTTTTGACTAAGCTCAGTAGTAACCCCTCTATCTCTTGTTCTAGGGATGCTAGTGAGCATATTTGTCATGCGTGCCAGTTAGGTCGTCATACCCGTTTACCTTTCCCTGTCTCTTCCTCACATGCCGCTCGGCCTTTTGATCTCATTCATTGTGACTTGTGGACATCCCCGATCCCGAGTATTTCTGGCTTTAAATACTATTTGGTGGTTCTTGATGATTTCACTCACTATTCTTGGACCTTTCCCTTGCGGTCCAAGTCTGATACCTTTCCCTCTCTCTCTCACTACTTTGCGTGGGTGTCCACTCAGTTCGGTGTCATCATCAAGGCGGTCCAGTGTGATAACGGGCGTGAGTTTGACAACTCTGCTTCTCGGGCTTTCTTCCTCTCGAAGGGAGTCCAATTGCGCATGTCGTGCCCCTATACCTCCCCTCAGAACGGCAAGGCTGAGCGCATGATTCGTACCACAAACAATGTTATGCGCTCCATGCTCTTTCAGGCTTCGGCTCCCGCTCGCTTCTGGGCTGAGAGCCTCCTTACTGCCACCTATCTCCTCAATCGCCTGCCTTCTAAGGCCACGTGCGCTCCCACCCCTCACCATGCCTTGTTTGGTACTCCTCCTTCCTACTCTCACCTTCGTGTTTTCGGGTGCGCTTGCTATCCCAACACCTCCGCCACGGCTCCTCACAAGCTTGCGCCCCGCTCGACCCTTTGTGTGTTTCTCGGCTACTCCCCCGATCATAAGGGGTACCGTTGCTTTGACCTCTCTTCTCGTCGTGTTCTTATTTCACGACATGTCATCTTCGCCGAGTCAGTCTTTCCTTTCTCCGTCGACTCCACCCCCGCCACTAGCCTTGAGTTGGACTCCCTGTTTTCTACTGACCCGGTGGTTCAGCCACCTTTGTCTTCTGCAGGTGCAACCCCAGCTGTTCCGGTGGCTCTCCCGCCAGCTGACGAGCCATGTGTGGCAGCGGAGCTGCCCGCCGTGCCGCCCGCGGCCCCCGTGCCCCCGGTTGTGCCACGTGCGGCCCCCGTACCCCCTGCTGTGCCTCGTGCGGCCACTCCTCACCAGCCGGCGTGGCCCTCCGTGCCATGCGCGGCCCCGCCGTCCTCGTCCGTGCAGCACGCGGCCCCGTCCCTGTCGCCTCCTGTGCCCGGGGTTGGCCCGATGTTGCCGTCGGCGCCGTGTTCCACCTCGGACACGGCCTCGGCCGTGCCCCGTGTCCCCGCGACACCTGCCGCGCCACGCGCGGCCCCAGCATCTTCTTCCCGCTACGCCGACCCTGTTCGGGTCTACCAGCGCCGCCCGACGGGGGTTGCACCGGCCTGCTCTCGCGCCGAGCCGCCGGTGTACCACCCGCCCCTTCTCCACCGCGATCCCCGCCACACTCACCCAATGGTGACTCGGCGGGCTGCGGGGGTCCTCCGTCCAGTTGACCGCCTGGTCCTCTCCGCCGCTACGGCGCCGCCAGTCTCTCCCATACCCTCCACTGTTCGTGGCGCCCTGGCGGATCCTCACTGGCGCCACGCGATGGAGGAAGAATATGCAGCCCTTCTGGCCAATCAGACCTGGGAACTGGTGCCTCGCCCCTCTGGCTGCAATGTGGTCACCGGCAAGTGGATCTGGACACATAAACGCAAGGCAGATGGCTCGCTGGATCGCTACAAGGCTCGCTGGGTCCTTCGGGGTTTCACCCAGCGCCCTGGAGTTGACTATGATGAGACCTTCAGCCCGGTGGTGAAGCCTGCGACTGTTCGGACCGTGCTCTCCCTGGCTCTCTCGCGGTCCTGGCCAGTTCACCAGCTTGATGTGAAGAATGCCTTCCTCCATGGCACCTTGACGGAGACTGTGTACTGCAGCCAGCCTGCGGGTTTTGTGGATCCTGCTCACCCTGAGCGTGTTTGCCGGCTCAACAAGTCTCTGTATGGTCTGAAGCAGGCTCCTCGGGCTTGGTACAGTCGGTTCGCCTCCTTCCTGGTGTCTGTGGGGTTCAGCGAAGCCAAGAGTGACACTTCTTTGTTTGTACTCCACCGCGGTGCTGACTCAGCCTACTTGCTGCTTTATGTGGATGACATTATTCTCACTGCGTCCAGCCAGTCTCTACTTCAGCGGATTGTCTCCTCGTTGCAGCAGGAGTTTGCCATGAAGGACCTTGGTGTGCTCCATCACTTCTTGGGAGTGACAGTGGAACACCGCCCTGATGGCCTCTTCCTTCACCAGCGCCAGTACGCCTTGGATGTCCTTCAACGCGCAGGGATGACTGACTGCAAGCCCTGTGCCACTCCAGTCGATGCTCAGTCCAAGATTTCCGGCACAAAGGGCACACCAGTGGATGATCCCACTGCCTACCGCAGCATTGCTGGCGCCCTTCAGTACCTCACTTTCACTCGGCCGGATATCTCCTATGCGGTGCAGCAGGTGTGCCTTCACATGCACGACCCCAGGGACCCGCACCTTACCGCTATGAAGCGGATTCTCCGCTATCTGCGCGGCTCCCTCGACTTTGGGCTTCACCTTCGGCGCTCTCCTGTTGCTGACCTCGTGGTTTACACTGACGCCGACTGGGCGGGCTGCCCAGACACGCGTCGCTCCACCTCTGGCTATGCCGTCTTCCTTGGTGGCAACCTCGTGTCTTGGTCATCCAAGCGGCAGCCGGTTGTCTCCCGCTCCAGTGCCGAGGCTGAGTACCGAGCTGTTGCCAATGGGGTGGCCGAGGCATCCTGGCTCCGGCAGCTCCTCGGGGAGCTCCATTGCCCCCTCGCCAGGAGTACGTTGGTCTACTGCGACAATGTCAGCGCCGTCTACCTCTCCTCCAACCCCGTCCAGCACCAACGCACCAAGCATGTGGAAATTGACCTCCACTTCGTTCGTGATCGTGTCGCCGTGGGAGCTGTCCGTGTCCTACATGTGCCTACCACCTCCCAGTTCGCCGACATCTTCACCAAAGGCTTGCCTTCCTCCACCTTCTCCGAGTTCCGCTCCAGTCTCAACATCCGCTGCGCCGGAGTTTCGACTGCGGGGGGGTGTTAGAGTGTTGTGTGTGTGTGGGGCCCCTGGTGTGTGGGCCCCTCCTGTAAGGCTCCCCTTTTATCCTCCCTACCCAAGGGAGAGGAATCCAATCCATCTCTTCCTACACCCTTCACTAAGAAAAATCCTATAATCTTCTTGTGCAATTTCCAATCACTATCAACAAAATGAGTTGTCACACACATATAGTTTTGTTGTGTGTTTGACGTCCAAGTGTCAGTTGTGAGGCACACTCTTTCACAGTTTTTGAAAAATTCAGCAAGCTTCTCTTTTTGAATCTCACAACGAATAGTAGCAATCCTAGTGGTCGTTCTTCTTGAGGGCACAATGAAACGAGGACAAGCTTTAGCCATAAACTTTCTAAAGCCTAGGCGTTCACAGAAGGCGAAAGGAAGTTCATCTTCTATAATCATTTCAGCAAAAGCATTTCTAAGCTCATCGGGATCAAATTTCCAAGTGGAAATTGTACCATGACTACCATTCCCCAGATTTGGTTGCACTTTTAATGTACCTTGACTAGAATCTGAATTCTTATTTGGATTTTTTTTGCAAGTTTTCAAATGACTAAGCAAGGAGGATGTACCATTACGTCTTGAATCGCATAGTAGCTCACGGTTGCAGTGCTTGCATTTGGCCTTTTTGACTTCATCTCCAATTTTAATCTTTGTGAAGCTTTCCCAAACATCTGACCTTGGGGTGATTGCCTTCCTTTTCTTAGATTCTTGTTCCACCTTGTTGGACTCATTTTTATCTGCTTCCTTTGTTTCTGGTTGCATTGGTTTTTGAACTTCCTCATTACTTTTATTTCCTTCTCCTTCAGTGTCAGCCATCTATAAGAATGAAATTATTTTAGCAATTCTAACCATTGAACACATTGGAAACAATTATAACAAATGGAGTAAAATAAATTGAGAAAGCACATGGACATACATACATTGCAAGATTGTTCAGTTGTCGCCAGATCCAAATGTTTCAAGAAATGTTCTGCTCATAACAGTATAACTTATAACAAATACAAAACACAAGACAAAAAATGGGTACGATACTACAATAGCAGTGGCAAATCCAACATATTTCAGTCATTTCTAATGTATATGGGTACAATAGCACTTTAGCAGTGACAACTAGTTAGCTAAATCTGCATCACAACATCAGAGTATGAGAGAAAAAACTAATGTTATAAGGCTAGATCTGCATCACAACAAGAAAAAACTAATGTTATAAGGCTAGATGACTAGATCTGCATACCGAGGGAGCTACCCGAGACGCCGAGTAGCCGGCGGGGACGGCGCCTGGCGACTGGCGAGCGGCGGGCGGGGACGGCGCCTGGCGCTGGCGAGCGGCGGGCGGGAACGACGCGTGCGGGGACGGCGCCTGGCGCTGGCGAGCGGCGGGCGGGGACGGCGCCTGGCGCCTGGCGCTGGCGGGCGGAGGGCGGCGCCTTGCTCTGGCGGGCGGCGGTCGGGCGGCTCGCTCTGACGCTCTGGCGGACGGCGGTCGACGCTTGGATCTGGCGAGCCGGCGGCGAGTCGGTGGCGCCCGGTGGAGTGGCGACTGGCGGCGGCGGTCGGCGGGTCTGCGCTAGGGTTTGGACTTTGGACGTTTGGTTTTGCGCGTGGCGCCGTGGCGGTCTGCCGGTCTGGACGAGTGGATGTCTGGTGGAGACGTGGAGGCGGTGGAGTTGCCGAGTTGGGCTTCTGGCTCCTGGGACTGGGAGGCTGCCAGGCTGGGAGTGAGGCCGTGTGGCCGTTGGGCTGCCAGTTGGGCTGACATTGGGCTGCCAGTTCGCATAGGTGTTTCGGTTCGGTGGTTCGGTCTAGTCGGTTTTTGAGAAACCAAAACTGAACCGAACCCCGAACACCGAAGTGTTTTAAAATTAAAACCGAACTTTTCTGGAAAAACCGAAAATCATTGTTTTTCGGTTCGGTTCGGTTCGGTTCGGTTTTCGGTTTTCGGTTTAATTTTGCCCACCCCTACCTCCTTCAATTCCCACCCCTCCTTATGCTCCTTCAACACACTCCTCCATTATCTTGTCTTTTTGGGCCGCCTCCGCCTCACCACTACGCTCTTTCGCGCCATGCCTTTCAAAATCTACATCACTCCTAAGCTTGTCTCATGTAACATTAGACATGTTGCTCAAGGGGCTTGTTGGCATTGCCGACCTATATGCCGCCATCAAGGTTCTCGATGAAATGCTTGGCTTGGGGATCAAACCGGATGTTGTCAAATATACCACAGTTCTCTCTACCTAATATGGGAAGGTGGATCTTGAGGATGCATATAAGATCTTTGATGATATAATTGCTGGTGGTCATATACTTGATGTTACAACATACACTATGCTCATCGACAGACACTGTTAGTGCATGAAGCTCTAGGATGCAGCCAGAATTGTGGATGAGATGGAGGCGGCCATGGTGAAACCGAATGAGGTCACATATTCTCTAGTGATCGAGGCTTGCTGCAAGCTAGGAAAAACTACCGAGGCACTTGATTTGATGCTGGGGCAGGATGTGTGTCATACACAACACTATGTGCTAAAGTGATTGATGTGATAGGCCAGGATGGAAAAGCAGAGGAAGCATACCAAATTTTTTGGGATGTATGGTGAAGAAGAACGTGCCACTAGATAACATGGTCACGAGCATATTGATCTATTGGTTATGCAAGAATAGAATGGTTCCCGAAGCAAGGAACCTATTGATGAGCTTGAGATGGATTTCAAATCAATATTACTAACATATAACTCACTCATTAGGACTATGTGAAAATGAGGAGTTACATGAGGCTAGGCGAGTGTGAGACGACACGGTTGAATGAGGATATCAACCAAATGCCATGGCTTATTTGGCCTTAATTAAGGGATTCTGCTAAACAAGGAAGCCAAATGAAGGGGCGGTTGTCTTTGAGGAGATGGTGACCATAGGGTGCAGTCTAAGCAAGCTTCTTTACTAACTTTTTCTTGATATCCTTTCTGAGCCAATATAGACGATATTGTTAGCAAAATTATTGAAATTTATGCTCTAAGTGGTTGGGATTTCTTGGATGACAATTGTTGGTAAATTTTTATCGGGAAGATGGTTAATACAATCGATACTTGGAACAAACATCTTGATCTAGTGCTAGATATGTAATTGTGCTGTACAGAGATTATGGTGGAAGCTTCTCCTTTGCTTTGAGAATTTTTCTCGAGGAATTTAATAACATTGACCTTCCATAGAGAAATAAACTGAATATTGTGGTTCCTTGAGTCTTCTATTACAGAGATGTGCAGTTCGGTAGGAATACATTGAATAAAATAAAATATTGTGTAAGCAATGTAGGATATGCCTTTTGATTACAAAGAATCAACCTATGCCTTCTTTGTTTGTGTATTTGTACATGACAATATAACTAGTAACTACATATTTCTTTCATGTTTTACCATGAAATAGCGCATCAAGGTCAGATTATAATATCAAGAAAAACATTTTTTATCTACTAAAACATATAGCGCAGTAAATAGCACTTGAGAAATTGTTGGCATGAAGTTTGGTACCTCTTTTTAACTATGATGTAATTTACCATGCCACATTTGGTTTTCCGAACTCAGATATTGGTTTGGTGAACCAAAAATACTTCATTTACAAATTTTTTGAAATTCAAAGAATGCAACAACAAATTCTCATGTTTACATGGTCTAAAAAATCAATGATTATTTACATTGATTTTTGCATGCTCCTTAAGACTGCTCAATATATCCCCTAGGACTACCATGCTTGAGATCCTCATGTATACACTGGGCATCCCTCAACAACTATACCTTTAGCAGTGGGGCAAGAAGCAAGAGGACATCCATCCAACTTATTGCCCCACCAGTTCAAACCGATGTTTTCCAAATCTAGACACAAGTAAATTAACACTGCCATGAATGCCAAACCAGCATCAAGCGCACCTGAAAGAAGATAATTGTGTCGCTCCCACCAGTCACGTCGATATCTATAGACTACATAACCTGACAAGAATGCAACAAGTATCCATGTTGTGTAGTTGACTGCAGTAGCAGGCGGCATTTGGAAAGTGGAACCAATCAGCACAGGCATGTTTATGAGTAAGATCCAGTTCTGGTTTGGGAACACCTTATGTGCAAACCAGACAAGGACAGGGGAAATAGCCCCACCCAAAAAGAACCAGTTTACCGTTGAGTAAGTGCCCAGGTCCCCAAATATTCTGCGTGGGCTGATAAGACCCCATATGACTGATGCATCATAGAACACATGATCAGATGGGCAAGTCCAAGCACTATCTATTGGGAGGAGCTCAGTATTACATATGTTGGGGATTGACTCCATCAGCCACCATGCTGTTACAATGTATACCAATGCTGCAATCAAAGATCCCACAATCTGCCATGTTCCAGGAAGTGTCTTAGTGGTACCATACAACAAGACCATACATACTTCTTTAGAACAAATGACAAATCCATGTGGTTGGTAAAGCTAACCTGAGCCATAAACATGGTCCGCGGTGGAATCTTCATGTAGTGACCTAGTTTAAAATCTTGCAGAAAAATCAGAGCTTGTTTCATGCTGATGTAGCCATATACCTTGAAACACATATTTGCTACAGGCCTTCCAGGGTATAAGTACCCCATGATGTACTCCGTGATTACGTTTAAGCCTGGTGCCTGCATACAATGGAAAAGGATTGGATGATAAAATGTTGCTCTAGAGCTTTATGTAATAATACGCACAAGGTGTTTAAATCCACGTACCTGGTTCGTTGTTGCTTTGATTATCCCAATTGGGAGAGTGAAGAAGAAAGCAATAGCACATGCAAGCAAGACACCCCACCATGGTAACTGGAGTTGCTCAATATAATATTCGCAAGCAAATATGGTGACGACAATGTTAGCAATAAGAATGCAAACGAACCACCACTCAGGGACCTTCTTATACCTCCTCATAAGTTTTGTGTGTATGTCCATCCTTTTTTCTTGAAAAGCTGATTTACTTAACTGCCAGATCTCACTGCAAACAAGTGTTCTGATTCTTAGCTACATCATTCAATATTGCACACAATAGACTGGCAAATCTTATAATAAATTACCTTCCATGGAAGAGGAAAACATGGACGATCGTTGCAGTAAGGGATGCAAAACCAACACCATATGTGACCGCAAAGAAAGTGCTGAGGTATAATGGACCATTCTTCTCGTATGCCTCGGTGTCGAACTGGAAATGGGAGTCCACGATGCTTGAGATATTGTACTTTTTCCCAGTTGAGGTGAAGAGACCATCAGAAAATATAGGGAAGTTTTGTGCCTTGTAGAAATTGAACCAGTAAGCAATTGGTGTGATTATGTACATGATGATGAAGAAGCCTGCTGCAACATTTGCAGTGGCAAACCATGGGCTAGCAAGAGGGCTCCCAAGGTAAGAACAAATAGCTGACCAATCCAGACCGATTGCACCAATACCAAGTCCTCTGAGACCTGAGCCGACCTGCTGGGCAAGCACAGAATGGGGAAAGACCCAGCAGATCCAGGAGAGGGATGTGAGCATCTGGAATAGGTAGCCTGGAAAGATGTAGTAGGCGAAGCTGCAGATGAATGCCAGCAGGAAGAACTGGTTACGCGTCAACCCACCTTTTCTCCGTGCTTCCTTCTCATGAAGTGCCCTGGCATCGCAAATGTGTAAGTTTATTTTTTTTATAGAATGAAAATACACGTTCTTTGTCCAGGTCATCATTTACTTCTGTGTATCAAGTCTCAAGGGCCAAGGCTGATGAAACAATGCATTGCAAATGCGTGAGTTCCTTCTAGTGAATGCAAATGCAAATGCAAATGCAAATGCGTTCTTCCTTAGCCTAACAAGTCCAGGAAAGTAGTAGTAAGGGTAACACTCAACTGAGCTTAAATATTGCATAGCTATCCTTTAATTTGATCATGTAAACGTGGCAAAATTGACGAAAAAGCTTTGGAGATATGGCTCTGTCACTAATGGCATCTCCAACGGTTGACTATTTCACTAGCTACATTCACTATATTTCCTATATGGATAGAAAATGTGGAGAAAAATAGAATAGCTAGTGACGAGCTAATAGATAGAAGATTTCACGTATTACAAAAACTGAGTGTATTACATGTGAGACTAAGTATTAGTGGCGAGATAAATTATTATTTTTATTCTTCTCTCAGCTCCACATCAGCTAGCTATTTGAGATAACCATTGTGATGCTCTAAACCAAACTGATATAAGGCCAATAGTCAGAAAATAGCCAGGAGCATCTATGTCGCTATTTCAAACGGAGACAAATGCATGTCTGATTGAACAAATTTTGAAAAGACGACCAGATCAGCAATTTCAAATAAAGAATATAATATTTAGAAGAAGAAAAAACTAGATTTAATTACATGGTAGTCGAGTGTCCGCCGCTGGTTGATACACACAAACCGGACGTACAGTTCTTTTTAAATTCAAACATGAATTTGTCAACTTTTAAAAATTATAAACAAATCCTACAAATGCTAGGTAATTTATGATATTTTTGTGAAATTGTTTTTTTTAAAAAAAATATTCAAATTTAGAAAGTTTTGGAGCACAAGATCAGCAAAAGTAAAAAAAATTCACTAGCCCAATATCCCGTCAATGCAATATTTTGTTTTTATTTCTTCAAAAAAGGTGTACTAAATTTGTGGTTCTCTACAATTCAATTTAACTAAAAAAATAAATATCATACAAAACATTTTACCATTGTATTATAATTTTTTTTTCCATTCCAACATTTTTATCATTCTTATAATTTTTTCCTAAATTTTCTATGATTTTTTATATTTTCTGTATTTTTCAAAACTTGTCGCAAAATCATTATTTGGTAATCGATGGTTAATATTTGGGAAAGTTCCATGTGCCACTGAAAAATTGATTTGGCCATCGCTTCAAACGGAGTAGTTAGGACAGCTCCAGCGCAGTGCTTACCCTGATGCTAGGAGAAAAAAACGTTTTTTTTTTTCTGCATTATGCTCAACACCCGGGAGGTGCTATGCCGCTGTTACAGAAGCAGTTAATCAAGGTAGTTGTATTAATAAATTAATTAATAAATATAATATATATAGGGCTCTTAAAAATGTTTAATTTTTTGTTATCTTAAGCACCCGTATTGGCACTAAGTATTAAGTATAGGAGATGATCTTAGGCCATCTCTAATGTTTGGTGCTAATGTAGGTGCTTAGCATAAAAAAATAAACATCCTTATTAAGAGTTTTATGTTCCAATGCAAAGATATCTAGTATTGTTGTGTTTGTTAGTTAATTTATTGCTACACTTACTTAACTAGTCATACATGGTTAAAATTATCTTGATTAGCATCCACTTGCACCTGATGCTACAGTAAACAGCAGGCTCCCGTGTTAAGCATCTATGGTGTGAAAAAACGGTTTTTTTCTTCTAAGTGTCTCCGCAGACTTCTCATTGGAGCTGCCTAGAGCTAAATCGATTGGTAGCAATTTGTTTCAAAATTTTGACCATTTTGGTTGGTCTGATCTTCGTTTCGTTCCAGCCTCTTGTTCATTCTCTTTAATGAAATTGAAGCCGGACCAGTTTGACTTGTCATATATGATTCGTGACAGATAGCTAACTTTGCATGATTGCATCTATCATTCCCTTATCAGAACGCAAACCGAACACACATACGTGGAAACACACATCTCATATTTTATCACAAAGCTATGCCTAGCTAGCCATTTTAGACTAGGATGTTTGGTTCCTTTAATTCAAAGGCCAGTCTTGTCCCATATCCGGATGTTAATTAAAAAAAATTAAACATGAACTAATTCTAAAGATAAATAGAGAAAACCTAGCTAATTTGCGAGACAAATTTATTAAACCTAATTAAACCATTATTAACGTATGTTTAGTGTAGCATCACATTATCAAATCATAAACTAATTAGATTTAATAGATTCATCTCATGAATTAGCTCTTATTTATATTAAGAGTTTTATAATTAATTTATGTTTAATACTTATAATTATAATATCATCAAAACATTTGATACGCCGGGATTAAACTTTGCACTATAGGAATCAGGTAGACCTAATTAAAAGTGGAATCTCTAGGTATATACGTTCCCTCTGATTAAAGACATGTAAGCAATAATTAATACTGAGAAAATCTCTAACCAATCAAGATGGACTATTTATCAGACAAATTTAAATGTTTACATGCATCCATTCTGAAATAAAAAAGTATATAAAACAGCTAGTTATTAAGAGCTGCTTGTGTTATATCCGAGAGTAGGGCAGATACATGACTATACTAGTGATGATTCATTAAATAATTAATATAAAAATCTTTCAAAGTTCTAAAATAATTTGTTAAAAATAATTAATTCGTAGCATTTGCCGGAGAAGCAGCAGGTACATACCTGAAGAGGGAGACCTGCACGAGGTTGGACGGCCACCACATCGCCGCCGGCTCAACCAGATACCGCCGGAATATTCCCGCCCAGCCAAACCCAAGCACCTGATACACACACGTGAGCTAGCTAGCCTTAATTACCTGTGATGAAACAGGCAAGAGGGAACAAGCATGACCTGATTGATCATCCAATCCGGGGATGCATGAGGCCAAAAGAAGACGAGAAGAAAAAGTCATCTTTTAATTTGCCATGCATGTAAGCTAGCAGCAAAACGCGCCGATCGAGCGTGTGTGATGGATAAATGGATGGATGGAGGTGGCAATTAAGATGTGTTACCTGGGTGGTCAGGACGACGAGGAGGGAGACGAAGAAGGAGATGTGCTTGCCGTAGAAGACGCGGACGGCGGTGATGATGTGGATGGCGTAGACGGTGCCGGCACCTGAGTTGGCGAAGATGGTGATGAGCACGTGCTCCTTCACGTTGAAGGGGCCTGGGTTGAGGGTGAACTCCCACGGCCGTCCGCGGAAGAAGGCGCGCTCCGGCAGCGCTGCCGCCATGAGGCGTCCGAGCGGCACGACAACGATCTGTGCCGAGATGGCCGTGATGGTGAGCGGCTCCTTGCGGTACCAGAAGAACTGGTTCAAGAAGGAGAGCACGGCGCACGACGCCGTGCCCAGCACCCACATCCGGAACGTCAGCACCGGCGTCTCCGGCTCGTCCCCCACCGGCACCGTCAGCGCCACCTGCTCCACCGGCGAGTTCTCCTCCTCCTCCTCCTCTTCCACCTCTCCCCCTCCATGCTCCGGTGAGCCACGCGACGTCGACGGCCGCACTGCATACGCGTACGCACGATATCATCAACCAACCAACCAACCAATCAGTCGCCGCTTGTCCACAAAACGAAAGAAACGACAAGCCCCCATCTTGCTGGACTTACAGAGCGGGGAGGTTAGACGGTCGCCATGGTCGTGCTCTTCTTCTTGCTCTTCTTGATAGGAGGATGCCATGGCCGGGGAGTGTACTACCTGGGCTCGCAAGTCAAGCAAGACTAGTTGAACCTTTCATTCTACTTCCTCCTTTCGTTAGCGGGGAAAACGACGTTTCAATGCCATTAATCAAAAGCAATCGGGCTGGGTTATTTGGACTTTTGTATGATGGAATCTTGACTATGTTTGCACATGATTATTGCTAATTAAAAGAGTAATTCACCGCCAGTCTACATGCGTTTGAGATTGCACTGCACTGCAAGTGCCAAGTGGCAAGCGAAATCCCTACTGCCCCCTGTTTCGGCGGCCCGCCCACCGAAAATCAACGTCAACTAATCGAGGTCACACGGGTTTCTGCGCAGCTGATCCCAGTTGGAAAAATGAATCTAGACACGTATGCGTCTAGATTCGTTGACAAATGCTATTTAGAAAGAGGGAATTCATTTTAATGGGGGAAAGGACGTTTCAATGCCTTTAATCAAAAGCAATCGGGATAGGTTAGAGCAACCCAAAAACCATCTAATAGTTTCTATACATGTAATGTCACCGAAAAATTATTTATAAAAACTCACTTTCACAATATATGATTTCTTGGCCCTATTTATTTTTCCCTCTTTTGCCCAATTATAAATAAGTGGGCCATATCTATAGAAACTACTACACTCTCTCAATGCATGTAGAATAGTTTCTTTATCCTTGGTATTAGTGATAGAAACTGTGTTTTGCATGAGAAACTATTTTCTTCACATTTCTCTTCTCTCCTCATTAACTTCCATGTCATATTAGATTTTTGCTTATGTGGCAGTGCATTTAATACCATATAAACCGTCCTAGTCACTGGGTTGGGACGCCCTTATTTGGACTTTTGTGTGATGGAATCTTGACTATGTTTGCACATGATTATTGCTAATTAAAAGAGTAATTCACCACCGGTCTAGATTGCACTATCCTGCAAGCGGCAAGCAAAACAGTTTATGCGCAGCATTCTTCTGTTTTTTTTTTGACAAAACAGTTTAGTATATTGACTATTTCATTTTTCATTTTGATTGCTTTGGGTTAACGTAGGGCAAAATATTTCTTCCCGTTTTTATGCCACAAAACCAAAGATTCTAAATAAATATTTGCAAAAAAAGTAGTAGTCTGCAACTAATGTATGAGATTAAATATTACTCTTGACAGTATGTACATAAGCAGACTATTTATGAAAATTTGTGATAAAAAAATATCACACAGCAAACCTATTAATGAAACAACAAAATACAATACATATCACCCTTCATATGTTACTCCACTCGCGCTTATGTCAAAATATAGCATTCAAAAAGTATTTAACCTGAATATTTATAGGCGTCATTGAAATAATAGATTGAAATATAGCATTCAAACAGCTAGGATAGGTGAGCACTGACCGTAGGGATGGATATGGATGTCAGAATATCCGAATTATCCGTATTCGTATTCGAATAACTGTAAATATGAATATCCGTATTCGTATCCGAATAAAATATGGATGACATTCGGAAATATCCGAATTCGTTTTACAAATGTGGATATGAAAACGGATATCCGAATTTTGCTGAATATGGATATGAAAATGGATACATCCGTATTAGTTTTAGAATTTCACACAGATTAAACTTAGACTCAAGATAATATATTATCACTATATTAATGGTTTATTTATTATTTATATAATTATGGAATACTTAAGTTAGTGAATATTAATAAGTTATGGTTTAAAGTAAATTGATCGTTAAATATTTGTTTGAACTTGAATTTTTTATATAATTAAAATACAACATATCTCATACCATATAATTTTTTTGTATTTTTCTAGATTTGTTTTCTATTTTTAACTCATTAATTGTGTTTCTAGTATTTAAATTGGAATATGTGAAATTTAAACTGCAAGTACATAAAATAATACACTAAAATTTATAGAAAAAATCATATTCACTATTTTGATTCTATTTTTAGTTCTTATCCACTAAATTCAAAGAAATGTTAAAAAATTATGTTACAACACTTCATTGGTAATGTAGAGCTTAAGGGTTTTTTAATTATACAAAAATCAAATAAAGTCTAAAAAATACGAGACTTATCATGGTGTTATAATATTATACGTAGATACCATGATAAAATTTTGAAAATGTTTCAAAAAATGTATCATATAGGATGTTAAGAAATCTGATATTTACTTGAGAGGAAATATAGTTTTGAGAAGGAAAAGGCTATGGTTTAAAGTAAATTGATGGTTAAATTTTTGTTTGAACTTGATTTTTTTATATAATTAAAATACAACATATCGCATACCATATAAATGTTTTGTATTTTTATAGATCTATTTGATATTTTTAACTCATTAATTGTGTTTCTAGTATTTAAATTGGAATATGTGAAATTTGAACTGCAAGTATCTAAAATAATGCACTAAAATTTATAGAAAAATCACATTCACTATTTTGTATCCATTTTTATTTCTTATCCACTAAATTTAAAGAAATGTTAAAAATTTATGTTACGAATGTTGAGCTTAAGGGTTTTTTAATTATAAAAAAATCAAATAAAGTCTAAAAAATATGAGACTTGTCACAGTGTTATAATATTATACGTAGATATCATAATAAAAATTTTAAAATGTTTCGAAATGTTTCTCATTTAAGATGTTAAGAAATTTGAGATTCTCTTGAGAGAAAATAGAGTTTTGAGAAGGAATAGGCTATGGTTTAAAGTAAATTGATGGTTAAATGTTTGTTTGAACTTGAATTTTTTTATATAATTAAAATACAATTTATCTAATACCAAATAAATATTTTGTATTTTTCTACATCTATTTTTTCTATTTTTAACTCATTAATTGTATTTCTAGTATTTAAATTGGAATATGTGAAATTTGAACTGCAAGTACCTCAAATAATGCATTAAAATTTATAGAAAAATCACATTCACTATTTTGTGTCCATTGTTATTTCTTATCGACTAAATTTAAAGAAATGTTAAAAAATTTATGTTACGACACTTCATTAGTAATGTGGAGCTTAAGGGTTTTTTAATTATAAAAAATCAAATAAAGTCTGAAAAATATGAGACTTGTCACAGTGTTATAATATTATACGTAGATATCATTATAAAAATTTTAAAATGTTTCTAAAATTTTCTCATTTAAGATGTTAAGAAATCTGAGATTCTCTTGAGAGAAAATAGAGTTTTGAGAAGAAATAGGATATGGTTTAAAGTAAATTGATGGTTAAATGTTTGTTTGAACTTGAATTTTTTTATATAATTAAAATACAATGTATCTAATACCATATAAATATTTTGTATTTTTCTAGATCTATTTTCTATTTTTAACTCATTAATTGTATTTCTAGTATTTAAATTGGAATATGTGAAATTTGAACTGCAAGTACATAAAATAATTCAGTAAAATTTATAGAAAAATCACATTCACTATTTTGTGTCCATTTTTAGTTCTTATCCACTAAATTTAAAGAAATGTTAAAAAATTTATGTTAAGACACTTCATTAGTAATGTGGAGCTTAAGGGTTTTTTAATTATAAAACAATTAAATAAAGTCTGAAAAATATGAGACTTGTCAGTGTGTTATAATATTATATGTAGATATCATGATAAAATTTTTAAAATGTTTCGAAAATTTTATCATTTAAGATGTTAAGAAATCTGAGATTGTGTTGAGAGGAAATAGAATTTTGAGAAGTAATAGGCTATGATTTAAAGTAATTTGATGGTTAAATATTTGTTTGAACTTGAATTTTGTTATATAATTAAAATACAACATATCTCATACCATATAATTTTGTTTGTATTTTTCTAGATCTATTTGCTATTTTTAACTCATTAATTGTGTTTCTAGTATTTAAATTGGAATATGTGAAATTTGAACTGCAAGTACCTTAAATAATGCACTAAAATTTATAGAAAAATCACATTCACTATTTTGTGTCCATTTTTAGTTCTTATCCACTAAATGTAAAGAAATGTTAAAAAATTTATGTTACGACACTTCATCAGTAACGTGGAGCTTAAGGGTTTTTAATTAAAAAAATCAAATAAAGTCTGAAAAATACAAGACTTGTCACAATATTATAATATTATACGTAGATATCATGATAAATTTTTTAAAATGTTTCGAAAATTTTATCATTTAAGATGTTAAGAAATCTGATATTGTGTTGAGAGGAAATAGAGTTTGAGAAGGAATAGGCTATAGTTTAAAGTAATTTGATGGTTAAATATTTGTTTGAACTTGAATTTTTTTATATAATTAAAATACATCATATCTCATACCATATAATTTTGTTTGTATTTTTCTAGATCTATTTGCTATTTTTAACTCATTAATTGTGTTTCTAGTATTTAAATTGGAATATGTGAAATTTGAACTGCAAGTACCTAAAATAATGCACTAAAATTTATAGAAAAATCACATTCACTATTTTGTGTCCATTTTTAGTTCTTATCCACTAAATTTAAAGAAATGTTAAAAAATTTATGTTACGACACTTCATCATTAATGTGGAGTTTAAGAGTTTTTTAATTATAAAAAATCAAATAAAGTCTGAAAAATACTAGACTTGTCACAATGTTATAATATTATACGTAGATATCATGATAATGTTTTTAAAATGTTTCAAAGATTTTATTATATAGGATGTTAAGAAATCTGAGATTCTCTTGAGAGGAAATAGAGTTTTGAGAAGGAATAAGCTATGGTTTAAAGTAAATTGATGGTTAAATGTTTTTTTAACTTGATTTTTTTTAATATAATTAAAATACAACATATCTCATATCATATAATTTTTTTTGTAGTTTTATAGATCTATTTGCTATTTTAACTCATTAATTGTGTTTCTAGTATTTAAATTGGAATATGTGAAATTTGAACTGCAAGTACATAAAATAATGCACTAAATTTATATAAAAATCACATTCACTATTTTGTGTCCATTTTTAGTTCTTATCCACTAAATTTAAATAAATGTTAAAAAATTTATGTTACGACACTTCATCAGTAATGTGGAGTTTAAGGGTTTTTTAATTATAAAAAAATCAAATAAAGTTTGAAAAATATGAGACTTGTCACAGTGTTATAATATTATACTTAGATACCATGATAAAATTTTGAAAATGTTTCGAGAAATTTATCATATATGATGTTAATAAATTTTTGAAAATGTTTAATTTTTAAAAACAATAAAATTCAGCCAATTTTTTCCAAATTGCCGCCTGTTTTTTCTGCATTTGCGTGCCAGGACTCAATTTGTGTGTTCTTGTTGGTTAAAATGTATGATGAATTTCGGTTCAAGACTTTATGTAGTTCTTGTTGGTTGTTGTGTATGATTAATTTTAGCTAGTGTTGTTTAAAAATTTAGTTTGTGCATGCTTTATTGTGTATCATTGTTTCTTATTAATTATTATTCTAATTTGGTATATTGGACCCTTTGGACTTTTAAAAATTTTGTGAAACAACGAACGTTTGGAGTTAAACCGAGTAAACATCCGAATACATTTTCGTATTCGAAACATCCGTTTTGTATTCGTATTCGAGAACATCCAAATCTGTATTCGTATTCGAATTAAAATGTGGTAAATAGTGCTATCCGGATTCGTTTCCATCCGTATCCGATCCGAATCCATTGTCGTGCAAACAGTTTCTATATAGCATTGAAATAATAGATTGAAATATAGCATTCAAACAGCTAGGATAGGTGAGCACTGACCAGCCTGACCTGCAAACAGTTTCTATATAAAAATTATAGCTAGGATAGGTGAGCACTGACTGACCTGCAAACAGCTAGCGACGTGCCGTTGACGTGTCCGTCGTTTGGCGTTGCGTGCGTTGCGGCCGGGAGGCTTTATCTAGCGGCAAGCAAAACGGCGGGAGCATTTCAATGTCAACTAATCGAGGGCCAACGGGTTTCTGCGCACCTTTTATTTCAGTTGGAAAAAAGTGTTCGCCCTGTGGAGTATTCTTCTGTTTTTTTTTCACAAAACAGCGACAGAAGACTTTAGCGCGAAAAGCAATTGGCCGTAAAAGTGAACTTTTTAAATGATACATTTTTTTAAAAAATAAAATACGGTAAACAATTTTTTTAAATTGTAAAAGTAACCTTATGTCAGCTCATCGTTTATCAATCTATGCCACGTGGCCTAGATTGGCTCGGGATCGACTGATCTAGGGGCCCTCGACTATATTGTCATGTCCCTACTGCAGGTCCGACACATATCAGCACATGATTGGTTGATCTAGATCGACTGATTATTTACAGACAGGATGATTTTATTGATTTTTTTTAAAAAAATTGTGCCTCCACCATAGCAACGCCGCCTGCCCCTGTCGACCGCACGCACCACACAACGCCCCGCTGCCTCACACTCCACCCCTACACGCGCCCTAGTTCCTGCACGCCCGCCGCCTTGGCCCATGCGCGCCTACTGCATGTGTGCCACGCGGCGCCCCACCCTCGCTCATCGCCTCGACCCACCGTGCACCAGCCACCTGTGCGCATGTCGCTTGCCATCTATGTGCCATGTGATGCACCACCCTGGCACCTGTGGTCCCCGTGCGGCTGTCATGCCTCGCCAATGTGCCATGGTCGCTTTGTTCTCCGTGTGCAGCCGCCTCATCCTCGTGCGTTCGTCGCGCCTTGCCAGCGTGCTCGTTGCCTCAGCCCTCGCGCAACCACCGTGCCCCATCAACCACCGCGTGCCTGATCAGGTGGTTGCACTAGCCAATGGTCGCGTGATTTTTTTTAAAAAAATAAAAATCATCGGCAGATGTTCGATCGATCTAGGCCACATGGCTTGGATCGGTTGATTATATGCCAAACTGTGTCTGACCCATAACAGGGACATGCCGATCTAGCCTAGGGCCCTTAGATCGGCCCATCAATGACCGATCTAGGTCACGTGGCCTTGTTCGGCTGACTATCTGCCAACAACAGGAGGCTACTTTGGTATTTCTAAAACCATGTACCAAATTTGATTTTTAGATGTATTATTAAAAAAATATGTAAAAAGTGTACTTTCTAATTTAAATTTACTGCTTTCTGTTGGTGTATTTAATAAAAATAAGTATGATATTAAGGGCATCCCCAACCCTCCACATCAGCTAGTGTCCATAGAATTTATTAGTATGCCACATAAGCGAAAATATGATGTGGCATGCAATTTAATAAAGATAGAGAAGAAAATTTAAAGAAATCATGTCTTCACCAAGAAACCAAGTCTTCAGGATATCGAAGACATGGATGAAAATGGATTGAATGAGAGGAAAGAGAGAAAATATAGTAGTATAAAAAATTTATTGTAGGTGCATACTAAAAAATCATGGTTGAAAGTATGATTTCTAGAGCTAGTGTCTTGCTGATATGGCAAGATAAGACACCACCTAAGAAACTATGGGTTGAGATTGCCCTAATAAAACTAACTTGATGTTATAGTTATTAATATATATTTTTTATAAAATTAATTAAAATTCTATTTATAAAAATTTAAATAACTTATAATATGAAATAGATAAAATTTTATTTTCAGATATAGGATGAAAATTTTAAAAGACGATTCTGTTGAGAATGCAATATCGATTCCTCACAACTTACAAGTTACAAGCAGTGGCGCGGGCCTATGATCTTATTAACGAGGATGCCACGTGAAAAAATTTGTAAGCACTTTGTTAAAACCATTTTTCCAATTAAATAAATACTTGTCAAATTTATATCGTGATTCTGCAATATATATATATATATATGCTAAATAATATGATATGCTAAAAAATATTAAGTTAGAAACTTAAATAAATATAAACACTTCAAATATCACACTAATAATTTCAAATATAAAGAAACACTTGTATGTTATAAAGAACATAAAAGTATGGATTACATTATCTTCGTTCGCTTAGAGAAAATAGCACGCTAGCTCTGTCTTCGGCTCATCTTTTTTCTTCCCCTAGAGGCGATCCGAGATTCCCGGCAGGAGAAGGAGACGCTCACCTGCGTGAACCGCACGTCGTTACGAAAATTATATGCTTATGCTAAGTAACGTTTGAAAATCAAAAAATAATTATATTAACAATACTTTCTCTTTATATCGGGAAGTCGCCTTAGAATTTCGACTCTTGCTTGCGTGAAAACGGTGATGGTAATTCAGTGGTCGGGAATATGATCGGAGTGGTGGCTAGAGACGGAGAGAGGATGGTGGACCTAGCGGAATCGATAGCGAGGACGGATGTGACTAGCAGCGATGAGGGCGGACGACTAGAGCTTGGTGGGTGACGACGGAGCAAAAACGCATGGTGCGGGCTAGGGTTCATGAGGCTAAAGCTGGAATTGATGGTGGGATTCGGTCATGGACTCCGTATTTTATAAGAAGGCACCGGAGAAGAAAATGAGGCGAGTATGGAAAGGGATTCCGAGGCTTCCGAAAATAATATTGTGTCGTGAATATATTATTTATTTATTATTTCTATATAAAACTAATCATATTTCCACAATTTTTCATATATATGATCAACATTTCATATATTAATGATTTTCATATAAAACATATCAACTTCCATATATTAATGATTTTCATAAATTAATAATTTCCATATAAAACACATGCAGGGAAGGGTGATGCGCGCGTAGTAATCCAACGACTAAGAATCTATATTAATTGATAACAGCTAGAATTTGGTTGATGGTAGATGATGGGTAAGTAAACAACTAGTCAATTATATAGTATGGTAGATTAGACATTGCAAGATTAATCTCTAAAATTGATAAATTATGGTATCCACAAGAACTAGCATATACACATTTAACATACTAGTAAACAAGAACATTACAATTATAATTTCGCAAAACATGATCAATAACCGAACAAAAAGGTAACGCATGTACTGTTAGTATTGGTTCGCAGTACCCGACAGCGACCGATAGTAGATGTGAACAGAAGGCGTGCCATGGTGATGAATATGAGCAGTCGCATGGAGCGCTTTCCAAAAACTTTATTCACCCTCTCCTAGTGCAGGATCACAAGAGCGATAGGTTCTGGAGACCTACTCTCCCTTTCACCAGTGCACTCTAGCAGGCGGGATGGAGTGGGATACAGTGGCAGCATAGCAGAGATAAGAGGCAAAACCCTAGCTCGATTTTTTGTTCTGATATAATCTGATCTCTCGTCGTTCTCTTTGTTCTTCTCACATCATGGAACTGACAGAATAGTCAGGTATTTATATGGGAGCAACCCGATCTAAATCGAGTCAGTTTCTATATCCCATATAATCCTTCAAATTCTAAAAAATTGAAATGACAAAAGGAGACAACATCCCTATAAGACAAGGAGTCAGATTACGGTGGACACGAGGTCGAGCTCGAGCTCGGCAGGATGACCCCCGACCCATGTGTCCCTGGCTCGAGTCTGGTACTAGTAGTACCGACTACCAACCCCTGAGTCCCTGACCTGGATACAACGTTGATATTGCTGACCCTGATCCCCGACTTCACGGTGTCTCTTTTTGGCCTTTGAAATTTATTTACGAATTTCTAAAGAATTCATGTGGGCCTAGCCCAAAATTCCAGTAACCCCCCACCATATCTCAAATGTTCATTTAGAGATTTGTCTATTTCTCACTATTGTTTGATATACTAGCGTTTTAGCAAGAACTGTTAAGTTGAACCCTCACTAGATCTTTAAGCTATATTCATCCACAACTTGAACAATGCACTATGCCTTGAATTGCAAGTTTTATGCGAACAAGTTTTACTCAAAGTCATAACCAGTACTTAGCTACTAGTATCCTACCTCATGGGTGGAGCATATGTGTCGTACTCTCTGGTTTCATAATGAGCTTACTAGAGATCACCCAAGTCTTATGGACTATGTGTTGGGACATGGGGAGGCTACGCTAACCGATAATTTTAAATTTTAACCCCATTAGCCTAGGAACCATGCACACGAGGAATCATAAATCGTTGTCTTCTAAGGCGAGAAGCACTAGTGTGGTGGAAGAAGAGAGTGACAAAGCATGTCCTCGCTCAAGTCCGCCTCGCTCCACCTATTCGTCGGTGACCATGTTGATGAAGTCCAGTGATGTGTGCGTGAAAAAGACGATGAGTGTCGCTATTTGAGATATAACCCTAGCTAGCACACTAGAGAGAGGTGATTCGACCCGAGAGGTGAGGTGGCGACTAGGGTTAGATCTCTCATCTAATCAACAAGAAGCAGCCACCCACATGCATATCTACTTTTTATATAGTACCTAGGCTCTAGACCTTAATCTGTATTAAGGCCTAACAGATCTATTCTATTTCGTCTGGATCAGAACTTTTGGTTCAGAATCGGTGAAAGTTGCCTAGAGGGGGGTGAATAGGCAATATAAAAATTTCTTGCGGAAAAATAATATTCTAAAAATTTCCTGGATCAGAAGTTTCGATCTGTCGGAAGTTTTCAGAACTTCTGGTGGATCGAAAGTTCCGATTAGTAGAGAAAAATCGACCAAATTAAAAAAATTGAGGAAAGTGTTTGAATAGAAACGAGTGGAAATATGTTAGGAACAAATTTTTACGCTATGAGTTACTCTAAAGCTAGGTCAAAAAGTAAATCAAGCAAAAATAAAGTTTGACCTAGTTAAAACCCTAGAAAAGTGATGAACACACGAACACACAAGACAATCGATATATTTTTGAGAGTTCAGATCCAATGATCCTACGCATCCGTTGAGGGACCTCAGTAGGCCATGTCTCTTTGAACTCTTTCCTCACCAAGTCTTAGCCTTAGCTAAACCTGGATTTTCTCTTTGGTTCCTTGTCAAAATCAAGGAAGAGCTTTTACAAACTTCTTTGAGTAACCACAATCTCCTTGGTTTCTCGCGGAGTGACTCCTAGCCATCTAGGAGGTAGAACATCCAAGGGTAATAAATGCGTTGAAAATATTTTGCCAACTCAAATCTTTGTGCTCAGAGATTTACAATAAAATCTAATAAAATCAACAAAACCAACCCACAAGAATCTCCTTAAAATATGCAGCAACAAAAGCTCGAGAAGATTTCAATGGAACTCTCAAGGCGAATCACGAAGATTCGCTCTAGCTCCGAGTTTGAATGTGAGAGAGTTTGATAGCTAGGGTTAGGGTTTGCAAGTAAGAGTTGGAGTGCTAGGGTGAGCTCTTCAAAATGATTATTAGGGTATTTATACCCTGCACCAAAAATCTGACTATTTGGGCATTTTTGGTCGCTCACCTAAGAAGTTCCAATATGACATCGGAAGTTTTGATGGAAAATTAATTCTAAACCGAGAGTTAAAATCGGAAGTTTCAATGCAAATTTAATTCCAAACAGAGAGTTCAAATCGGAAGTTCTGATGGAAAATTAATTCGAGACCGAGAGTTCAAATCGGAAGTTCCGACCCAATATCGGAAGCACCAATTACTCTAAAAATTCAGAATTCAGTTTGGACTTATCCAAAAAGATTTCAACAAAGTTTTTCTTTGAGCACAAAGTTTTGGAATAAAACCCAACACATCCCTCTTGATAGTATGTTGGTACTAGACTCAAGATAAAGAATAAAGGAATATTTGATGATTTGCCACTCCTAAAAATGAGCTTCAATTATTTGCCACTTTGGCCCACTATCATACACTTAGATGGTCCCACTTGTCATCCACACAAGTGGCAAATAATCAAAGTATACAAACTTTTTAGTGGCAAATCATCAAATTCCCCAAGAGTAAAATGTCAATTTTAACCTTTGAGCCTATTTGGGTCAAATGGAGTTTTTTCTCCAAATTTGTTTCAACTGAAATTTCTTTTCTTGTGAAATCTCTGCAATCATCTTAGCAATTTGGTTAGTAGCATTTGATCAATATTGTCATTAATACACCAAAATTAAATAAGTACCTAGATGCACTTTCAATCAAAACTTCCGGTTTGACCCTTCTATATCGAATTAATTCCTAACTGGAACTTTCAGTTTGGAACCGGAACTTCTATTTTAACCCTTCTGTATCCGATTTAATTCAACCCATATCTTCTGGTTCACCCAGAACCCATAACTTCTGGTTCACAATCGAAACTTCTGATTCATCTAGGAAACCGAATCTGGGACAAAACTTCTGACTCAAATCCGGAACATCTGGTTACCCTAGAATTCTCTTGGGCACAATTCCATCACCACGACGTTAAATAGTCAGACTCATATAAGTGTATTCTTTCAAAAATGCTATGTAGGATAGTGTCTTTACTTAATTAAAGCCAATGGAATACATTAAGGCATAAAGCCAACATGCCTTACAGTATCTAAGAGTATTAAGTATTACATCTTCACTTAGAGAGGATTAGGAATTAATAATTACTCTCCTTAGTCCAATAGCTTGTTTTTCCCAAGTCCAAATTCATGGGATCTCCGATCACATAGGGTGGGTTACCACTATAACAACTCATATGGGTCTCACACCAATATCCCTCGATCTATAGTACTTTTGTAACGAGATCTAACAGGCTTTTGTCGGTTTAAATATAAGTCACACTTACTATTCTAAAGTTTTGTAACTTCCTGACAGACTTCAATATTCTTTTAACATTTCTTGATGACTTCACATTATCCTTATCATTGTTCACTTTAACTATCATAATTTGATTTTCACAGTTCATAAGGATACTCGACACTGTTTTTTCAATCACAGGCAAATCCATCAATAGCTCACTTTTGACACCCAAATTTGGCACTAAATGGCTAAAGGGCAAATAGCAAAAAATGTGTGTCACCTTGGTAGGGGTCGGTTCAACCGCCAATGTAAGGCCGGTAAGACCGGCCAGGGACCCTCGCTTCGACTAGTCGTAGTTGGCCGGTCCGACCGGCAAAGTAGATCCAGTCTGACCGGTGCACGGGCTCGGCCCGACCAACAAAGGCTAAGTCCGAGCCCTAAATGAGGATTTTTGGAGTATTTTATCTCTAAAACCATTTTAATGACCTAGACTCGTACCCAAATCAATTTGTAACCACCCTAGGACATGGAAAGCCTCAATACTTGTAAGACCAACCCCTATATAAAGGGACAAGGTCGATTCAAGCCAACCCCACTGGCGGCACTATATTGAATCATTCTTTTTGCTTTTAATCTACTATTTCCTCTCTACCTTTTTGCCCTAGCTTTATTATTTTACTCTAGCAGTAGCCCTTTATCAATTTGACCCGTAAATTGTCCATAGTTCACCACGTTATCGTGAGTTCTTTGTGGGTTTGATCTGAAAACCTCATGTTTCTCCCTTGTTATGGGCTTTATCAATCTAATATAGTGATTCGGTCCTCGGACAGAGTTGCTACTGTTTCTATGTGTTTTGTAGGGGTCAAGACGTCCATCTTCATCAGCAAGAAGCCCCTACACCGAACCATCATCGACAAGGCGATCGCCGGCAAGATGGGGTGTTTCCACCCCTAGCCGTCGGTCTGACCGCCGGTAACAGCCAGTCCGATTGGGCTATGCCTCCGGTCCGACTGCCTCTACATGGCCAGTCATATCGGAATTGTCCCACTGATTCGACCAACCCCCTCTTGGACGATTCGATCAGCACCCCTTCGCACTACCGGTCTAGCCGCCAGCTACTAGTCGGTCTGACCGGCCCACCTTGGTCGGTCTGACCGCTCCCCTTCTTTTTTGGCCAATTAGATCGCCCCTCGCAGTGCGATTTGATTGCCTGGTGACTCCACTCCTAAAATCCCCTTGTCACGGTCAAGGGTCATCATAAACGCGGTGTCAGCGTCGTGTGATGTTTAGTGGGCCAACCCTAGGCGTCTACGCGCTTTTGGATCGCTGAACTGACGTTAGTGTCTGTTAGTGCTTTATCGACTGATTTTAGCATCAACACTCACGCAACCATTTTGTCTATGTAGTTATTGTGTATAAAGCAGTAAGTTCTGCTTCCATGGTTGACCTCGTCAAAATGGTCTGTTTACAATACCTCCATGGTATCACACCACCTCTAAGGGTAAAAACATACCTAGTCGTGGCATAAAGCTCATCAGTATCAGATATCTAATTCGAATCACAATATCGCTCAAGCACAGCGAGGTGCTAGAATAGTGTTGGTGTGTTTTTTGTCACACTTTGATACACACGTGGCCTGGGAGATCTGCTTAACTCCAGTGCATGTCCTACATTCTTAGAAAAAAGGGTTCAAGACGTGCCAATTAGTTTGACCCTGCAACTGATAAGGAAAACAGGAAACAATAATAGTAGCATATCCTATCAGCTATCGAGCCGATGACCGCAACGAGGATAGGACAATCGTGGACTATTACGCTAATTGGCCGTAGGGTCGATGACCACAGGCGAAGTGATCGGGCAAGTGCGCTATCGGCTGATGAGATGGGAAATTTACACATATGGGCCGACGAGTGCTTTTCCGATGGCAGATAAGATGTGGCATTGAATTGAAGATAACCCATCGGCTTGTACTGTGACAGAAGATAATCGTCCAAGTATTCTATCTTAACCGATTTAGGATAATATTTATCTTTTTCTCACTTTTATCTCCATCGACTCTTCCTATCCGGTCATGTTACACATCATGGATGGACTTCTTTGACCATCTTTGATCAGACCTCTTTGACGGTTGTTGATCTTGCGACATCTATGGTGGGCCCTAGGCTTTACCAAATCTTGGTGTTAACACATGCCCTCCAGTTTCGAAGCATTAAGTGGTTGTTGATGCTTTGAAGCTAGCAACCATCATCATCCCCTGCCACCACGTCTTCTCGAAGTCTATCCGCATGATCCCTTCACTTTGATTGTCAGCAGAAACCCTTCACCTTCTAGTACTTTTATAACTTCACTCAGGGTCCTGGCTTCATAATTTTTTCTCCTTACTTTTATGTTCCTTCATCTTTGGCTATTCACAACTACGTTGGGTGTCTCCCGGTCTAACACTTTTACATTTCTTCATGGTGGTATCGAACCAGGCTTCATTCCACATAGTTCTATACTAGCGTTCTTTAAGACAAAGATTTGGTTCCTCTAATCTTGGGCCTGCAAAGATCTTGGCGCTTTGAAAATTGTACTCATGATTAACTTTTGCAGAACGTTGCAGGTGGCCCCACCAAATCAAATGGAATCGACTTGACCCAGCTACCGAGGAGTTACTTCCTACTTTATAAGTACCCCGATCACTCCACCTTTCTTCCTTACGCTTTCTGCTCACTATTCATTCTTGCCTCCTGAGCTCGCCGTCGTGTCCTTGTTTCCTGAACTGAGCTTGCTTGTGTTTTGCGTCTAAGGGTGATGCTTCCGCATCGGCCGTCTGCAGGCGATACCGTCGGTATCGACTGTTTTTGTGTGTAGATCTTTAGGCTTCGTCCGAACGATCACTCAATATTTCCTTATGTACTTCTCGTTTGTCCTCTACCCATATCTCCGACGTAGCAGCCTTTGATCCATTTATATCATCGGGGATCTGAGTACTTACGAAGGTTTGTTTGGATCTATCGCGGGGTTCGACGTTTATATTCACATAGTTCATCGGTTACGGCAAAGTTTTGACCAAATCCAGCCTTCGTTCTTGGGCACCATCTTTACAAGATGAGCTTAGGCAGCTCCTCATTGATCGGTTTGATACCATTATCTGATACTTCAAGAAAGTTGCCATCCCAAGCCTTTCCTAATAGATAGATGACTCCTCCTGTCCCCCGTACTAATAAATAGGCTGCAGCTATGTTAACCGATTTATCGGTAGGGATGATTTCCACCTGATCTTCGACCCACTGCACTAGGCTCTAGTGCATTGTCGAGGGGACGTAACAATTTGCATGTATCCAATCACGCCCCAACAACAGATTTAACAATTTGCATGTATCCAATCACGCCCCAACAACAGATTGTAAGATCCTTTTCCTTCTATAATGAAAAAGGTAGTCGACATTGTCTTGCTCCTAATCGTCAGTTCTGCATTCAACATTCCCATCGTGCCTGACGAGTTGTTGTTGAAGTCCCTTGTGGGATCAGAATGACGACTAGAGGGGGGTGAATAGGCGCCTCGACAATTTCTCGCGAATATGATGGCCTTTTCAAATCACCCAACGCTCCTCCAAAAAAAACAAGCGGAAGCAAAAATATTAACACAATAGAATTCCCAAAAAAATCAAGTACTATCACTCTCTTATAAAATATTGAATGATGTGACAATCTGAGAGATCACAAGCACTAAAATTAATTGAGCCTTCAAAAGCAAATTGATGTCCTAATTAAAAGACACTGGTATAAAGTGTACAAGGAAGATTAAATCTTCTCAAAGATCAAATGATCAACAAATATTCCAGCAAATCACAGATAATTCATTGATCATAGACAATCCATCAAAAAGTTCACAGAAATTTAAATAACTAAATTTGAATGCTGGTGAGAGACATACCTGTACTTACCTCTGATGAAAGTACAAAGCATTAGGAGACAAAATTACTACTCCGAGTCACTGACATGTGGGGTCACCTGAGTCACTGACATATGGTTCATTAATTGACACATGTTAAAGGTGACAAATAGTTAAATTATCCCCAAAATAGTACTGCTTAGATGCTAGCAACTTCACGGCAGATTACTGACATCCCGTACGCCGCTTGCACTTTAATGAATCAGATACCGAAGCTACACATGTGCAATAAAAGACAACACTATGTACTGGCCGGAATCAGTAGCCTGACATGCAAATTAGTCCACGCACAGGAGATGTGCTAGTGGCTAGAACAAGGACCAGAATCTGAGAAAAACACAGGTGCTAATGGAGTTTACTAGCAAATCACTCATTCATGCACGCAGATTGGGAAAACAGTACGGCAGAGGTGATCTTCACAAGTAACAAGAGGGTAAAGAACCAGAAATTTCTGCACTCATGCGTTGATATCAAGCACCCAAACTGCTGTTGCTTGGTCTGTCTAGAGCCACGTGAAGAACAGGACAGGTGATCAATAGAATATCACAGTAGCCAAAGAAATAGACATGACAATGCATGCAGTGCTACATCACCTATTGTGCCTCAAGCACTAGCCTTAGGTAGGAGTACTAACTTAAGCTTGAGCAAAAACACACCGAATCAATTAAAAATTTACCAGTGAATAAAATGCAAATTGACGTTAAATGTTCAGGCCTGGGGGGAACCGTTGGGGCCCCTTAGGGTTCTAACCATGGAGCAACCCTTCCGTTCGGAGAAATCTTCACTTCACTTTCTCTCTAGGTGGTCTAGTCAATCAATTCATAACTGCCTTTCGAGCACAGCCATTTCGAGCACAACCAATATATATTAGAACCCCCCTAGTGTTCCGTCTACCTGTGCCCAAAGCGGGGTGGGCGACTGCAGTTCGAGTTTTTCTCGATCGGGTCCATGCTGTTGATGACCGAATAGAAAGGTTTATTTTCAATGGCAAGTCCTAGATGATGTAGGCTTTGCTGTCATTGAATCAAATTAACCTTAATGAATAACTAATGATTTCTCTTATGTACTGTGCTCGGTGGCCTGGCAGTGCACTTGACGACACCTGCTTCTGGCAGTTCTCTAACGCAGAAAGGGGGCAGCAAAGGTGCTCTGCAATGGCGGCGCAGAGAAAACAAACAGCAAGAAAACCGGATCAAAAACCGATGATCAGGAACACAAGACCGATGAACAGAAACCCCTCAGAACAACCGAAACAGTATTTGCATGCACCTGGCTTCACAGCTGAGATGGAATCAGATTTGGCAGAGAAACAAGCAGGAAACCAACAGCAAAAGCAATGACTCCCTGAAGGAAAACCGAAAACATTACCAGGATCCTCTCTCACGACGACTCGTGGCTAGGGATGGATATGGATGTCAGAATATCCGAATTATCCGTATTCGTATTCGAATTACTGTAAATATGGATATCCGTATTCGTATCCGAATTAAATATGGATGACATTCGGAAATATCCGAATTCGTTTTACAAATGTGGATATGGAAATGGATATCCGAATTCTGCTGAATGTGGATATGGAAATGGATACATCCGTATTCGTTTTACGATTTCACACAGATTAAACTTAGACTCAAGATAATATATTATAACTATATTAATGTTTTTTTATTATCTATATAATTATGGAATACTTAAGTTAGTGAATATTAATAAGTTATGGTTTAAAATAAATTGATGGTTAAATATTTGTTTGAACTTTAATTTTTTTTATAATCAAAATGCAACATATATAATTTCATATATTTTTTTTGTATTTTTTAGATACATTTGCTATTTTTAACTCATTAATTGTGTTTCTAGGATTTAAATTGAAATATGTGAAATTTGAAATGCAAGTACCTAAAATAATGCACTAAAATTTATAGAAAAATTGCATTCACTATTTTGTGTCCATTTTTAGTTCTTATCCACTAAATTTAAAGAAATATTAAAAAATTATGTTACGACACTTCATCGGTAATGTGGAGCTTGAGGATTTTTTAATTATAAAAAAATCAAATAAAGTCTGAAAAATACGAGAATTATCACAGTGTTATAATATTATACGTATATACCATGATAAAATTTTAAAAATGTTTCGACAAATTTATCATATAAAATGTTAAGAAATCTGAGATTCTCTTAAGAGGAAATAGAGTTTTGAGAAGGAATAGGTTATGGTTTAAAATAAATTTATGGTTAAATATTTGTTTGAACTTGAATTTTTTTATATAATCAAAATACAAAATATCTCATACCATATAAAGTTTTTGTATTTTTCCAGATCCATTTGCTATTTTTAACTCATTAGTTGTGTTTCTAGTATTTAAATTGGAATATGTGAAATTTGAACTGCAAGTACCTAAAATAATGCACTAAAATTTATCGAAAAATCACATTAACTATTTTGTGTCAATTTTTAGTTCTTATCCACTAAATTTAAAGAAATGTTAAAAAATTTATGTTACTACAATTCATCGGTAATGTGGAGCTTAAGGGTTTTTTAATTATAAAAAAATTAAATAAAGTCTGAAAAATACGAGACTTATCACAGTGTTATAATATTATACGTAGATACCATGATAAAAGTTTGAAAATGTTTCGAGAAATTTATCATATAGAATGTTAAGAAATCTGAGATTCTCTTGAGAGGAAATAGAGTTTTGAGAAGAAATAGGTTATGGTTTAAAGTAAATTTATGGTTAAATATTTTTTTGAACTTGAATTTTTTTATATAATGAAAATACAACATATCTCATACCATATAAATTGTTTGTATTTTTCTAGATCCATTTGCTATTTTTAACTCATTAATTGTGTTTCTAGTATTTAAATTGGAATATGTGAAATTTGAACTGCAAGTACCTAAAATAATGCACTAAAATTTATCGAAAAATCACATTAACTATTTTGTGTCCATTTTAGTTCTTATCCACTAAATTTAAAGAAATGTTAAAAAATTTATGTTACGACACTTCATTGGTAATGTGGAGCTTAAGGGTTTTTTAATTATAAAAAAATCAAATAAAGTCTAGAAAATATGAGAGTTGTCACAGTGTTATAATTTTATACGTAGATACCATGATAAAAGTTTGAAAATGTTTCGAGAAATTTATCATATAGAATGTTAAGAAATCTGAGATTCTCTTGAGAGGAAATAGAGTTTTGAGAAGGAATAGGTTATGGTTTAAAGTAAATTTATGGTTTAATATTTGTTTGAACTTGAATTTTTTTATATAATCAAAATACAACATATCTCATACCATATAAATTGTTTGTATTTTTCTAGATCCATTTGCTATTTTTAACTCATTAATTGTGTTTCTAGTATTTAAATTGGAATATGTGAAATTTGAACTACAAGTACCTAAAATAATGCACTAAAATTTATCGAAAAATCACATTAACTATTTTGTGTCCATTTTTAGTTGTTATCCAGTAAATTTAAAGAAATGTTAAAAAATTTATGTTACGACACTTCATCGGTAATGTGGAGCTTAAGGGTTTTTTAATTATAAAAAAATCAAATAAAGTCTAGAAAATATGAGAGTTGTCACAGTGTTATAATTTTATACGTAGATACCATGATAAAAGTTTGAAAATGTTTCGAGAAATTTATCATATAGAATGTTAAGAAATCTGAGATTCTCTTGAGAGGAAATAGAGTTTTGAGAAGGAATAGGTTATGGTTTAAAGTAAATTTATGGTTTAATATTTGTTTGAACTTGAATTTTTTTATATAATCAAAATACAACATATCTCATACCATATAAATTGTTTGTATTTTTCTAGATTCATTTGCTATTTTTAACTCATTAATTGTGTTTCTAGTATTTAAATTGGAATATGTGAAATTTGAACTACAAGTACCTCAAATAATGCACTAAAATTTATCGAAAAATAACATTCACTTTTTTGTGTCCATTTTTAGTTGTTATCCACTAAATTTAAAGAAATTTTAAAAAATTTATGTTACGACACTTCATCGGTAATGTGGAGCTTAAGGGTTTTTTAATTATAAAAAAAATCAAATAAAGTCTAGAAATATGAGAGTTGTCACAGTGTTATAATTTTATACGTAGATACCATGATAAAAGTTTGAAAATGTTTCGAGAAATTTATCATATAGAATGTTAAGAAATCTGAGATTCTCTTAAGAGGAAATAGAGTTTTGAAAAGGAATAGGTTATGGTTTAAAGTAAATTTATAGTTTAATATTTGTTTGAACTTGAATTTTTTTATATAATTAAAATACAACATATCTCATACCATATAAATTGTTTGTATTTTTCTAGATCCATTTGCTATTTTTAACTCATTAATTGTGTTTCTAGTATTTAAATTGTAATATGTGAAATTTGAACTACAAGTACCTAAAATAATGCACTAAAATTTATAGAAAAAAAACATTCACTTTTTTGTGTCCATTTTTAGTTGTTATCCACTAAATTTAAAGAAATGTTAAAAAAATTATGTTACGACACTTCATTAGTAATGTGGAGCTTAAGGGTTTTTTAATTATAAAAAAATCAAATAAAGTCTGAAAAATACGAGACTTGTCACAGTGTTATAATATTATACGTAGATATCATGATAAAAGTTTTAAAATGTGTCGAAAATTTATCATATAAAATGTTAAGAAATCTGAGATTCTCTTAAGAGGAAATAGAGTTTTGAGAAGGAATAGGTTATGGTTTAAAGTAAATTGATGGTTAAATGTTTATTTTAACTTGAATTTTTTTATATAATTAAAATACAATATATCTCATACCATATAATTGTTTTGTATTTTTCTAGATCTATTTGCTATTTTAACTCATTAATTGTGTTTCTACTATTTAAATTGGAATATGTGAAATTTGAACTGCAAGTACCTAAAATAATGCACTAAAATTTATAGAAAAATCACATTCATTATTTTGTGTCCATTTTTAGTTGTTATCCACTAAATTTAAAGAAATGTTAAAAAAATTATGTTACAACACTTCATGAGTAATGTGGAGCTTAAGAGTTTTTTAATTATAAAAAAATCAAATAAAGTCTGAAAAATATGAGACTTGTCATAGTATTATAATATTATACTTAGATAACATGATAAAATTTTGAAAATGTTTTTAGAAATTTATCATATAGGATGTTAATAAATTTTTGAAAATGTTTAATTTTTAAAAACAATAAAATTCAGCCAATTCTTTCCAAATTGCCGCCTGTTTTTTCTGCATTTGCGCACCTGGACTCAATTTGTGTGTTCTTGTTGGTTGAAATGTATGATAAATTTCGGTTCAAGACTTTATGTAGTTCTTATTGGTTGTTGCGTATGATTAATTTTAGCTAGTGTTGTTTAAAAATTTATTTTGTGCATGGTTTATTGTGTATTATTGTTTCTTATTAATTATTATTCTAATTTGGTATATTGTACCCTTTGGATTTTTAAAAATTTTGTGAAACAACGAACATTTGGAGTTAAACCGAGTAAACATCCGAATACATATTCGTATTCGAAACATCCGTTTTGTATTCGTATTTGAGAACATCCGAATCCGTATTCGTATTCGAATTAAAATGTGGTAAATAGTGCTATTCAGATTCGTTTCCATCCGTATCCGATCCGAATCCATCCCTACTCGTGGCGATGGTGCAGTGTTGCTGTACACGACGGCGCAGAGAACCAAGCATGTAGATCTCGAGCTGCAGACTTGCACAAATATAGCTAAAATAATCACCCGTGCACGTAGATTGAGGAAACATTACAACAGCAAAGAAATTTGACTAGACGGCAGACAAGCATTAACACCGAACTGCGCAGAAAAATTTCAAGGCAAAAGAAAAAAATGCTAGAAAAAAACCAAGAAGGAACTTGGCGGCGCTAGGATAAACAATGACTGAACTCTCTATTTTTTAATACAAAGCTGAAATAAAATTTCTGGTTCTCAAATAAAGTGGGCAGCCCAAACCCTAGGGTAAGGCCTTTAAATAGGCACGCCCTAGAGGGGAAATTTACAAAGAACCCCTTTAGTTTTTTCAGTTTTCTTAAAAGACAATGGAATATTTTCAGAATAACATATTCTGAAAAATACCCACATTTGACTCTAATTTATTACAACTTTAACCCTATACTTTTAATATATTTTCAGAATTTTGACAATTCCGAAAAATACTAAAAGTTTACACTTAATCTAAATTACTAAACGAAAATAAACTCCTAATTATTGAAATTTAAAAAAATTTAGAGATGAGACGATTTTTAGAAAAAACCGACAAAGCCTCCTTGATCGTCGACATGTGACACCAATCCGTGAACTCGACCGCCAACAAGTCTCTCCCGCTCTCAATCCCCTCGAGCTTCCTGATCACTTGCACTGGTCTCCCTTTCGCTGACTTGACTGTCACCCTATCTCGACCATCCGTCCATCCATCTCTTGCTCTATCTCCTCGTACACTCCTGAGATCATCTCTGTTGGGGGAATAGTTTTCCCTTGAACAGGGGCCAAATGACGTCAGCCTCCGACAGCCTTCGGCCTGGAGCCCAACACTGTCGAAGCCCGTTCCTCTCTAAAGAAGCTGTTTCCAAGTCCCAGGGTACACTTCGGAGCCCGCTAGAGCGAAGCCCCCGAACCCCTTCGGAGCCCTCCACGGCGAAGCCCTCTGGAGCAAAGCCCTCAAGATCCCTTAAAGATTGCCAGAAGCTAAGTCTCAGGCTAACATTGAAGTTAACCTCTCGGCCTTGTTCGGAGTTAGCCTTCGAGCCTTGTTCGGAGTTAACCTTCGGGCTCTGTTCGAAGTTAACCTTTAGGCTCCCTTCGGAGCCCTTCAAGCCAGTCTCCGGACCCTTTCCAACCAACTCCAAGCTAAGTCTCCAAGACTTCCCGTTCAGAGCCCCAGCTCTGAGCCCTAGTTCGGAGTTCAGTTCGGAGTATGCTCTGAAGCCCTCTTCGGAGTTTACTTCGAAGCCTCCATTGCAGCCTCCGCCTGAAGAGCTCCGGCCCCAACTCCGAACCCAGGAAAATATCTGTACTTCGCTACAGTGTAGAAGCCATACCAGGGGCCCCTCCGCCCCTAGTATGTCGTTTAGCTGGTCAAAGATGTGACGTTGTCTGACACGTCTGTAAAGCTATAAAGCACTTTTATACAGTAGCCAACTTCTCTTCCCCTTTTTTGTCCCTATAAGCCTAGGACTTATAAAGGGCATTTTGGTCTTTTCCTTAAGGCCTGCGTGCCTATAAAAGCAGGGCCAAGCCCTTGTAACAGCTTAGATTCTCTATGGCCATGAGAACCCTAGAACTTACTATATTACACCGAGGCATACCATGCCAAATGCACCACAAACTGGACGTAGGGCTATTATCTCTTAGGGGAGGTCCGAACCAGTATAAATCTTTTCTCCCTCTGAGAGAACCCTTCGAGGTTCATTTTACACACCATATACACACATACAAACCTGTGCTGTAGCTAACACAATTGCTACAACAGTTGGCGCCGTCCGGGGGAAGCTTAGTCCTAAAAGCTAAGTTCTCTGCCACTGTCTGCAACTCGAAGTACGCCTGAGGGGGGAGCTTCGAAGCTTTCTTGCTTCGTGCGCCCTTCGGCAAGGGGCTTCGGGCTCAGTTCAAAGGCCATCTTCGCCTTCCTCCATCCTTCGTGTTTCGGAGCTCACCCTCCGGCAAGGGGCTCCGCTTCGTGTGTCGAAGGCCGTCATAGCCCCAGGGGATACGAAGCAAGCCTTCACCCACTTTACGAGGTATGTACAATATCCGAAGTATCACTTCGATGTACCAATCTGCAATTACATTGATATAAATTCGAAGCCCTGCTTCACCTTAAAGCCGAAGTTCTGCTTCGCTTTAAAGCCGAAGTCCTGCTTCGCTTTAAAGCCGAAGCCCTGCTTCGCCTTTAAATGCAAACTTTTGCTCCATCTTATTGAAAAAACCGAAGCCATGCTTCGCCTTATCAAAAACTCGAAGCTTTGCTTCGCTTTACAAAATCCGGAGTACCCCTCCGAAGGCTACACAGTGCCTCCAGGCCCGTAGCAGTGGGCTAGAAGGACTCCATGCCACTGGCCCGATGCATCCAAGGACTCCAGGTCATCGACCTGATGCGTCTGGGATACGAAGGCCACTGGCTTAACGTATCCCAGAATACTGAGATCCGTTCTTAGTATTCAGAGTCGAAGGTGGCTCAACTATCACAGGTTCGGTGAATCCACACCAAATATCCTTTTCACTACAGGACCAAGCTCAAGAAGCCTTGCTTCACTATCTGAACACACACCGAGGCCTCTCTTCGTGTGACGTGATCTAATCTAAAAATTAAACATCTCAAAGTCGTGCTTCGCTTAAAATCTAAGTGCATTTCGGAGCCTTGCTCACGCACAACATCCAAATCCTAGCATGCTGAAGCATGCTTCGCTTAATTTGGCTACGCTGAAGCCTTGCTTCGCTCCAAATTAGCGCGTTTGAAGCCCAAAAGAGGCCTTCGCTCAATATATTTCAAGCATCCGAAGCCGCCAAAAGGCGCACCCCTTAGCATTTTTATTTTTTCCCGCACCAGCAACGGCTAAGTCCCTAGCTGCCACGAGCAAGGGGGGAAGCATGTATGCGAAGTGTGCGAATATAATACGCAGTACGAGCGTGACAAGCTAAAAAACGTTCGAAACCATCAAATAATGCAAAGCATGCAGACTAAGTATGCAAATACAAATTCCATTCACTGAATGATAATTGAGAAGTATGTTACAAATATACTTCGAAAACAAAACTACGAGTAGTCTGTATCTAAGCCTAAGAAAAAGCGAGTGCGAGGCCCCGACCCTCTTTTGCCTTTTTTTCGGCCAGGGCCCCCTCGGCTGGACGAAGCCTCGTCGAAGCCCGCTCTCCCACGTCCGGTTCGTCCAGGCTCCGAAGCCCGCAGACCTCGTCTTCCACTTTGCAGGTCGCTCCAAGTCTGCGAGATAGGCAGTGTCGTGTCGAAGGCAGAGAAGTCTAAAGCTTCGTCGCCTGCTAAGACCGTTTGCGAAGGAAAAGATGAAGAACTCCGAAGGGACTCCGTCTTCACAATGGATAGCAGATCCTGAGCTACTTTGGGGATGGCTTCGTCGTTAGCCCCCCTCGGAAGTTTAAATCGAGGGGGGCCTTCGGACCTAGCTACCTCGAGGACCGCCCATAACTGACGGAGTTCTTCAGAGTCCTCAAGTACTTCGAAGTCAACATTCGGAGATTGAGCCTGGGTAGGTATAAATCACCCCTGCATTCATATTAATAAACTGATAAGTTTTTACAAAGCCTACAGCTAAGAATTACAAGGAGCCTAAGGAGATCTACACCTTCGGCGGCGGAGGTGTCGACGTCGAAGGCTAATTTGGCAAAGCAAGTGCTTTGGCTCGGCGAAGGTGGAGGGCCTTCTCAAGCTCGAGGACTGCTTCGCAGCCTTGGTCCTTCCAAGGCTCCTGAAGTCACCGCCAAGCTCCGCGGATGCTAGCCGGAGGCGTCACCAAGTGCTGGCCTCCGAAGGCCACCGGAGTCACGGAGGTTGCTGCTTCGAGGTGGTTGCACCCCGCGTCGTGAAGCATTTGCAACACTCCTTGACCCGCCACTCGGCCGGCCATCAAAGCGAAGCCCTTCAGAGACTGCTCTGCCGTCGAAGCCACCACCTTCAAGAATGCGGCGTGGTCCCTAATCGGATCCTGGCTGCCGAAGTCCGGAGCCCGACATTCGGTCCCCATCTGTTGAAGGACCTCGGTCGGGCTTTGAGTGGCTTCGCCAATGTTGTCAACGACAAAGTCTTCAAGGCGCTGAGCTCTTTGGCGAAGCTCGGAGTTCTCCCTCGCCAGCTGGGCTTCGGCGTCCTTCGCAGCTTTGAGCTCCGCGCGGAGCCTGACAGTCTTCGAGGCCAAGGCTTCCCTACCCTCACCGGCCTCGGCCCTCGCCGCCTCGGCTGAAGCTTCGGCCCACCTTCGTTTCTCGGCTTCCACCGAGACTTTGCGTTGGAGGGCCTCCTTCTCCTCCGCCAAGCACGTCATCCGCCTATCTGCAGAAGCCGAAGCTACTGCGTTTAGTGCGAAGGCCTGGAAGAATTCAAGAAAGTCATAAGTGTTGATCGAAGGCCAAAGTATAACTCGAAGGCTGTGTAGGACTTCGCTCACCTGGATGAGGGCTTCGTTCGCGTTGATGAAGAGGTCCATGGGGTTCGAGTGGCTAAGTTGAACCACCAAGCCTCCTGCCTCCGCAGTTGCGCAGCCCTCACGGAAGTTGTTGATGGCTGCCTCCGTCACGGTTCCCTTCGGCTGCAGAGGCTGGACGATTTCCTCCGCCACCACTGCTTGCACAGGCTTCGGCAGGGCTGGAGTTTGGTCCACCACCTGGACTTCCTCGTCGCTTTGAGGGCCCCCTTCGTCGTGGCCACCGCCTTCGTCTTCTTCAGACGAGGAGCTGTCGGACTCCGAGCTACTACTGCTGCTGTCGCTGCTGCTGCTGCTGGAGACCTCCATAGGCTTCGGAATGGTGGGCCTCGCACCAGCATCATCCTCTGCAAAAAGTTCAAGTCAAAACCCGTATATAAAAGAGAACTATGATTGAAGTGTTTACCTTCGTCGGATATCTCTTCGAAGGTTGAGGGGTCAATGTGTGCCCCCCAATCCTTTTGCTGCGAAGCTGCCGCGTCGACCTCCGCGCCCGAAGCCGTCACCGTCGAAGTCTTCGCTACCACTTCGGTTGCCCTTGCCGGAGCGCTTGCTGACTCCGCTTCTGTTTGAGGGTCCGCGGCCGTTGCCTCCTCCGGGGTAGAGGCTTCGGTCGCGGGGACCTCTGGCCGAGCCCTTAAAGTTTCGGGCTCGTCGTCATCCCCTCTCTTCCTCTTGGCGCCACTTGTCGAAGCTGCGAGGTGGGAGAAGTCCGGCAGAGCCGGGACCTCTTCGTAGCCGAGCAGGGTCCACACCCTGTTCCAGTGCTCCCAAGACCCCACCGAAGCAAGCCACTGGGCTTGCTCCTCCGGTGTCGGAGCCCCAACAACGCGCTCCGCAGCTGCGATGGCCTCCTCCGGAGTCCTCACTTCAAGATGGCCTTCATAAAGATTCAAGTCAGAGTAAAGTTTTTGCGAAGTATGAAAGCGAAAGGCTTCGAAGTCTTACCGAGGCATTCAAAGGCCACTTCGTTTAGGCCCCCTCGGCCCGAAGGTTGGAAGAGCCCCTCCGGCCAAGAGCGCGCAAGGGGGCTGAGCCGGAGGGTGATGAACTCCTCCACGAGGTCCCTCATGCTCATCTTCGCGGCCACCCTTCGAAGGAGCGAGATCCTCGAGCGAAGGGTGTCGGGGCTCGTCTTCACCACCCCTTCGCGCCGATAAGAGATAAGGGCATTGGTACTCCGAAGGGGAGAGTTCGCGCCGACGGAGGCGTAGAACCACTCTTGATCCCACTTCGAGTACCACTTGCTGTTGGCAGCCCTCGCCGGGAAGGCATCTTGGTACTCCCTCCGAAGCTGGAAGTTGGCGCTTCCGAAGGCCGAAGCCCTCTTGACGTGGTCTATACCCTCCCTCGGCTTCGGCTGGCAGTTGGCGTCATGGAGGGCGACGAAGATGTCCACACGGCCCTCGCAACCTTCGGCCCTCATAGCCCATTCAAAGAAAGCTAACCTCGCCACGGTGTTGGGCGAAAGTTGAGGAAGTTCGAGGTTGTAAGCCCTCAAGACTTCGCTCAACATCCCCACCGCTGGCAGTCCGAGGCCGGCTTCGAAGAAGGCTTCGAACAACACTACTTCTTCAGCCCGAGGCCTCGGTATGGCCTCCGACTTCTCTGGGACTCTTAGTTGGATCTTCGCTGCAATCCTCCCTTCGCAGGCCCTCCGGACAGACTCCTCTGTGGAGATCGAGGCCCTCATCTCCAGCGTTTGCTCAAACTTGTCGGATGGCGTCCAAAGGTCCCTTGGCCCCAACCGCCTCGGTGCAGGCTTCGCTGCCGCAGTTGCCGCTGCCTGCAGTTGGGCGAAGCTCGAGCTCGAGCCCAAGGCCAAAGCCTTCGAAGCAGCCTTCTTCGGCATTTTTGTGGAGCTTCAGCGCGAGGGGCTAAAGCTAGCGAGGTATTTGCTGAGAAGAGAGAGGAGAGCGAAGGATTCAAGCCGCTGAGAAGAAAGCAAATGAGAGCATGTCGAAGCCGTGTGCGGTAAACCCCTATTTATAGGCGGTAAAAATCCCGACGGTTTGTGGGCTGAACCCAGTGCCAAGTGGGCCTCCAGCGAAGGCGAAGCGGCCCGGCGCGCAGTAACGGTCATTTTTATAACCGTTGCGGAGTCAGTTGATCTCCCCGAGGTCATTCTGACAGCTGACGCAGGCAGTTATCATCTGCGCATTTCGAAGTTGCCTTCGGTTCAAAGCTCCGAAGGCCTATTTTTCCCTGAAGTTGTAATTATTTGTCATTTGTCCCAAGGGCGCACGCACCCCTTCGTCCCGAAGGCCTGCACGCAAGGGGCTACTATTGGGGGAATAGTTTTCCCTTGAATAGGGGCCAAATGACGTCAGCCTCCGACAGCCTTCGGCCCGGAGCCCAACTCTGTCGAAGCCTGTTCCTCTCTGAAGAAGCTGTTTCCAAGTCCCAGGGTACACTTCAGAGCCCGCTGGAGCGAAGGCCCCGAACCCCTTCGGAGCCCTCCACGGCGAAGCCCTCTGGAGCGAAGCCCTCAAGATCCCTTAAAGATTGCCAGAAGCTAAGTCTCAGGCTAACTTCGAAGTTAACCTCCGGGCCTTGTTCGGAGTTAGCCTTCGAGCCTTGTTCGGAGTTAACCTTCGGGCTCTGCTTGAAGTTAACCTTCAGGTTCCCTTCAGAGCCCTTCAAGCCAGTCTCCGGACCCTTTCCAACCAACTCCAAGCTAAGTCTCCAAGACTCCCGTTCGGAGCCCCAGCTCTGAGCCCTAGTTCGGAGTTCAGTTCGAAGTATGCTCCGAAGCCCTCTTCAGAGTTTACTTCGAAGCCTCCATTGCAGCCTCCGCCTGAAGAGCTCCGGCCCCAACTCCGAACCCAGGAAAATATCTGTACTTCGCTACAGTGTAGAAGCCATACCAGGGGCCCCTCCGCCCCTAGTATGTCGTTTAGCTGGTCAAAGATGTGACGTTGTCTGACACGTCTGTAAAGCTATAAAGCACTTTTATACAGTAGCTAGCTTCTCTTCCCCTTTTTTGTACCTATAAGCCTAGGACTTATAGAGGGCATTTTAGTCTTTTCCTTAAGGCCTACGTGCCTATAAAAGCAGGGCCAAGCCCTTGTAACAGCTTAGCTTCTCTAGGGCCATGAGAACCCTGGAACTTACTATATTACACCGAGGCATACCATGCCAAATGCACCACAAACTGGACATAGGGCTATTATCCCTTAGGGGAGGTCCGAACCAGTATAAATCTTTTCTCCCTCTGAGAGAACCCTTCGAGGTTCATTTTACACACCATATACACACATACAAACATGTGCTGTAGCTAACACAATTGCTACAATAATCTCCATCTTCACCTGGTGTTGGCGTAAAAGATTACGCTAATAGGTTCTCTAAAATCAAGAACTAACAAACAATGAATTTGTGTTGAGAACTATCTCAAGCCTCCAAATTGGATAATAGCTTAAGTAGTCCGAAATTGTGTATTGAATAGCTGAGTATTCGATGCCTATTACAGGGTAAGAAGGGGAGTATTTATAGGCAAAAAAGTCTAAGGAAAAGACCTATTTACCCCTCAATTACAACCGACATAGTGGAAACTATTCGGTACCCTTAACAGGGTTAAAATGGTAAAAATCCACCTGGAGAAAGTATATAAGCCAAACATCTTATCAACCTTGCAGTTTTGCACCGGAGCTTCATATCCTGCGAAGGGTTCCTTCGGATTGTAAGTCGAAGCACCCTTCGGCTTAATGACTCCACCACCTTCGGGCATAAGCTTATCAACTCCGAAGCTGATAAGTTATCTTGAACTGTTAATCTCTAAGTCCTGAAGTTGAAGTATTTTCCCCCAACAGTAGCCCCTCGAATACGCTTCTCCGATTTTAACCTGTATAGTAGGGAAGCAGTATACGCACGGAATATTTTCATATTCTGAGACTTAGAGAAGTTTGAATACATTACAATTATTCGAAGGGCCTCTGACCCCAAAGCATCCGAACAACGGCCTCGAACCAGAACTGTTGTGTGAACGCTTCATGAGAAAGAGAACCGTTGTGGAGTCTAAACGTCGTGAGGAGCCGTTAATCTACAAGTAGTTGTTATGCTCTCAAAAAGGTAACGATCGGAATTTACTGCGGACTCACACCGTTTCGCTTCCTGGACCCACCTTCCAGCGACGGAAGTCGAACCTGCAGTGTGAATGCAATCGAAGCACAACAACTATCGGGAGGCTATAAAAGGGGAATCGGAATTCACCAAGGACTTTTACCGTGCTTGGCATCCGAAACTTACTCTCTTCAACCTCCAAATCTCTCAACCTCTCGAGCAATCGAGTGATGGCGAGGACCAGCCACACCGTGCTAGCGGCAGTGGGTACTTTGGTGCAGAGGCAGGCTTGGGCGGCTTCGGAGTAGCGGTAATGGCGGGAGCTCCAGGAGACGCCTGGCCCAAGAACCCTCGAGAGCTCCGCCCTCCATCCAAAAAGAAAATCCCCCAAAGCTTCCTCATCGTCCAGTCCACAAGCACTGCGGAGTCCATCGAAGAAGTCGTAGATGGAAAGCTAGGGCCCGGAAAGGCTTAGCACTTCGGAAGTGTTAACTTCTAGTTGCGGAGGGAGCACGCTTAGCACTTTCCAGCAAAGGCCATCAATGACCGATGGTACACCAACTGGATCCTTCGGTGGTTCTACGCCGAAGTCGGAGAGGATTCCCCCTTCGTAGGACCTCTCCAAGAAATCTGGTTCCGAAAGGAGGCGGAGGTCACTCCAAACCCTAGCCTGCTCTCAACGCGGCTAGGGCTATTAACTTCAGTTGCCAGTCGCATGAGCATGTGTGACCTGGCCGAAGAGTTCATCGCGCTCCGAATTCCACCCCTCGGGGCTAACTGGCCAATAGCGTTCCAACACGCTTCGGAGGGTGAGCTCCGAAGTCTAGGTAAGACTTTGACTTTCCTACAACAATATGTTAGACGAAAAAAATAACATACTTATAATATGCTACCTTTTTTTAGCGGCTCCACTGGCGTTAGCCCCGGAGCAGATAACACGAGCCACCGAATGGGTGCTTGGAGCCCCTATGGTGGCCGAAAGTCAAAAAAGAATAGAGCTTGTGGGGAGCTAGGAACGCTCCAACAGAGTATGGTGGGCCCTCAGAATGGTGCCTCCTCCTCTGCCGGACTTCAAACCGACCGGAGCGGTCCCCGGAAAAGGAAAGCCATCACCGAGCCCTCAAAGAAAGCCGGCAAGACCCCCATTAAGAAAGGGAAAAATGTAGCCAAAATTCTTCCTCAGCTGACCCCGGCATCATCTGCCTCATCCCTGGGCATTCGGAGCTCAGCTTCGGATGACTCTGGGAACAAAGGCTCCAAAAGCAAGGGCTCCGATGCCCAAATGGCAAAAGAATTCGAGAACTATCTTCTGGATGGCGACGAAGACGAAGCAGGGGCTACTACCGAAGCTTCTGCTCGAGAGGCTGCGGAGGCGGAAACGGCACACACTCTAGCACCCGCCGCTGCGAGCTTGGAGCTGGAAACAGCCGTCCCCAACTCACCCGTGGCTGGGGTGATAACAGCGGAGGTCGAGCCTCCGGCGGCAACTACACTGGAGAGGACTTCGGGGGATGACTTCGATAAGATTCTCCGGATGTACGAAGTCCTGGAGGACCCGAAAATTTTACCTCATGGCATCTCCGAAGGTAGACTTCAAAACTTTTGTCTTGGTCAATTCCTGCAACAATTATTACCGGCAAATGTTCATCAAGTACCTCAATGTTGTAGGTGCGTCGAGGGGTAACGTCGCCCTGACCGCAGACGAAGCTCCAGCTCCTCCCAAAGTTGCGGCTCCGATGGACACTTTGGCTCCAATGGAAGCCCCAGCTCCGACAGCTAGGGCCACCTCCGTCGAAGCTGTTCCGGCTGGAGGGACACCAGTCGAAGGAGGATCTACCTCCGCCGAAGTTGCTCCTCCAACCTTCGTACCAGGAAGGGGAAAGAGCATGACCAATCTTGGACTCCCTCCTGCTCCGACGACAACGCCTTCCTCCAACGAGCCTTCAGCGAGTAACTCGGAGGAAGAGGCAACGGTAGATGACTGCCAGGCTTTGTCCTGGCTCCCTTTTTTGGCTCCCTTCCTGGAGCAACGAACGGGCCTCCGGGCGCTTCTGGAGCCCTTGCATTGGCGGAGAAAGGCCAAGAAGTCGTAAACTCTGACTTGGTCTCCATCTTGAGCGAAGCCAGGGCCCCAGAGCTTAATCTAGCCTTCGAAAGGGCTGCCCTTCAGGTATACAAAGTACCACAAATATCTTTAATTAACAAATGTAACTACTTGGTACTTACTTGTTCCTCTTGCAGCAATTTGTCCTTGCTAGAGCGGCAGCGACTTCCAACGAAGTCGAAACTAACCGACTCAAGAGGAAGGTTACCACCCTCCAATCCACGCTTAAAGACTCCGAAGAGAAAACACTTCAGTTGGAGGAAGAGCTACTTGAAGAACGGAGGGCAAGGGCCGCCACCGACGAAGCCCTTCGACTCGAATAGCAGAGCAGCGACACGCTCTGAACTTCGGCCCAAGAAGCCGAAGCCGAGTGCTTGGTGCTCTAAGAAGAGGTCGAGAAGCTCCGGCAGGCGGCAGCTACTTCGAGCGCTCAACTGGTAGAGCTTCAAGGCTCTCTCAAACAGGCGATGGCTCAGAAGAGCTCCCTGCTATCCCGGATGGCTGAAGTATCTGCTGCTGCTGCGGGGCTGGAGGCGGCAGAGACGAAGAATGCTACAATAGCGGAACGTACCTTGGATGCCCTTCAGGGTACCTTGGAATACTTCGGCACCATGTGTCACGCCCCAATTTAATAAAACCAGGGATTTATTGAAATTCCATAGAAAATCAATAAATCAAGACGTTCATCACACGACCACATACAATACGATCAATCATTCACGGTTCGTAGACCGTATTAGTACAAAAGTGAATAAAGATGAAGAGAAACTAATAAAACAAAGGGTCCTAGATGAACGCCTCCTTCCAGTCTTGCCTTGACTGGGTCGCTACTCCAGACCTTCATCCTCCTCGTAGTAAACGGGCTCTGGTGGTGTAAGTCAATGGGGGTGAGTACAAACGTACTTAGCAAGCCACCGAATGCAAATATAATGCAGAGTAATAACAAGGGAGATAGTGGCTAATTTTGCGGAAAAGCATAATTGTAAAGCATTAAATGTGATCAATTTATTAGTACTAAAATATAAACATGTGTATGCATCATCATCTTCTACCTCGAGGGGTACATTCAGCCCCACCTCGCTCGACAGTCCTTACATGCCATGAATAACTCAACCAATCAATCAATTGTAAACTAACTGCGAGAAGTCACACAACCCACCCTTGACCGTGGGCTCGGATTTTCGAAAAGATTGAATACTCTGATCAGAGGTGTACCACTGTACCCACAAGGCACGCACTCATCACATACACCAAAGTGTAACGAGATGACCCATACCATGGGAACTCGTGCCAAAACCTTCCATATGGTCCTCCTTGACCCGACAGTACCCTCTTATGGGTTTCATATGGTGCCCTGACGCGTCGAGCCACACCATACCCCCCCTTGAGCCACGTCGGTACAAGTCACCCGCATGTTGCCCCTTGCCCCCTCCACTATGGTGCAACGAGTCAGATTGTTCCATACTTTCAGTTAGGACTTACCCATTAGACTTGTGGTTGGTACGGAAGTGCTTTGTAACAGATCCCGCAGACCGGTCCTTATAGTGCCCCGGGTGCGACCAACCAATGCCCTAGCTTGCACCCAGAACCCACCATACTTATAACATAGCCAACTCCAACAGAGTCCAGAGACGAGAATAACGGGGAAATACATATAGTAGAATCCATCTATCTACGACTCATTCTTTTATCCTATAGCAGTTGTGTCGGTACATTGGACACTAGCTAATATATTATAGTAGAGTGACAAGGAGTTAAGGCTCAATAAGCATGGCTTGGGTTTGCACACAAGGACGGGGATCTAATAAATATAGTGTAGGGCTTGATATTCGACTAATGCGATATTATCCTATGAGTTATAACGATAATTTATTGAAACATGGGCTCAATGATGATCAAAATGGGGGTTGTGACTTTCCTTTATCAGCAAAGGGTGAAGGTGGAACCTCGGGATAGAACTCCGGCTCCTCGGCGAACTCGTAGTGTTCTCGATATGGAAAAATAAACATAGTATCCAATCAACGGATAAAACATCACAAAATAATCAACATACAAGTGTGGGGAGTTTTAATATGTGAAATAAAGCTTTTTATCTCTAAAGTTATGTGAAAAGCATTAAAGGTTGGTTTTTAAGGCATTTCCCAATTTATTTTATGAATTAATAATTTTATCCCTAAGGGGTTTTTATTCATTTAATTAATAAGATTATTTTGGGCAATAGGGACATACTGTTTTATGGCATTAATGTGTAGAGAATAAAATGCTGAATTTAATAAAATTTGAATGGTGAAATTTGGAGTTAAAATGAGCAAGTTATGAATTTTGGAAGTTTAAACCTTTTTCTGGAATTTTATTTAAACTGAAAATGGGATTTAGTCCACGGTGGACTAGTTCACTATGCGCGTGGACCGGATCGATCTGGACCGTTGGATCTAGATCCAGCGGCCATATGCGAGGCGGGATCGTTTAAGTGAAAATGAACGACTGTGATTAAATCGTGCGAACCAGTATGATGTGGACGCACGAGATCGCTCCGGTGTTTTAAGTTTTAATCGACGACCCAGATTAAAAGGTACCGGTTCGCTGGGATCCGAGGGCCCAGATTATATCCCCTCAGGATCTAATCTGCGCCGCACAGATGCGATCGCACGGCTCAGATGCCGTCCGACACGGCACGAGCTAAGGGGTCAAGTACCCCCTTCATTCCCGACTCCGGCGAGGCAACGACGACGAATTCCGGCGACGGTGAGGGTTAATCGACCAGGCTAAGGGCTAAAATGGGACTAGTGGCGTTAGGGGAACTCGGGCGTACCGGCGGTGGCGGCTAGCTGACGGCGACTTGCGACGAAGAGAGGCTGAGAAACCAAGGGTTGGTTTCAGTGTTTGTGATGAGTGATTGACATGATTTTTACCCTCTGTTCGAAGGGTACCTCCGAAGGGGGTTCGGAGGTTGTACCTCCGAAGGATGTTCGGAGGAGGGTACCTCCGAAGGGTGTTCGGAGGTGGTTTCACCGAAGGGTGTTCGGTGTTTGGTTGCTGCAGCTGTTGCAGCGGAGTGTGCGTGTCGGAGGGGTCCGACTGTACACGATGACTGGGTGTGTACCAAAGGGTTCGGTACTTTGGGCGGTACACCGGAGTGTGTGCCGAAGGTTGCTAACCCGGAGAGGTCTCCGGAGTACTGGAAACACTTGTCTGTTTGTCGATGGTGCGCAGGGACTTCGGAGGCGACGGACAGGTTCGCGGCAGGTGAACCTGGGTCAAGCGGGAGGCTTGATGCCAGGGGAGCGGGGAGTTCCGTCACGGTGGCTGCGAAGGGGTCCGGGTTGGTCCTCGAGTCGAGGTGCGCCAGGTGAAGGCAGAGAGTGCGGAGCGTGGCTCCGGGTGAAGGTACTCCGAGATAAAGTCCTCGGAGGTGAGGCACTTCGAAGGTACTCCGGAAGGAGTGACTTCGGAGTTGGTGGATCAAGTCCTCTGCGGAGGCAAGGAGTTCGAAGTGTGCTCCGGAGGGAGACATTCGAAGGTGCCCGACGAAGGTCTCAGAAGTCGAGGCGCATCGAAGGCATGGTCCGGGTGAGGCTCGTCGAGGAGTGTGCTCGGGGAGAGACACTGCGACGAAGGGCTCATGGAATGCTTCATGCGTTGGCCTTGGACGAAGGAGGGACTTCGAAGGGTGGTACTCCGAAGGTGGGGCTTCGGAGTGAGGAAGGCTTCGAAGCGAGGCTAGCTCCGGAGTGTGGTTGTCTTGTGGTACTTCGGCCTGCATGGCTTTGGTACATGGACTGACGGAGTTCGAGCTGGGTGAAGCTGCGAAGCCGTGGTGGTCCACTCCGGAGGTGTTGGTGCGAAGGCCCAAGGGCTTTGACGGCTTCGGCTCAAAACCGTCACTGTATCAGAGGCTATCTTCGGCGAAGCGAAGGCCACCAGGCTCAAGGCTTCTCGCCGAAGCTACCGCACCCTCGCGTGCGAAGGGAGGCTGCAGAAGGTCAAAGACTGCAAAGGCTGACACTGTCTGCTCTGCAAAAAGCTGACGCTGTCCCCTCTGCAAAGCTGACAGAGAAGCCTCCAGAATAAAGTTGGACTACCTTTTGTACCCCTCAGTTCTGTAGAGACAAAACCAATGTAAACCCTAGGGGTAAAGTAGTCAATTCCTTTGGGTGAACTGTGGGCTATAAATATGGGGGCTCGGTAGGTAACATTTAACACTTTGAGCATTTACTGTTGAGCTCCTGTAGCCACATACCTCGCTGTATTCATCCAGAGTTCAAATATTTTTATGTTCCTTGTTCAAGCGGCGAAGCCCTGCTTCTTTGTGCTTTTTTGCTTGAGCTCGCGTTACATACCTCGCTAGTTGTAGTGCACCGAAGCCTGTCTAGGCGAAGGTTGTCTTTGTGCGAAGTGTGATTTTCAGCGTGCGTTCGCTCTGTGTAACTTGAGGCCAGACCTCACAGATTACTAGCGAAGCCCTGATCAAAGCCCGTTTTGCTTCTTGTGTCGAAGCCCGTAGCGAAGTCCGTTTGTGTGCGTGTAGACCTTCGTGTACGAAGCCCAGCACCAGTTGCTGCTGCCAAGTACTCGGTCGAAGTCCCCAGTAGGGTGTCCACTCTTGCGAAGGGTGAAGTACGAAGCCTGCTCAAAGCACCCTGTGTGCGGAGCCTGCACTGACTTAGCAGAGTAGATTTTCGAGGGTTGTTAGTGGAGCGAAGTCTTTTGGCTTCGAACTTTTGCTCCAGCGAAGCCTGTGTTCGGAGCTGTCAAAGGACCTCCGAACCAGACCTTCGAAGGTAGTGTTCGAAGCCTATTCCGCAAAAGACAGGATTAAAACCGAAGGCTGTTTTTAGCCCGAATTTTTAAAAGCTCCCATTCACCCCCCTCTGGTCGCCGTTTCCGGTCCAACAGAGGCGGTGAGGCTTCTCGGGTTCGACGGTGGTGAGGCGATCTGATGGCGTTCGTGCCCGTCGAAGTCGATGCTGAGGACGGGCTATTGACGACGGTCTTGTGGGTGGCGGTGGTGTGGACTGCGGGGGCCTGTGGCGCCGGTGAGGGGCTACCGGAGCCGAAGCAGAACAAAAGGTCGAAAATGGGCGACAGTGCTCTGGAGGTGCGATGGCTAGTACTAAGGGGGTGTGGGCAGAGGGCGGCGCACCGAGGGGTCTTTATAGGGTCATCGGCGGCGGATATGGTAGGCTAGAAGAGGGAAACCCGAGGAGGGTTTCTATTTTACTCCGACGAGGGTTTCCTTTAGCTCGGCTAGCTTCCATATTCATGGATCTGTGTTAGCTTTGGATGGAATGGGGTCGCCGACGTTCGGGGGAAATGGATCCGGCATCGAATCGATGAAATCGGGCGGCCGGTGGCGGATTTGGGAAGGGTTCTCGCCGAGAAAGAAAAGGGGGATCCCCTTCCAAGGAGGAAGATGAATCTGACAGGTGGGTTCCACCTGTCAGTGGGCGGACAGAAAAGTGAGCGACGACAGGCGGGGCCGGGCGGTCAGAGGGACAGAGGCGGGCGCGTGTGGCTGACGGGTGGGGCCGAGGCGGGGTGCGGGTGTGAGAGAGAGGCGGGGGGTGGCGCCGACAGGAGGATCCCGCTTGTCAGTGACGCGAGGTTGGGTTGGGCCGGGCTGGAGGCGAATTTGAGGTTGAGGCCCATTAAGAGTTTAAATGCTTTTATGATTTAAAATAATTCCAGTAATTCATTTATTTGTTTAAGGGTTGAAGCACTGTTGATAAAAATTTGTAAAAATTCCTAAAATTATATCTTGGTCTCTAGATTCCACCTTAAATTTTCCAAGTCCAAATTCTGAATATTTCTCCCTGTTTGGCTTTAATAAGTCTCTTTTAGTATTTTATTAAATCAATAATTCCAGAAATTCCTTGAATAATATATTTCTTTTATTTTATTTTTTTTAAATCTTGGGATGTTACAATCCTATCCCCCTTATAGAGAATCTCATCCTCGAGATTTGGATCAATCCTCGAATAGCTCGGGATGCTGTGCCTTGAGTTCTTCCTCTTTTTCCCATGTAGTTTCCTCTACGGGATGATTGCTCCACTGAACCTTACATAAGCGGATGACGCAACTTCTGGTGGTCCTTACATAGGTCAGATCTTCTTGAACGTCCAACTACTGAAGGTTTACTTGCTCTGTCGGGACTCAAAGACATTTCTTTAATTGTGACACATGAAACACATCATGTACCCCAGTCAATGAAGGTGGCAGCTCTAACTGATAAGCGACTTTGCCTTGGCGTCGAATAATAGGAAAAGGTCCAACATATCGAGGTGCCAATTTTCCTCTCATGTTAAACCGTTGAGTGCCCCGGAGAGGTGTGACTCGGAGGTAGACATGATCTGTCACGCCCCGATTTAAACAAAATCGAGACATTATTGAATTTCCATAGAAAAACAATAATACAAGAGGTTCATCATGCGACAACGTACATACGGTAAAATTCATGGTACGCAGACCATATTTATTACAACATTGTTTTAATAAAACAGTAGAGTAAAATAATTAGAAAACGACATGACGAACTTCTTCTTCAGGATTTTTCTTCTTGACTGGGTCGCTACTCCAGACCGTCTTCGAGATAAGCATCCTCTGTGGGGTCCAACGGGTATGAGTACAAAAAGTACTCAACAAGCCACCGCAAATGCAAATAATAATGCAGGATAATAAACAAGGAAGGATAAAGGCTAACAATGCGGAATAAAGCAGTTGCAGTTATGGCATTTAGTGTAATCATATTTTAATCATGCGGAAAGTAAACATGAGCATCATCAACATCAACTAACTCGAGGAGTACGTTTTACCTCCTCGCACAACGGTCCTTACATGACAAATAACATGCACATCCATATTCAAGTAAACTAACTGGGGGATGTCACGCAACCCGCCCTTGACCGTGGGCTCGGCTTTTCGAAAAGATTTAAGACTCTGATCAGAGATGTACTACTGTACCCACAAGGCACGCACTCATCTCAACGAGATGACCCATTTCACGGGAACGCGTGCCAAAACCTCAATATGAGATGTTCCAAGCGATAACCACCCGCTCTAGGTTTCGCCGGCGCGCCGGGCCGCATCCCGGCTAACGTCGCACCCCCTTTTGCGCCACATTGGTACAAGTCACCCGCAGGTGCAACTTGACCCATCTCCAAGTGGTGGCCTTGGTTTGGGACAACCCATACCTTAGTTAGGACTTACCCACTAGACTTGTGGTTAGTACGTAAGTGTATTGCAACGGATCCCTCAGACCGGTCCTTATAGTGCCCCGGGTGCGACTGACCAATGCCCTAGCTTGCACCCGGAACCCACCATGCATACACTCACAACCATGACTCATCACCAACAGAATTTCCAAAGATAAGAAGTAACGGGATCATATAATAGAACCATTTCACTACGACTCATTTTTTTTATCCTATAGCGGCCGTGCCAATACATTGGACACTAGCTAATATCATTGATCATATGGTGACAAGGAGGTTAGGCGAGATAGCATGGCTTGGGTTGCACATCACGGTCGGGGATCCTAAATAAATATAATGTAAGGGTTCATTTGACTAATGCATATACATAACCTATGTGTTTTAGCGATAATCAATTCAAACATGGGTTCAATATGTTCAAGAGATTGGTTTGGTGACTTGCCTTGTTCAGCGAAAGGCGAGGGAGGGACTTCCGGGAAGTATTCCGACTCCTCGACGGTGTCGTAGTCTTCTCGATATAAATAAATTAAACGTAACATTCAATTAAACAATCCAAAAATCACACAACAGTTATACAAGTTTTTGATTGGTTTGAACCAAGGAAAATAAAATTGTTAAGTTTCTGAATTTCATTTTATGAATATTTCAAAATGGACTTTAATGGAATAATGGCCTTTCTTAAAAGGAATAAAAATGTATTTTAAATTTCTAACTAATTTAAAATAATAGGTTTAGTGTAAACCTAGTGGCTTTATTACACTAATATAGAGAGAATAAAATATAAATTCTTCTGAAATGGAAATAAACAAATTTTGGGGTTCACGTGCTAGCGCAACGCATGATTAGTATATGCGGATGGATGGAAAATGTTGTGGGTAATTAAGAAAATAATCAAGTAATTAATTAAGGATTTTATTAAGGAAATTTATTTTATATTTTTATTTGCACTTTCCACGATGGTTTATAAAAATTCCTAAAATATTATTTTGCCCTAAGGAACGATATAAATTTCTCAAATTAAATCTTAAATTATTTATCGTGGTATTTATTTATCTGTCTCTTTTAATTAATTTTCGGGAAGTAAAAGTATAAAAATAATTTAAAAGACATTTTCGACAGAATTTAACCATGGGGTTAAAATGATATTTTTACCTAACAAATCGAGATAGATATTATCAATTGGACGTTAAATGCTCCAGCAAAAATAATGAGTAAACTGGATTAAATAAATTATCAAGGTTTAAGCAACAATACGAAAATGACCTATATATATCGTAATAATATAATTTCAGAAAAATGTAAAGAATGAGAGGGATCCTCACCAAACCGAACGGAGAAGAATGGACAAGGCGCGGGCGCAGCTTGGCGCGACCTAGCGTGGGACGGCCAGCGGCAAGCCGCCAGCGCTCGGCGCGAGTGCGCAACTGGGGGAGCTGCCCTGCTCTCGGTGTGGCAGAAACTAGAGGGACAGCAGGTTTTTATAGGGGAGGAGACGTGCATGGCAGGTCCACACATTGGTGCAATAAAAAGGGACAGGTGGGGTCCACGCGCTGGCGTAATTGCATTGAAGGGGCGCAGAGCGGCTGCAGGCAGTAAAATGCATTCATTAATCATGGTGGAGCCCATGCGAACGGAGGCAAGGCTCATGCGCAGTGCGCGCGGCAGCATGCTTGGACGAAAAAGGTGGCAGGTGATTAAGCAATGTTAATTTATTTTCTCATTTAATTAATTTCAGAATTGATGTTTGTATTTATTATATTAGTTATAAAAATCCTAAAATCTGGAGAAAATTTCTAAGACATACTCTTGACTTAGAAAATTTAATAAAAAATTTCCAAACTAAAATTTGAATTATTTCTCGAAAATTTTAATTCCCCAATTTAAAATAGTTGTTGAAGTTCATTTCAATTTTCTATGCAGGTTACAAAGGCCCTAAAATTTTATAAAAGTTTCTAAAATTTAGTTTGTCTTTGAAGAATTTAACATAAATTTCTTAACTCAAATTTTGAATTATTTATCACTATTTTTATTTATTCATGTGTAGGAATTCAAAATATAAAAATGGTTTTAAAAGCAGTCAAGCGGTTGTTGCAGGTGCAGGTGCATGCAAGCGGGGTCCACGCACGAAAAAAAAGGCTGCGCACGGAACGGGAAAACGGGAACATAAATCGAAGCGGGCCCACACGTTGATAGCATGCATACGGTTAAAGCTGAAAAAAAAAACGCTAGTGATTAAGGAATTTAATTGAGGAATTAATTAATTAATTCCTGAAACGGTATTTTAATTATATATTATTTCAGTAATTAATTAGTCAAACTTAATTTTTGCATTTAATATTATTATCTTCTCTAAATTATTTATTTCTGAAAATTAAAGTTAATTCATGGTAAAAAGTGAAAAGTTTTTGGAAAGTTTGGAGTCTAAAATAAATTTAGAAATTTTGGATTTCAAATAAATCGCTCATTTATATTTTAAAGAATAATCGGTGATCGAGAATATTTGTATTCATGTCGAAATTAAATATTCTAAACTTGAACGCAAAATTAAGGTTTTAAATTCATTTTGGTATTTAAAATATAATAAATATTGAAAAGGTATTTTTCCACGGGCGTTTAAACTATTCAAATGAAAAATGTATTTTTAATTTTCACAAACGAAAAGGGAATATTATTTCTCCATTTTTTTTTACGGGGAAAAGGAGATGACCGAGCATGAAGATTCAAAACTCAACCAGGAAAGAAATAGGAATTTAATTTATTTTTGATTTAAAGTTATTTAGTAAAATATTATGGGTTACTATTCTAATCGTTAAATCTTTAATAAAAACATTAATTGATTTTAGGCGGGAGAAATTTACTAGTAATTTCTCTAGCAGAATTTTATTTGGTATTATATTATTTTTAATTCAAATGTTTTATCACAACATTCATGTTGAAATATATTAGTGTTAAAGTCTTGCTATGAAATGTTATTGATTACATCTTATTTAATTTCTTTTGCACAAAAAATTCTAGAAAGATTTTTGGGGATGCAAGTTAGAGCAACGCAAATTTTTAGGAAAATACTAGAGCTACGATTTATTTTTAAATGAAATTTTTAGGTCCGTTTTTTTTTGCTCACTCATTTATGATCTACATTTAATATTTATTTTTTTTGAAATTCATTTATTAATTAATTTATTTTATTTTTAACGGCTTACGAAAATCAGGGCGTTACAAATCTAACCCCCTTAACAAGAATCTCGTCCCGAGATTCGAAAAGGCTAGAAGTAGATGGTTAAGGATATGCTTCAACTTTTCTTGGACTACTCCTTTAAACAGAAGGCTTCAAGACTGCATCTTCGGGATTGGGCTTGACTTGGCTAGGGCTTTCTTGACGACGTTTCTTGGCTTCCTAGTTGGAGTTGATCACTTTGAACCGAATGATGGCGTCAAACCTTAAGCACAAGCTTTTGGTAATTTTTCCTCTTTTCGTAATGGACATATAATGGGTATATAGGGAAGAGGGAAGTGAAGAATAGGAAAGAGTAAGATCAGATCTGTAGATAGTACCATAACAATTTTTTTTTTCTGATGTGTGTAGTGGTCAATCATTTCAATTCAAGCAAACAACCTAGTATGATTACATCATGAGAGACGATGTAAACATACGCTATATAAAAAAAATCAAGCAATTCGTTCTGAAACTAACGATATCTAGGGTCTCCTACTCTTGACATTCTCCTCGAACGATACTAAGGGATGCTTCTTGGCTCGTGGTCTTTGATCCAATTGCCTTGGCTTTGACGGTGAAGAAAGGGAGATCCTTATCTGTAGAGCCCTTCAACAAATCCCTCGTGCTCGCGAGAATAGACGAGAATTAAGATTGTCATCTAGATTTTTTTTTGGTCACCAATAGAAAATGAAGTGGGATTGAGTCAAGGTTACAAAGCAATAGAATAATTTTTCGCAAATAATATTTTTTTAAGAATTTTCAAAATAGGTCCTATAGATGGTCTGTTTGGCTTCCTACAGTCGAGTCGGCTCTGATACCATCTTGTCACGCCCCGATTTAAACAAAATCGAGACATTATTGAATTTCCATAGAAAAACAATAATACAAGAGGTTCATCATGCGACAACGTACATACGGTAAAATTCATGGTACGCAGACCATATTTATTACAACATTGTTTTAATAAATCAGTAGAGTAAAATAATTAGAAAACGACATGACGAACTTCTTCTTCAGGATTTTTCTTCTTGACTGGGTCGCTACTCCAGACCATCTTCGAGATAAGCATCCTCTGTGGGGTCCAACGGGTATGAGTACAAAAAGTACTCAACAAGCCACCGCAAATGCAAATAATAATGCAGGATAATAAACAAGGAAGGATAAAGGCTAACAATGCGGAATAAAGCAGTTGCAGTTATGGCATTTAGTGTAATCATATTTTAATCATGCGGAAAGTAAACATGAGCATCATCAACATCAACTAACTCGAGGAGTACGTTTTACCTCCTCGCACAACGGTCCTTACATGACAAATAACATGCACATCCATATTCAAGTAAACTAACTGGGGGATATCACGCAACCCGCCCTTGACCGTGGGCTCGGCTTTTCGAAAAGATTTAAGACTCTGATCAGAGATGTACTACTGTACCCACAAGGCACGCACTCATCTCAACGAGATGACCCATTTCACGGGAACTCGTGCCAAAACCTCAATATGAGATGTTCCAAGCGATAACCACCCGCTCTAGGTTTCGCCGGCGCGCCGGGCCGCATCCCGGCTAACGTCGCACCCCCTTTTGCGCCACATTGGTACAAGTCACCCGCAGGTGCAACTTGACCCATCTCCAAGTGGTGGCCTCGGTTTGGGACAACCCATACCTTAGTTAGGACTTACCCACTAGACTTGTGGTTAGTACGTAAGTGTATTGCAACGGATCCCTCAGACCGGTCCTTATAGTGCCCCGGGTGCGACTGACCAATGCCCTAGCTTGCACCCGGAACCCACCATGCATACACTCACAACCATGACTCATCACCAACAGAATTTCCAAAGATAAGAAGTAACGGGATCATATAATAGAACCATTTCACTACGACTCATTTTTTTTATCCTATAGCGGCCGTGCCAATACATTGGACACTAGCTAATATCATTGATCATATGGTGACAAGGAGGTTAGGCGAGATAGCATGGCTTGGGTTGCACATCAAGGTCGGGGGATCCTAAATAAATATAATGTAAGGGTTCATTTGACTAATGCATATACATAACCTATGTGTTTTAGCGATAATCAATTCAAACATGGGTTCAATATGTTCAAGAGATTGGTTTGGTGACTTGCCTTGTTCAGCGAAAGGCGAGGGAGGGACTTCCGGGAAGTATTCCGACTCCTCGACGGTGTCGTAGTCTTCTCGATATAAATAAATTAAACGTAACATTCAATTAAACAATCCAAAAATCACACAACAGTTATACAAGTTTTTGATTGGTTTGAACCAAGGAAAATAAAATTGTTAAGTTTCTGAATTTCATTTTATGAATATTTCAAAATGGACTTTAATGGAATAATGGCCTTTCTTAAAAGGAATAAAAATGTATTTTAAATTTCTAACTAATTTAAAATAATAGGTTTAGTGTAAACCTAGTGGCTTTATTACACTAATATAGAGAGAATAAAATATAAATTCTTCTGAAATGGAAATAAACAAATTTTGGGGTTCACGTGCTAGCGCAACGCATGATTAGTATATGCGGATGGATGGAAAATGTTGTGGGTAATTAAGAAAATAATCAAGTAATTAATTAAGGATTTTATTAAGGAAATTTATTTTATATTTTTATTTGCACTTTCCACGATGGTTTATAAAAATTCCTAAAATATTATTTTGCCCTAAGGAACGATATAAATTTCTCAAATTAAATCTTAAATTATTTATCGTGGTATTTATTTATCTGTCTCTTTTAATTAATTTTCGGGAAGTAAAAGTATAAAAATAATTTAAAAGACATTTTCGACAGAATTTAACCATGGGGTTAAAATGATATTTTTACCTAACAAATCGAGATAGATATTATCAATTGGACGTTAAATGCTCCAGCAAAAATAATGAGTAAACTGGATTAAATAAATTATCAAGGTTTAAGCAACAATACGAAAATGACCTATATATATCGTAATAATATAATTTCAGAAAAATGTAAAGAATGAGAGGGATCCTCACCAAACCGAACGGAGAAGAATGGACAAGGCGCGGGCGCAGCTTGGCGCGACCTAGCGTGGGACGGCCAGCGGCAAGCCGCCAGCGCTCGGCGCGAGTGCGCAACTGGGGGAGCTGCCCTGCTCTCGGTGTGGCAGAAACTAGAGGGACAGCAGGTTTTTATAGGGGAGGAGACGTGCATGGCAGGTCCACACATTGGTGCAATAAAAAGGGACAGGTGGGGTCCACGCGCTGGCGTAATTGCATTGAAGGGGCGCAGAGCGGCTGCAGGCAGTAAAATGCATTCATTAATCATGGTGGAGCCCATGCGAACGGAGGCAAGGCTCATGCGCAGTGCGCGCGGCAGCATGCTTGGACGAAAAAGGTGGCAGGTGATTAAGCAATGTTAATTTATTTTCTCATTTAATTAATTTCAGAATTGATGTTTGTATTTATTATATTAGTTATAAAAATCCTAAAAATCTGGAGAAAATTTCTAAGACATACTCTTGACTTAGAAAATTTAATAAAAAATTTCCAAACTAAAATTTGAATTATTTCTCGAAAATTTTAATTCCCCAATTTAAAATAGTTGTTGAAGTTCATTTCAATTTTCTATGCAGGTTACAAAGGCCCTAAAATTTTATAAAAGTTTCTAAAATTTAGTTTGTCTTTGAAGAATTTAACATAAATTTCTTAACTCAAATTTTGAATTATTTATCACTATTTTTATTTATTCATGTGTAGGAATTCAAAATATAAAAATGGTTTTAAAAGCAGTCAAGCGGTTGTTGCAGGTGCAGGTGCATGCAAGCGGGGTCCACGCACGAAAAAAAAGGCTGCGCACGGAACGGGAAAACGGGAACATAAATCGAAGCGGGCCCACACGTTGATAGCATGCATACGGTTAAAGCTGAAAAAAAAACGCTAGTGATTAAGGAATTTAATTGAGGAATTAATTAATTAATTCCTGAAACGGTATTTTAATTATATATTATTTCAGTAATTAATTAGTCAAACTTAATTTTTGCATTTAATATTATTATCTTCTCTAAATTATTTATTTCTGAAAATTAAAGTTAATTCATGGTAAAAAGTGAAAAGTTTTTGGAAAGTTTGGAGTCTAAAATAAATTTAGAAATTTTGGATTTCAAATAAATCGCTCATTTATATTTTAAAGAATAATCGGTGATCGAGAATATTTGTATTCATGTCGAAATTAAATATTCTAAACTTGAACGCAAAATTAAGGTTTTAAATTCATTTTGGTATTTAAAATATAATAAATATTGAAAAGGTATTTTTCCACGGGCGTTTAAACTATTCAAATGAAAAATGTATTTTTAATTTTCACAAACGAAAAGGGAATATTATTTCTCCATTTTTTTTTACGGGGAAAAGGAGATGACCGAGCATGAAGATTCAAAACTCAACCAGGAAAGAAATAGGAATTTAATTTATTTTTGATTTAAAGTTATTTAGTAAAATATTATGGGTTACTATTCTAATCGTTAAATCTTTAATAAAAACATTAATTGATTTTAGGCGGGAGAAATTTACTAGTAATTTCTCTAGCAGAATTTTATTTGGTATTATATTATTTTTAATTCAAATGTTTTATCACAACATTCATGTTGAAATATATTAGTGTTAAAGTCTTGCTATGAAATGTTATTGATTACATCTTATTTAATTTCTTTTGCACAAAAAATTCTAGAAAGATTTTTGGGGATGCAAGTTAGAGCAACGCAAATTTTTAGGAAAATACTAGAGCTACGATTTATTTTTAAATGAAATTTTTAGGTCCGTTTTTTTTGCTCACTCATTTATGATCTACATTTAATATTTATTTTTTTTGAAATTCATTTATTAATTAATTTATTTTATTTTTAACGGCTTACGAAAATCAGGGCGTTACATGATCTCCCTCTTCAAAGGCTAAATCTCGACGACGATTGTCTGCATAGCTCTTCTGTCGATATTGGGCTGTCTTGAGTCGGTCTCTAATAATCCGTACCTTCTCTTCAGCTTCCCGAAGGATGTCTGTTCCAAATACTTAGGATTCACCAGTTTGATCCCAAAGTAGAGGCATCCTGCACTTTCATCCATATAGGGCTTCGAACGGGGACATCTGAAGGCTGGCTTGATAACTGTTGTTGTACGAAAACTCGGCGTACGGTAAGCTCTTGTCCCAAGTTCCTCCAAAATCCAAGACGCATGCCCGAAGCATATCTTCTAATATCTGATTCACCATTTCAGTCTGTCCATCTGTCTGAGGATGGTAAGTGGTGCTGAAGTTTAGTCTCGTTCCCATTTCCTCTTGAAGGTTTTTCTAGAATCGAGACGTAAACTGACTCCCTCTATCGGAGACTATCTTCTTGGGCACTCCATGTAGGCACACGATGCGGGCCATATACAACTCTGCTAGCTTAGGGTCACTGAAGGTCGTCTTTACGGCTATGAAGTGAGCTACTTTGGTTAACCGGTCAATGATTACCCATATGGAATCATATCCAAGTTGGGTCTCTGGTACTCCCGGGATGGATGGAGTACAGAGTATCATGTGCCTCCCTTAGAATAAGGGTTTTTATCTCTGGCTTATCCGGCACACAGATCCTGGTTCCAAACCATATGGTGCCATTCTCGTCCTCTGAAAATCCTGGGGCCTTCCCCTGTCTCATGTTCTTCTTAATGGCGGCTATATCCGGGTCTTCTAACTGAGCTTCTCGGATCTGCTCGAACAGGATTGGTCAGGTCTCAAGGGTGGCTAGATATGCTCCTGTGGTTAACCCGAGATTTAACTTTTCCATCTCCTTATATAACAAAGGTGCGTGATCCTGAATCATGATGGTGGTGCAGTATCCTTTTCGACTTAGTGCATCAGCTACCACATTTGCTTTGCCGGGATGGTAATGAATACCTAAGTCATAATCTTTTATTAATTCCAACCATCGTCTTTGTCTAAGGTTGAGATCCGGCTGCGTGAAGATGTACTTCAAACTCTTGTGATCCGTAAAGACTTCACATCGGTTTCCGACCAAATAATGCCTCCAAATCTTTAGGGCATGCACAACAGTGGCCAATTCCAAGTCGTGCGTCGGGTAGTTTAGCTCATGAGGTCTCAACTGACGAGAGGCGTATGATACAACCTTTCCGTCTTGCATAAGGACACATCCCAATCCCTGACGAGATGCGTCGCAATAGACATGGAAGTCCTTCCTGACATCTGGTAGGGTCAGTATGGGGGCTGACACTAGCCGGGTCTTGAGGGTGCGAAAACTTTCCTCACATTCGGGAGTCCATTCAAACTTCTCTCCCTTCTGCAATAACTTGGTCATAGGCTTGGCTATCTTGGAAAAGTTCTCTATAAATCGTCGATAATATCCGGCCAAACCAAGAAAACTTTGTATCTCTGATACGTTGGTGGGTGGCAGCCAATCCGTAACTGCTTCCATGGTGGTAGGGTCTACTGCAATACCTTGTGCAGATATGATATGTCCAAGGAACTTTACTTCCACTGTCCAGAATTTGCACTTACTGTACTTGGCGTATAACTGATGTTCCCTTAGTTTTCCTAAGGTCAACCGGATATGACTCTCGTGCTCCTCTTTGTCATTGGAATAGATGAGAATATCATCTATGAAGACCACGATAAATTTGTCCAAATATTCAATGAATACCTTTTTCATCATATTCATGAAGAAAGCTGAGGCGTTGGTCAAACCAAAAGACATAACATTGCACTCATATAATCCATAGCGAGAGGTAAAAGCCGTCTTGGGTATGTCCTCCTCTCGAATCCTCAGATGATGATAACCGAACTGCAGGTCGATCTTGGAAAATACCGTAGCTCCTTTCAGCTGGTCAAATAGATCATCGATCCTGGGTAACGGGTACTTGTTCTTGATGGTTACCTCATTCAAGGCCCGATAATCCACACACATACGCTTAGCCTTGTCCTCTTTCTTCTCAACGAAGATGACAGGGGCTCCCCACGGGTATGTGCTAGGTCTGATGTAGCCTTTCTTCTCAAGGTCCTCCAGTTGCTGCTTCATATCAGCTAGCTCATTGGCGGCCATCCGGTATGGTCGCTTGTAGATGGGAGTGGTTCCGGGTACTAGATCAATCCGGAACTCGATATCTCTCTTAGGTGGTGTCACACCCCAATTTAATAAATCAGGACCTTTATTGAAATTTCATAGAAAATCAATAAACCAAGACGTTCATCATGCGACCACGTACAAATACGAGCAATCATTCACGGTTCGTAGACCGTATTAATACAAAAGTGAATAAGGTGAAGAGAAACTAATAAAATAAAGGGTCCTAGATGAACGCCTCCTTCTAGTCTCGCCTTGACTGGGTCGCTACTCACGACCTTCATCCTCCTCGTAGTAGACGGGCTCTGGTGGTGTAAGTCAACGGGGGTGAGTACAAATGTACTCAGCAAGCCACCAAATACAAATATAATGCAGAGTAATAACAAGGGAGATAGTGGCTAATTTGGCGGAAAAGCATAATTGTAAAGCATTAAATGTGATCAATTTATTTGTACTGAAATGTAACCATGTGTATGCATCATCATCTTCTAACTTGAGGGGTACAGTCAGCCCCACCTCGCTCAACAGTCCTTACATGCCATGAATAACTCAACCATTCAAACAATTGTAAACTAACTGCGAGTAGTCACACAACCTGCCCTTGACCGTGGGCTCGGCTTTTCGAAAAGATTAAATTACTCTGATCAGAGATGTACCACTGTACCCACAAGGCACACACTCATCACCTACACCAAAGTGTAACGAGATGACCCATACCACGGGAACTCGTGCCAAAACCTTCCATATGGTCCTCCTCGACTCAACAACACCCTCTTATAGGTTTCATATGGTGTCCCGACGTGTCGGAGCCCCACCATACCCCCCTTGAGCCTCGTCGGTATAAGTCACCCGCAGGTTGCCCCTTGCCCCCTCCACTATGGTGCATCGAGTCAGATTGTTCCATACTTCTAGTTAGGACTTACCCATTAGACTTGTGGTTGGTACGGTAATGCTTTGCAACAGATCCCGTAGACCGGTCCTTATAGTGCCCCGGGTGCGACCAACCAGTTCCCGAGCTTGCACCCGGAACCCACCATACTTATAACATAGCCAACTCCAACAGAGTCCAGAGACAAGAATAACGGGGAAATTCATATAACAGAATCCATCTATCTACGACTCATTCTTTTTATCCTATAGCAGTTGTGCCGGTACATTGGGCACTAGCTAATATTTTTATAGTAGAGTGACAAGGAGTTAAGGCTCAATAAGCATGGCTTGGGTTTGCACTCAAGGACGGGGATCTAATAAATATAAGTGTAGGGCTTGATATTTGACTAATGCAATAATATCCTATGAGTTATAGCGGTAGTTATGAAAAACTGGGCTTCAATGATGATCAACTATTTCCACAGGAGGGTTCAATGACTTGCCTTGCTCCGCGAATGGTGAAGGTGGAACCTCGGGGTAAGACTCAGGATCATCGACGACGTAGAAGTCTTCTCGATACGGAAAAGTAAACACACCATTCAATAAACATTCCAAAAGAAATCAACCATACAAGCATACATGTTTTTTTGGATTAAGTAAAGGAGATAGAGTCTTAAATTCTATGGATTTATTACTTAAATATTTAAGATTAAGTTTTAAGGAGGTTTCTGAATTTTAGAATTTGATAAAAGTATTTTACCAAAAGGGGTTTTTATTTTCCCCTTTTTAGAGTTGAAGTAAAAAGGTAGAAAATAGCCTTAAATGTTTTTATGGTATTAAAAATAGTGAAATTAAGTTATTATGTCTTCTGAAGTTGCTATATAAGTTTTTAAGATATTTTCATAAAGTGTTGACTTTTTATTAAATGAGTTAATTAAATATCCTAAAAGGGCTTTTGCAATATTATTTAATAGAAAAGGGGGCAAAGTGAACATGCTATTTTTATTGCATTAAAATAGTGGAATAAAGTCATTAAGTCCTCTGAATTTAATATATAAATTATTAAAGGTTTTTCTGAATTGTTTAAATGAAGTATTAATTAAGTCCTAAAGGGGACTTTTCTTTATATTTAAATAAGAATATTTTGTGCCAACTAAACATATTGTTTTTATTGCATAAAAGTGTAGAGGATAAAAAGACAAATTTTCCAGAATTAAAATGGTGAAATTTGGAGTTAATTTGAGCAAGATATGAATTTTTAAAGCTTAAACTATTTTTCTGAATTGTTATTTAAACCAGAAACATTCTCTGGTCCACGGTGAACTGGGTTCACCGTGAACCGTTGACTGTGCGCGTGAGCCGGGCGCGTGGCAGCGGTTGGATCAAGATCCAATGGCCAGAGTGCGCGCGAGAAATTTAAGTGGCGATCGATGGCTCACGTGGCCCGGTACCGATTCGGCTTAGATCGAGGGCCAGGATTAAATCCTATGGGGATTTAATCCGGTCCGTTAGATCGAGATCGTGCGTTCTGTGAGGGATCCGGCACGGCACGAGAAGAAGGGGTTGATTACCCCTTCTTCTCCGTCTCCAGCGACGCAACGGCGGCGGATCCCCGGCGAGGGCGAGGCCCTATGGCGTGTCTAAGGCCAGAAATGGAAAGAGGGGCACAACAGGGTTCTCGGCATACCGGCGGCGACAACGATGGAGTAATGGCGGTGGACGGCGTCGAGGAGAGGGTGGCAGTTCTCTTCGGGATCGACGGCAGCGAGATGTTCCGGCGGTCTTCACGGCCAACCGATGTGAGGCCGGGGTAGAGGGCGGGGAGGCGGTCCTATCGGTGGCGACAGTGAGGGCAGCGGTGGCTCGGAGCGCCGGTGAGGGCTTGCCGGAGGGGAAACAGGGGAAAAACCCTAGAAATGGGTGGTGGCCTTCGGTATTGTGAGATCTTGGGCTGAGGCGTCGTGGCGGAGTGCGGCGAGGGTGGGGGGTCTTTTATAGGGGGTCGCCGGTGTTTAATTGGAAGGAAACCGGTGAAATCTCGAGGTCTCCGGTGAGCTTGCCATACACGCGATCACCGGCCATCTATGGCGAAAATGCGTGGGAATAAAGGGGAAAGAGATCACCGGCGAGAGGGGAAGGTGATTCGGCGCTCGGTTTAGCGAATCCGGCCGGCCGACGGTGGATTAGGAAAGGGGGGGGGGGGTCGCCGGATTTGGAAAGGGATCCCCCCTTCCATCGGAGAAGACGACCCCGACAGGTGGCCCCCACCTGTCGGCGGGCTAATGCGAAGGGGCATGACACTGACACGCGGGCCATGCTTGGCAGCGACCAAGGGAGGGGAGCGGGAGGCTGCCATGCGGGCCTGGCAGGGGCGTGGCGCGTGGGAGAGAGAGAGGGCGCCGTTATGCGGGCCCAGGATGTAAGCGGCTGAGCGCGCGCGAGAGAGGGGCTGACGGGTGGGGTCGGTCCGGCGCGAGCGGCGGGAGAGAGAGGGAGGGGACGCGTCGATAGGCGGGTCCCACTTAGCAGTGGCCTGGTTCTGGACTGGGCCGAGCCTAGGGAGCTTTGGGGGTTGCGGCCCAATAAGCTTTAAAATGTATTTTCCATTAAATTTAATTCCAGAAATTCAAATATTTGCTTAAGGCTTGAAGCTCTGTTGGAAAAATTTTGTAAAAATTCCCAAAAATATTTCTTGGCCTCTAGATTCCACCATAAATTTTTCAGCTATAGATTTGAAATATTTCTCCCTGATTTGCCTTAATTGACTTATTTTAGCCTTTTCTTTAATTAAATAAATCATTTTATTCCAGAAAATTCATTTTCCTCATTTTTATTTTATTTTAATTCTGGGGCTGTTATAGGTGGCATCCCTGGTAAATCCTCCGGAAATACATCCGGGTACTCGCAGACCACTGGTATCTCTTCCAAGGTAATCTGGTGTAACCGAGGTCTTCCGGACTTCAGGCTTGGCATCTGGAATGTGATAGTAGTCCCTTCTTCACTGGTTACAGTTACTTGCCTCCGGGCACATCTTATCACAACTTGGTGTTTATTGAGTCAATCCATTCCTAGAATGAGATCCAAGCCTTGGCATTCTATTAGGATGGGGTCGTCCCAGAATATTGTGCCTTGGATATCTACCCATACCCTTGGACTATAGGAATGGGCTAGAGTTTGTTTGCCAGGGGTGGCTATTAGTACGGGTCTTGATAATTCACATATGTTCAGATTATTCTTCTCCACAAAAGTTGTTGATATGATGGAGTGCGTAGCTCCAGTGTCAAATAAAACCACTGCAAGGGCCGAGTGTACTGTGAATTTACCCATGACAATCTCGAGGGTGGCCTGGGCTTCCTCGGCGGATGAGGAGCCATGCTGAATAGCGTGGGCCTCATGGCTCCAGAAGTGATGAGTCATTGTCAACAATAGTCAAAGAGGACAGAAGAAGAAGAGATCTGCTGTTTCATGGGCCGCGTGTGACTCAGGTACACGGGCAGCGAGTGATGGTCGGGCTGAGAGAGCTGCGAAGTCGGGCTGGCCCAATCCGGGTACATGGGCCAGAAGCAGCAGAAGACCCACTAAGCTGTTGACCAGGATTGACTCAGGTACATGGGCGGTGAGTGATTGCCGGGCTGAGAGAGCTGCGGAATCAGGCCGACCCAATCCGGGTACCTGGTGCAAAGTCAGTGGAGGCTTTGTCAGTTTCGGCGCAAAACTGACAACCGTTGATCTTGTATCTTACTGTCCAGAAGAGAAGCCGTAGTCGCTACGAAAGCTTAGCTTGCGGATAAGTCATCTGTATCTCTAGGCCCACAGTCAGTCAGTTGTGTCTGTAAAAATTCCTAAGGACAGTTGAGTCTTTTCCTTTATTTTTAGAGTCTGTAAAAACCCTAAGGGGCTGGTGGAATATTCTAGGTCATTGGGCAGCCTATAAATAGGGCCCCAATCCCTAGGGTTGGACTACCCTTCCAGAATTTACTTTTCAATCATTTGGGTCATTTTGTTCCTGCGCGTTTGTCTCTCTCTCGTGTGTGTGCGCCGCCAGGCTAATCGTTGTTGTTCATCTATTTTGTTTCCTGCTTTTGGATGATTCTATTCCTTCTGTTTCGTGTGTAGCATCTCATTTAATGGCTTTGCAGTATTCGGTTTGCTCACATCGATTTTATTCCTTGTTTTGAATGCTTCGGTTGCTTCTGTTCTTCACGAGAAGAGTACTAGTTCTTGCTAGTTGCAAGTAGTACTACTACACTGTAGCAACAGTACACTAGTAGTTAGGCTCAGCTTTTTCTGCGTAGCTTTTTGATCGGAGCAGACAGGGGTAAACACCTTTTCTGGCTGTTTCTAGCGAAGCCCCTTCTCTCTGTTCGAAGTCCCTCAGCTCCGTGAGGCAGGCTTCGATCTGACATCCTCGAAGGCTTCGTTTGGACTTCAACTTCGTTCTTTGCACTCTGTCAGCTTCACATACTTCATCAGTCTGTGCGAAGGTATTCTCAGTCTTGAGCTGTTCGAAGTTAATACTTCGACAGGCTTCGAAGTTAGCTTCGAACCTAGTCTCTCTGATAGACTTCGCTCAGAGTTTGCAGCTGTCTGCTTCGAAGGTCTAAATGTGTTCGTTCGAAGTTAGTCTTTTCGAAGGTAGAGTGTAGGCTTCGTGTTGGTCTTTCTACCGTGTTTCGGGCTTCGTCTAGTTTTCAAAGGTTGTTTTTCTGTGCGTTGTGTTCGAAGCTCTGTTCGAAGGTTGTGCTTCGAAGTACTTTGTTCGAAGCAAGCTTCGATACTCTCATACTTCGCTTCGAAGCATACTTCGCTCCCTGCCACCTCGAACTAGGCTAGGCCAAACACACCTTCGGCATTTTCACAACAGCCTTCGATAGACTTCGACACTGACCTCCGAAGCAGGCTTCGACACAGCAAAGCAGGCTTCGACACAGTGGAGCAGGCTTCGCCGAGTTCCGAACAGGAGACAAATCTGAACAGTAACTTCTCATCTCACTTTATTCATACTTAGATCATCCATTGAGAAGTTCAACCTGCCATGTCTTGAATATCCTTGTTTATCTCCCTAGTAGCACTGCTTTGGTGTTTCTCTGTGTTTGTCATCTGTTGCTTCTAGGCTAGATATATTTAGACTTAGGCAATCTGTTCATATTCTGCTGCTTAGTCTGTTGAGGTGCGTTGGGTGTTGGGAACAGGCCATATATTCGAAAGAATTTTTAAGGCGCCCATTCACTCCCCCTCTGGTCGCTACTTTCGGTCCTACAGCGGAGACGTGGTTGACATGGGCGCGAACGGCAGAGTTGGTCACGACTCCTTGTGCGCGCTTGGCATGGGGGCACTGGTGGGAATAATGCCCCTCCTGGCGGCAGTTGAATCATATCACGGGCTTGCAATGCTTGTCACGAAGAACCTCTGTTTTCTTGGCAGGGGCGGGTGGAGCGGCCGGTGCGACGGGAGTGGGGCGAGGATGTCCTGCTCCGGTGTTGGCGGCGGGTGGTGCTGGACGGTACACCTGGCGCGGATGGTATTGGGGCACCGGTGGGGGAGGTGCATAGCGGGGCCTCTGCGCCATGCCTTGGTTCTGGCGGAAGGCGATCATTCTCTTTTTTTCTTCAGGTCGACCATGTTCTGCTCGGTCTCCTGAATGATAGCTTTATTCACCAACGTTGACTGCCTGGCCGTATCAGTACGGACCTCCTCAGGCGCATACCGGGCCAACCGGTTAAACTCATGTATATACTCAGTGACGGACCTGCTTCCTTTCTGCAGGTCCCTAAATTCCTGTTGCTTCTGGGCGATGATGCCGTCGGGGACATGGGCTGCACGGAAGGTGGCGGAGAACTCTGCCCAAGTGTGGATGTGTCCCTCGGGCAGAGTCTCACGCAAGTTGTCCCACCATTCCGCGGCAGGACCGTGGAGTTGGTGGGCAGCAAAGGCTACCCTCTCCTACTCGGTACAAGTCAGGAGGTCCAACTTTTTCCCAATCATCCTCAACCAATCACCAGCCTCCATGGGGTTGGTGGTGCTTGAGAACATGGGAGGGCGGACTCGGAGAAATTCCGAGAGCTGGGAGGCGGGTGCCAGAGCGGGAGTGGCAGGTCGAGGTATCTCCGGCTGCTGCTGGTGGAGGCGGAAGAATTGAGCCTGCTGCTCCTGCATCTGCTGCTGGTGGAGGCGGAAGAATTGAGCCTGCTGCTCCTGCATCTGCTGCTGCTGCTGTTGCATCTGGTTCAGCAGTGCGGCCACCAGCTGATTCTGGTTGGCCATCATCTCGGCCAGCGTAGGGTGGTTGGCGACCGGGGCTTGCCTCTGCCCTGTCGCTCCCCATTGGGGTAGATTACCGTTGTCCCCTCCATTCTGGGGAGCATCGGAGCCTTGAGTGTTAGTCATCCTGAAGTTTCCAAAACAGATAACACTTTCTTAGGGGAAATGATACTGAGTTTTATTTCAAAATGTGTCGTTCTTGCGATTATATTTGTGTCTTTTATTTAGTCCTCACCCATGCCTTATATTTGACAAGGGTGGCCATACAATCCAAAACATTAAAACGAAAAACAATCAATTGTAAAGTCTACGTCTAGGGCAGCTCAGGGGACGACTCGACTGCTGTAACACCCCAAGATTTAAAAAGAAATAAATAAAGGAAATTATTATTCAAAGCATTTTCTGAAATTAATTATTAAAAGAAATCCTAAAAGAGCCATATTAAAGCCAAACAGGGAGAAGTATTCAAAATTTGGACTTGGGAAATTTATGGAATAATTTAGAGGCCAAGACATAATTTTAGGAATTTTTACAAATTTTTATCAACAGTACTTCAGCCCTTAAACAAATAAATGAATTTCTGGATTTATTTTAAATTAGAAAACAATTTAAATCCTAGTGGGCCGCCAACCTCACAACTACCCCAAGCCCGGCCCAGTCCAGCCGTGTGCCACTGACAAATGGGACCCGCTTGTCGGCGCCGCCTCCCGCCTCTCTCTCACACCCGTGTCCCGCCTGGTCCCACCTGACAGCCTCACAAACGCGTCCCTCTCCCTCTGACCGCCCTGGCCCACGTGTCGGCGCCCTCCTCCCCGCACTCATGCACCGACAGGTGGGGGCCACCTGTCGGGATCTTCTTCCCCGATGGAAAGGGATCCCCCCTTTCCATCGCCGGTGACGCCCCTGCCAAAATCGCCTCTGCCAGCCACCATTCGCCGATTTGGGCCCACGCCGAAGCCTACCAAACACCGGTGATCGCTTTCCCCGTTTACCCCACGTGTTTTCGGCTTAGATGGCAAGCACACGTGCACATGGAAGCTCGCCGGAGAGGGATGGAAACCCCTCAGTTCCGTTCCGTTTAGACGCTGGCAAGCCCCCTATTTAAACGCCTCGGACCCCCGCCCTCTGCCCACACCGCCTAAAGTCCGAGCCCAAGCACTCCAGCGCGCTCCCACTTGGCTTTTGGTTTTTCCATCTGCTTCACCTCCGGCCATCGTTCATCGCCGACGCAAGCCACCCCGGTCCACGCCGTTGCCACCGTCATGACCGCCGGAGCCCACCCGCCCTCGGCCACCCCTCGGTTGGCTGGGAAGACCACCGGATCGCCGTCGCCGTCGAGCACCCTAGGAGCCCTCACCGTCTACCCTCGTCACCGGTCACCATCCGCCGCCCGTCGTCGCCGTCGAAGGTACCAATGTGACCGCCATCCTCCCCTCTTTCCATTTTCGGCGAGATCTAGGCCCTTAGGCCCTCGCCGCCGCCATCGCCGCCGCACCCGAGGCCGCCGTCACTGGAGACGAAGGGGGGTACGTGCCCCATTACGCCTGTGCCGTGCCGGATGGACCCCTGGCCGTCCGATCACGATCGGAGGGCTAAGATTAAATCCCTCCTCGGATTCGGTCAAACAGGTACTGAGGCCTCTCGGCCATCGATCGTGACTTAAATCGCTGACTCAATTTGGTGCGTCCACGTCTTAACGGTTCACACGATTTAATCTCAGCCGTCCATTTTCACTTAAGCCTCCCGCCTCACGCCTGATCGCCGGATCCAGATCCAACGGCTCAGGGCGATCCGGTCCACGCACACAGTACGCCTGTCCACCGTGGGCCTGGCTCACCGTGGACTAAATCCCATTTCCTGTTTAAATAAAATTCCAGAAAAATGTTTAAACTTCTAAAATTCATAACTTGCTAATTTTAACTCCAAATTTCACCATTCCAATTTTATTAAATTCAGCATTTTATTCTCTAAAAACTAATGCCATAAAAACAGTATGTTACTTTAGCACAAAATAATCTTATGAATTAAATAAATAAAAACTCCTTAGGGATATATTGATAAATTCATGAAATAAATTAGGAAAAACCCCAAAACTTTAGCCTTTAATATTATTCACTATAACTTCAGTATAATCAAGCTCAATTCACATATCGAGAAGACTACGAGTTCGTCGAGGAGCCGAAGTTCTATCCCGAGGTCCCTTTGCTGATCAAGGCAAGTCACAACCCCCATTTTGATCATCATTGAGCCCATGTTTTAATAAAGTATCGCTATAACACATAGGATAATATTGCATTAGTCAAATATCAAGCCCTACATTATATTTATTAGATCCCCGTCCTTGTGTGCAAACCCAAGCCATGCTTATTGAGCCAATACCCCTTGTCACTCTACAAATATTATATTAGCTAGTGTCCAATGTATTGACACAAATGATATAGGATAAAAAGAATGAGTCGTAGATAGTTGGAATCTGTTATATGAATTTCCCTGTTATTCTCGTCTCTGGACTCTGTTGGAGTTGGCTATGTTATAAGTATGGTGGGTTTCGGGTGCAAGCTAGGGTATTGGTTGGTCGCACCCGGGGCACTATAAGGACCGGTCTGCGGGATCTTTTACAAAGTACTTCCATACCAACCACAAGTCTAATGGGTAAGTCCTAACTAAAAGTATGGAATAATCCGACTCGATGCACCATAGTGGAGGGGGCAAGGGGCAACCTACGGGTGACTTGTACTGACGTGGCTCAAGGGGGGGTATGGTGAGACTCGACGCGTCGGGACACCATAATAAACCCATAAGAGGGTGCTGTCGGGTCGAGGAGGACCATATGGAAGGTTTTGGCACGAGTTCCCGTGGTATGGGTCATCTCGTTACACTTTGGTGTAAGTGATGAGTGTGTGCCTTCTGGGTACAGTGGTACACCTCTGATCAGAGTATTTAATATATTCGAAAAGACAAGCCCACGGTCAAGGGCGGGTTGTGTGACTACTCGCAGTTAGTTTACTATTGTTTGAATGGATGAGTTATTCATGGCATGTAAGGACTGTTGAGCGAGGTGGGGCTGACTGTACCCCTCGAGTTAGAAGATGATGATGCATACACATTGAGAAACCAAGGGTTGGTTTCGGAGTCTGTGATGAGTGATTGATAGATTGTACCCTCTGATTCGAAGGGGTCCCTCCGAAGGGATTCGGAGGTTGGTCCTCCGAAGGGGTTCGGAGGTTGGTTCTCCGAAGGTGTTCGGAGGCTATTTCACCGAAGGGTTCGGTGGGCTCTAGTTGCTGCAGCTGTTGCAGCGGAGTGTACCTGTTGGAGGGGTCCGACAGCACACGATGATTGGTTGTACCGAAGGTCTCGGTACTTTGGGCGGTACACCGGAGTGTGTGCCGAAGGTTGCTTACCCGGAGAGGTCTCCAGGGTACTGGATACACTTGTCTGTTTTTCTGTGGTGCGCAGGGGACTTCGGAGGTGACGGACGGTTCGTAGCAAGTGAACCTGGTCAAGCGGGAGGCTTGATGCCAGGGGAGCAGGAAGCTCCGTCACGAAGGCTGCGAAGGGGTCGAGGTCGGACCTCGGGTCGAGGTGCGCCAGGAGAAGGCGGTAAGTGCGGAGCGTGGCTCCGGGTGAAGATACCCCGAGACGAAGTCCTCGAAGGCGATGCACTTCGAAGGGTACTCCGGAAGGAGTGACTTCAGAGTATGGTGGATCAAGTCCTCAGCAGAGGCAAGGTGTTTGAAGTGTGCTCCAGAGGGAGACACTCGAAGGAATACCCGACGAAGGTCTCAGAAGTCGAGGTGCATCGAAGGCATGGTCCGGGTGAGGCTCGTCGAGGAGTGTGCTCGGGGAGAGACACTACGACGAAGTGCTCATGGAATGCTTCATGCGGAGGCCTTGGACAAAGGAGGGACTTCGAAGGGTGGTACTCCGAAGGTGGGGCTTCGGAGTGAAGTAGGCTTCGGAGCAAGGCTGGCTCCGGAGCGAGGCTGACTTGAGGTACTTCGGCCATGCATGGCTTCGGTACACGGACTGACGGAGTTTGAGCTGGGAGAAGCTGCGAAGCCATGGTGGTCTACTCCGAAGGTGTTGGTGCGAAGGCCCAAGGGCTTAGACTGCTTCGGCTCAAAATTGTCACTGTATCGAAGGCTTACTTCGGTGAAGCGAAGGCCATTAGGCTCAAAGCTTTTCACCGAAGCTACCGCACCCCTCGCGTGCGAAGGGGAGCTTCAGAAGGGTCCAAGACTGTAAAGGCTGACAGTGTCTGCTCTGCAAAAAGCTGACGCTGTCCCCTCTGCAAAGCTGACAGAGAAGCCTCCAAATAAAGTAGACTACCTTTTGTACCCCTCTATTCTGATGAGACAAAACCATTGTAAACCCTAGGGGTAAAGTAGTCAATTCACATGGGTGAATAGTGGCTATAAATAGTGGAGGCTGGGTAGGTCACAAGTAACACTTTGAGCATTCATTGTAGAACTCCTGTGCTAGCCACCACACCCTGTATTCATCCTGTGAGTTCAATTTTTGTGTTCCCTGTTCAAGCATCAAAGTCTTGATTTTGTGTTCAGTTTCTGCTTGAGCTTGTTTGCATACCTCGCTGCATGCTTCGATCTCTTGTGTGTCACTTCGATTGACTTGAGGTAGTGCACCGAAGCCTGTTTGGGTGAAGTGTGTTTTGGGCGAAGTGTGTTTTGAGCGAAGTGTGTTTTTCAGTGTTTGTTTGCTCTGTGTAAACTGGAGGCTAGACCTCGCTGATTACTAGCGAAGCACTGATCGAAGCCCGTCTTTCTTCCCGTGTCGAAGCCCTTAGCGAAGTCTGTTTTGTGTGCGTTTTGATCTTCGAAGTACGAAGCCCAGCACCATTTGCTGTTGCTAAGTATTTGGTCGAAGTCCTCAGAGGGTAGTCCGCTCTTTCGAAGGGTGAAGTGCGAAGCCTGCTCGAAGCACCCTGTGTGCGGAGCCTGCACTGACTTAGCAGAGCTGATTTTTTGGGGTTGTGGGTGGAGCGAAGTCTTCTTGGCTTCGAACTTTTGCTCCTTGCGAAGCCTGTATTCGGAGCTGTAAAATACCTCTGAACCAGTACTTCGAAGGGTGTGTTCGAAGCCTGTTCCGTAGAAGATAGAATTAAAACAGAAAGCTATTTTTAGTCTGAAATTTTAAAAGCTCCCATTCACCCCCCCTCTGGTCGCTGTTTCCGGTCCAACAATTGGTATCAGAGCAGGTTAAGATCACCAGTTGACCTTAACCAGTTTTGTGATCTGTTGGCAACATGGACAGAGTTAGTAAAATACCTCTGTTCGATGGGACTGATTTTGCATACTGGAAGATGCGCATGGAGGCTTACTTGCTAAGCCAAGGAAATGCAATTTGGGAGATTGTGGACTCACAATACTCCATCCCTAAGACTCGCACCTCTCAAACAGAGAAGGATCAGTATAATGCCAACTCCAAGGCTAGAAATATACTGTTCATTGGTTTGAGCTGGAGTGAGTTTGATAGGGTGCCACACCTTAGGACAGCTAGGGAAATTTGGACCACTCTCACTATTTTCATAAGGGATCTACTCAGATTAAGGCCAGGCGCCAAAGCACATACAATTAACAGAATCATCTGTTTGTGCAGGCACCTGGTGAATCTATAGATGCCATGTTTTCTCGCTTTGATGCAATAGTGAGTAACTTGCGGTCCAACAGGACGCTTGCTTACAATGATCATGATAGGGCTATCAAGCTTCTCTATGCTCTTGATCGTAGCATATGGGAAGTGAAGATATCCAGCATTGAGGAGTCCGCAGGTTATGACACATTGACCTATGATGAGCTCTTCAGCAAGCTGAAGTCCACAGAGATTGCCAAGGCATCTCTTGCAGTGCACAGAAACTCTTTGCCACAACCATTGGCATTGGTTTCTAGCACTAGCCGTGGCACCACTGCAGAACCAAGCACATCTGGTACTTGTGTTCTTGCAGATGGTTTTTCTTTGTCCTCCCTGGTCTCCGTCACTAAGGAGCAGGTGGACACTCTGGATGATGATGAGCTTGCTCTCATTGCCAGAAGGTTCACCCGTTTTCATCATGAGAGACGGGATCAGAGGAGAAGTGGTTTTAGTGGTTGTTTTGAGTGTGGCGACACTTCTCACATCAAGGCCAATTTCCCTAAACTCAAGAAGAGAGATGAGAGTGAGCGCCCTAAATACCACAAAAAGGAGAGGAAGCCTTTTGTGAAGGGCAAGCGCGGCAAGGTGGCTAAGAGAGTAGCCAAAGCCGCTTCCAGAGCATTTGTTGCTGCTCTCAGCGACATCGACACTTCCTCAACTGAGGAGTCGAGCTCTGAGGAGGAGGAGTCCCCAAGGAAAGAGGAGAAGAAGGACAAGAAGGGACGAGACTTCACCGGCCTTTGCTTCATGGCCGACAGCGATCACAACGGCGATGAGCTTGACTCATCTGAGGTACCACTATCTTATGACCAGCTTTCAATTAATCTAGATGAGCTGAATGAAGTAGTTCTTTGTCAGGATAGATTACTTGTGCAAGCCGCTAGAGAAAGAAAAGACCTTAGACTTAGGCTAGAATCTGTTTCTACTGATTATGCCATGCTTAAGTCTAAAGTTAATGATGCTGAATGTGAATCTTGTAATGTTGTCATGGGTGAGCTTGCTCTGTTGCGATCTGTACATGCTCAAACTCTATCTAAGCTTGAGACTGCACAGAAGCAGCTTTTGATGGTTGATTCTAGTCCTCATGATATAATTGAATGCATGAACTGTTCTTTATTACATGAGAGCATTGATTTACGTGATAAGCATGTTCATGACTTAGAGGCTAGATTGGAGAGGGCCGGTAGTTCCAAGGATGTGCAACTTGTTTGTGACACTTGCATAACCCTTAAGGACCAGCTAGGCACTGTTAGAGAGCAAGCTGAAAACCTTATGACTGAAAATGAGTACCTTCTCTCTGTGGTTAACAAATGCACTGAGGGAAAGGGTATGATGGACTTGCTCTTGGCCAAAACCAAGATGTGTGCTGACAGAGCAGGGGTAGCTCTAGGTTTGGGTTTTGAGAGGATCCCGTTCAGAGAGTAAGAACAAAACTGTTTTTACCTCACCCACTACCTTGGAGAAAGAGAGAGCTCTGTTAGACACCCCATTAGCCAAAAAGCCTACCCGGACACCAAAGAAAACCACTCCTCCTGCCAAGAAAATCCCTCCCAAGAAAACCACTCAGCAGAAGCCCAAGGAGCCTGTGATGGTTTCTCCTATGACCCATGAGAGTGCCCCTAAGAGAGTTCGTCGCATCAAGGATGAGCGACGCTCTCAGGCGATGAGTTACCAGGACATGCATTACCCATCTTTAGGTATGAATGAGTCTGAGTTTTACTATCATCCTGTTTTCGAGGCTCCTCATGCTTCTCATAGAGGTTTTGCTCCTCGAGGTGTTCACCATGTTCCATATGGTGGTATACCCCGGGCGAGTAGCTTTGTGCCTCATCAGAGTAGGAGACCTCGTCATGTTGTTAGATCACAGCATGTAGGTAGACCTCGCACTTTGCATCATTCTGATTATCCTGTGCGTAGACAGTCTAGTTTTACTGTGCCTACTACTCGTATCACTCAGTGCTGGATGCCTCGTCATATTTTCACTCACCCCAGCACTGAGCGATCGAGATTTTCTTATCATGTGTAGGCGGCAGATCGAGGCTTGGAGGGCACGTGGATCATGGACTCCGGTTGTTCGCGCCATATGACCGGGGATGCAGCATGGTTCTCCAGCCTCACCACAACCAAGCAAAGGGAACATATCACCTTCGGGAACAATCGAAGGAGTAGAGTGAAAGGTAAAGGTGTGGTAAGAATTAACTCGAATTTCACTCTCAAAGATGTTGCTTTGGTTGAAAATCTGGGATACAATTTGCTTTCTGTATCTCAGTTGCTTGATGAGGGCTTCGAAGTGCGATTCCATCGCGATACTTCGCAAGTACTCAATTCTGATGGCGTTTTTGTTTGTAAGATCTTTAGAGTTGGGAGAGTTTTTGGAGCTGATTGTTCTGAGTCATCTGGTTCTTCTCATTGTCTTGTTGCACATTCTACTTCTGAGCTTTGGAAGTGGCATAGGAGACTAGGGCATATGAGCTTTGAGTTGCTCGCTCGTCTGAGTGCCCTAGGTCTGATCCGAGGATTGCCCAAGCTCAAGTTTGAGAAGAATTTAGTTTGCACTCCTTGTCGACATGGAAAAATGATTGCCGCTTCGCACTCGCCAGTCACCACAGTGATGACTGAACAACCCGGAGAACTTCTCCACATGATGAATATAGGTCCTTCTCGGGTTAGTTCTTTAGGCGGCCAGTAGTATGTGTTAGTCATTGTCGATGATTTCTCTCGCTACTCTTGGGTCTTCTTTCTTGCCAACAAGGATGAAGTGTTTTCACACTTTCGGAGCTTGGCTTTGAGACTTTTCACTGAACTCCCTGGTGCATTGAAATTCATTCGAAGTGATAATGGCACTGAGTTCAAGAACAATCTCTTTATTGACTTTTGCATGGAGCATGTCGTAGAACATCAATTCTCTGCTCTGCGGGTTCCTCAACAAAACGGTGTTGTTGAGAGAAAGAACCACACTTTGGTTGAGATGGCCAGGACGATGCTCGATGAGCACAGGACTCCTAGAAAATTCTGGGCTGAGGCCATGAACACTGCATGTTACATCTCAAACCGAATCTTCTTACGCTCAATTTTGAATTTGACATCTTATGAGCTACGTTTTGGGAGATAGCCCAAGGTTACTCATCTTCGAGTTTTTGGCTGTCGATGCATTATCCTAAAACGTGGTAATTTGGATAAATTTGAGTCGCGTTCTTTTGACGGGATCTTTTTGGGTTACACTACACATGGTCATTCTTATCGTGTTTATAATTTAGAGACTAACACTGTCATCGAGTCATGTGATGTGACTTTTGATGAATCAACCCCCTTTGTTAGTTCTGCTCTTGAACAGGCAAATGAACACGATATGGAACAGACTATCTTCGAAGAAGAAGATCCCGGAGATTTCGAGGATGAACCCCTACTACCCTCGACATCAACCCCCGAAGTCAACCCCACTTCAACCACTTTGGCATAAGGTCCCGAAGCAACTACCTCGACATCGGTCATCTTGGACCACTCCAACGCACAAGTCGAGGGGGAGACTGCATCCCGCCGCGAGGCTCCACACCATGTTCAAAGGATGCATCCTCCCGAGTAGATCATTGGTAAGCTTGATCAAAGGGTAACACGTTCTCATGCTCATTTCATTGATTCCGCTTTCGTTGCTTCTTTCGAGCCCTTAGATGTTAGTCATGCACTGTCTGATTCTAGTTGGATCAATGCCATGCATGAAGAACTTGAAAATTTTGAGAGAAACCAAGTCTGGACTTTAGTTGATCCTCCACCAAACGTTCATTTCATTGGAACAAAATGGATTTTCAAGAACAAACAAGGGGAGGATGGGACTATAGTTAGAAACAAGGCTAGACTTGTAGCTCAGGGTTATTCTCAATTAGAAGGGATTGATTTTACTGAAACTTTTGCACCTGTTGCTCGTCTTGAGGCCATTAGGATTTTGCTTGCCTTTGCGACATTCCAGGGATTCAAACTCTATCAAATGGATGTCAAAAGTGCTTTTCTTAATGGTTTCATAGGCGAAGATGTTTATGTAAAACAACCCCTGGTTTTTGAAAACCCCAAATACCCACATAAAGTCCTTAAACTTCATAAGGCTCTTTATGGACTCAAGCAGGCCCCTCGGGCATGGTATGACAGACTTAAGTCTTTTCTGCTTGAGCGGGGATATTTGATGGGATCTATTGATAAAACCCTGTTCACTCTCAAGCATGGCAAAGATTTCCTCCTAGTGCAGATTTATGTGGATGATATCATCTTTGGTGGCTCTTCTCATGCTTTGGTTGCCGAGTTTGCAGATGCCATGAGCAGGGAGTTCGAGATGTCCATGATGGGCGAACTCACATTTTTCCTTGGTTTGCAAATCAAGCAAAGCAAACAAGGTACTTTCGTACACCAGACGAAGTACACCAAGGAACTGCTCAAGAAGTTCGACATGGCTGATGCGAAGCCACTCGCCACTCCAATGGCTACATCTGTAGCATTGGATCCTGACGAAGATGGAGAAGTTGTAGATCAGAAGGAGTTCTGAAGCATGATCGACTCCCTCCTCTACTTGACTGCTACGAGGACGGACATACACTTCGCAGTGTGTCTGTGCGCTCGTTTTCAGGCTTCACCACGAGCTTCGCACCGCCAAGCGGTAAAGCGCATTCTCAGGTATCTCAAACATACCCTCGAGTTCGGCATTTGGTATTCAGTGTCTTCCTCTCTGTGTCTTCTAGGTTATTCCGATGCGGATTTTGCTGAGTGTAGGATTGATAGGAAAAGTACCTCTGGTACTTGTCATTTTCTGGGTACTTCTCTGGTTTGCTGGTCTTCCCGCAAACAGTCTAGTGTTGCACAATCGACGGCTGAGGCCGAATATGTTGCTGCAGCTAGCTGTTGCTCTCAGATTTTGTGGATGGTTTTCACTTTGCGAGATTTCGGGTTAGATTATAAGAGTGTTCCACTTTTCTGTGACAACACTAGTGCTATTTGTATTGCAAACAACCCGGTTCAGCACTCCAGAACCAAACACATTGATGTGCGATATCATTTTCTCAGAGATCATAATGAGAAAGGTGATATTGAACTTCAATATGTTGATACCCAACACCAGCTAGCCGATATTTTCACAAAACCCCTCGATGCTTCTCGATTTGCCTACTTGCGTGGGGAACTTGGTATTTGTCACCCTTACGGCATTTTGTGAGGGGGGCTGATTTAGATTGGTGTGCATATGCTAATTGTGTGTGAAATTGCATTTACATCGTTTGCACTTATATGCCTGATTATAATTCATGAATCATGTCAGCTCAGCTCTATTTAATATATCTAAAACATTATGTGCATGATTCTTCTTTCCAAAATCAAATCATGCTCACTGCTTAGTCTTGAATCTAGCATGTTTAGGCAGGACTGCTTTAGCTATCTTTTATCTGCTTGATAGCAAGACACATTTTCTTTGGATGCTAAACAATGCAACTTGAAAAACTGTATTCATGGATGTTCATCAAGTGTTACACAATTTGATTCACTTAATCAAAATTCCAAAAAATCCATGATTTACATGCTTCAAAGCAAAAAGATCCAGGTGGGTTTGCTTGTCGCACTACTCTATTCTAGACTGCTTACCATTGCACATTGGTCTGAACTGGAATAGTGTAGTGTATGCCAAAATCATTGCTTTAAGCTTCTGATGTATTTCATGCCTAGGCTTGGCCTGATTGGAAAGCATAAGGTGGATAAACAAATAACCCCTGGCATTATGAGAAGAACAACAAAATTCATTGATCATCAATTTTGCTTTCATTGCTCCATTTGAACTGGACTTGTCTGTCTCGAGTAGAAATTGACTAACTTTGCGCAGTCCCTGATTTCACTTGTCTAGTTACCTTGATTGATTGGTGATGCTTTTATTTAAAATGATAAAATCACATGTTGTCATCATGTTTTTTAGAGAATGTTAAATTGAGCTGAGCACATGATAATTGGTATTAATATTGGTATATTTTTGCTTTATATGTCTTTGCAATTCTGCCCGTTTCGAAGCTATGCATCTTTTACATGCTCCTTGATGCTTGCATTGCCAAAGGGGGAGAAATTTTTATGTTCTCTGCTGCAAAAATTAACTCAGGGGGAGGAAAATTATTTTTGCCGAAGGGGCTTTTACTCTTTTGAAAAGGGGGAGGAAAATTCTTTTGTCAAGTGACATGATTTGGCTCGTTTCTGAGTTTTTATGGTCACTTGTGAGCTGAAATTTTTCAAATTTTCTTGAAATTGAATTTGGTTGTCAATGCACTCATCAAGGGGGAGATTGAGAAACCAAGGGTTGGTTTCGGTGTCTGTGATGAGTGATTGACAGATTTTACCCTCTGATTCGAAGGGGTCCCTCCGAAGGGGTTCGGAGGTTGGTCCTTCGAAGGGGTTCGGAGGTTGGTTCTCCGAAGGTGTTCGAAGGCTGTTTCACCGAAGGGTTCGGTGGGCTCTAGTTGCTGCAGCTGTTGCAGCAGAGTGTGCCTGTCGGAGGGGTCCGATAGTACATGATGATTGGCTGTACCGAAGGTCTCGGTACTTTGGGCGGTACACCAGAGTGTGTGCCGAAGGTTGCTTACCCGGAGAGGTCTCCGGGGTACTGGATACACTTGTCTGTTTTTCTGTGGTGCGCAGGGGACTTCTGTAACACCCCAGAAATTAAAAAGGAATAAAATAAAAAGAAAATATTATTTAAATCATTTCTGAATTTATTATTAAAGGAAAAATCCCAAAAGAACCCAAATAAAGCCAAACAGGGAGAAATACTTAAAATCTGGACTTGAAAATTTTATGAGATGAACTAGAGATCAAAATATAATTTTAGGAATTTTTACAAATTTTTATCAACAGTGATTCAACCCTTAATCAAATAAATGAATTACTGGAATTATTTTAAATCAGAAAACACTTTTAAATCCTTAATGGGCCGCAACCCTGAATTCGCCTAAGCCCAGCCCAGTCCAAACCGTGAGTCACTGACCCGTGGGTCCCGCCTGTCGGTGCTCGCATTCCCTCTCTCCTCCCGCCCGCGCCCCGCCTCGGTCCCACCAGTCAGCCACCTCGCACTCGCCTTCGCCCTCTGACGTACGTGGCCCGCCTGTCGGCGCCATTTGTCTCGCACTCGCTCACTGACAGGTGGAGCCCACCTGTCAGGATCGTCTTCTACCCGGGGAAGGGATCCCCCTTTCCTTTTTCCGGCGATCTCCTTCGGATCCCTTGCCGCCGGCCGCCCAAATCCACCCGATCGCCCCCGGACTCCCTTCCTTGGATAACCATGATCCCCTTCCGCCGAAAGATGACGCGGTTTCGCACTTTAGGAAGCTTGGCCACGGGAATGGAACCCTCGCCGGAGAAGAAAGGAAACCCTCGGTTTCCTTCCATCTGGCCACCGCCGGTGACCCTATAAATACCCCTCTGATCACCGCACTTCGACCACACCCTTAACGCCCAAGCCGAAGCACTCTCGAGCGCCCTGCTCCATTCTTCGGTTTCCTCCTCTGTTCCAACTCCGGCGAGCCATCGCCGCCGATCCCGACCACCACCGCCCTAGCCGACGCCACCGTTGTGATCACCAGACACCACCCGTCCTCGGTCGCCCCTCGGTTGGCCGTGGAACCCGCCGAAACACCGTCGCCGACGACCACCCGAGAAGACCTCGTCGTCTACCCTCGCCGTCGTCGCCGCCCGTCCCCCATCTTCGCCGCAGAAGGTATCATCATGACCCTCCTCACCTCCGCATTCCATTTTTGGCCCTAGCTAGGCACGTAGGCGCTCGCCGCCGCCACTGCCACCGCGCCCGAGGCCTCGCCGTCGCCGGAGACGAAGGGTACTCGAGCCCTTAGCGCGTGCCGTGCCGGATCCCCTCTGAGCCGCACGATCCGGATCGGACGGCACAGATTAGATCCCGTGGGATCTAATCTGAGCCCTTGGATCTGGTCAAAGCGGTATCGCTCGCTCACGGCCGTTGATCGCAACTTAAGCTCCCGAAGCGATCTGGTGCGTCCACGCGTACCCGTTCGCCACGTTTTAATCTGAACCGTCCATTCTCATTTAAACCTCCCGCCTCGCGCCTAGCCGCTCGATCAGGATCCAACGGATCTGGTTGATCCGGTCCACTGCCACAGTGGCGCGGTCCACCGTGGGCCTGGCTCACCGTGGACCAGAGCCCATTTTCTGTTTAAATAAAATTCCAGAAATTGATTTAAACTTTGAAAATTCATAACTTGCTCATTTTAACTCCAAATTTCACCATTCAAATTTTGTTAAAACCAGAATAATCTTCTCTACATATTAATACAATAAAAACAGTATGTTTCTGTTACCCAAAATACTATTAATAAATAAATGAATAAAAATCCCTTAGGGTTAAAATTAATAATACAGAAAATAAATTGGGAAAAATCCTAAAATGTTAAACTTTACTGTTTTATACAAAACCCAGAATAATTAAAATATTACTTCACATAAAAACACCCACAAACTATGTATGTTCTTTTGTTTGGTGAATTTTATCTGTTTTATTGAATGTATTATTTATTTTTCCGTATCGAGAAGACTACGAGTTCGTCGAGGAGCAGGAGTTCTACCCCGAGGTTCCTCCTTCACCCTTTGCTGAGCAAGGCAAGTCATCGACCACCTCTGTGGAAACAGTTGATCATAATTGAGCCCATGTTTTGAATAACTTATCGCTATAACCCATAGGTTAATATTGCATTAGTCCAATGATCAAGCCTTACACTTATATTTATTAGATCCCCGTCCTTGTGTGCAAACCCAAGCCATGCTTATTGAGCCTTAACTCCTTGTCACTCTACTATAAAAATATTAGCTAGTGCCCAATGTACCGGCACAACTGCTATAGGTTAAAAAGAACGAGTCGTAGATAGCTGGATTCTGTATATGAATTTCCCTGTTATTCTCGTCTCTGGACTCTGTTGGAGTTGGCTAGGTTATAAGTATGGTGGGTTCCGGGTGCAAGCTCGGGCACTGGTTTGTCGCACCCGGGGCACTATAAGGACCGGTCTGCGGGATCTGTTGCAAAGCACTTCCGTACCAACCACAAGTCTAATGGGTAAGTCCTAACTGGAAGTATGGAATACTCCGGCTTGATGCACCATAGAGGAGGGGGCAAGGGGCTAGCCTGCGGGCGACTTGTACCGACGAGGCTCAAGGGGGGGTATGGTGGGGCTCCGATGCGTCGGGACACCATATGAAACCCTAAGAGGGTGCTATTGAGTCGGGGAGGACTATATGGAAGGTTTTGGCACGAGTTCCCGTGTGATGGGTCATCTCGTTACACTTCGGTGTAGGTGATGAGTGCGTGCCTTGTGGGTACAGTGGTACATCTCTGATCAGAGTAATTCAATCTTTTCGAAAAGCCGAGCCCACGGTCAAGGGCGGGTTGTGTGACTACTCGCAGTTAGTTTACAATTGTTTGAATGGTCAAGTTATTCATGGCACGTAAGGACTGTTGAGCGAGGTGGGGCTGACTGTACCCCTCGAGTTAGAAGATGATGATACACATGCACATGTTTACTTTTCCGTACTAATAAATTGCTCTCATTTAAAGCTTTACAATTATGCTGCTTCCGCAAAATTAGCCACTATCTCCCTTGTTATTATCTTGCATTATATTTGCATTCGGTGGCTTGCTGAGTACATCTGTACTCACCCCGTTGACTTACAACATCAGAGCCCGTCTACTACGAGGAGGATGAAGGTCTGGAGTAGCGACCCAGTCAAGGCGAGACTGGAAGGAGGCGTTCATCTAGGACCCTTGTTTTATTAGTTTCTCTTCAACTTTATTCACTTTTGTATTAATGCGGTCTACGAACCGTGAATGATTGTCCGTATTGTACGTGGTCGCATGATGAACGTCTTGTTTTATTGATTTTCTATGGAATTTCAATAAAGTCCTGATTTATTAAATCGGGGCGCGACAAGATGGTATCAGAGCCGACTTGACTGTAGGAAGCCAAACAGACCTGACCTTAGGACTTATATAATATTCACTATATTTTACAAAAGATTACTTATCCTCTCATCTCCCGAGGTTTTCACAAAATTTTCTCTCTTTTGTAGATGCCGGTCCGTACCATGAATGGGAACCTTCGTGACGAGGCCGGATTCATCCGCGAGCTACGCATGCTCGTCAGTTTCCTCGGATTCGAGCATGAGCCGATGTACCATGGAGTCTTCCCCGACGAGGAAGAGAGCTTCTGCGAGGTCACCGTCGTCGTCCAGCCCTCCCCTCAGACAGCTCACACCTACCGCGGAGGAGGACCTACCTTCCTGGTTGCCAGCCAGCGCACCGCTCTCCAGGCACTCACGGAGCTCCGGATGATCTACGACAGCGAGCTCTACGACACGGACTTCCGCTTCGTACCTCTTCGTACCCCAGGGAGTCCCCACAGTGTCTTCGTCAGCACACTCTCCCAGCGCCATTCTGCGATAGGTCATACCATGCGCTTGTTGGAGGCCATGGATGATCTCCATTACGAGGCACTGCAGGACGCCAATGGACAGCGCGACACCATCAGCTTCTACCGACATTCTTCCGAGGACCTGAACCGCGAGAACGGAGAGCTTCGTCGCCGCATCCAGCAGGGACACCGCTTGGCTGCCGAGGCAGAGGAGTTGCGGCGTCAAAATGAGCTCCTTCGACAGCGTGTCGCCACCAACCCACATCTCCGCTACCAGATCGAGGAATTGAAGAAGGACATAGAGGAGATCGCGCCTCTTCCGCCTCGCCGGAAGAAACCCCTTCGGATCCCCACTGTGAGGCCCAAGAGGATCTCCCGCAGCGCACCACCCGCCGGACCATCCAGTTCCTCGACCCCGACCATCTCCCACGAGCCCGAGATCGAGCCGTCCCCCGAGCTGCCATAGACGTAGTTTTACGATTGATTGATAATTTTTATTGCTTGCTTGTATTAGCATTCAGGTCAAAATATAAGGCATGAATAAGAGAATAAATAAATGTAACCGCAAGAACGGTACCCTTTTGAAATAAAATATGAAGAGGTTTACTAAAATAAATGTGTATACTTTGAAAACTCCAGGATGACCAACACTCAGGGATCAGACGCTCCTCAGAACGGAGGGGATAGTGGCAACCTGCCTCAATGGGGAGCCACCGGGCAGAGGCAAGCCCCGGTCGCCAATCACCCCACTTTGGCTGAGATGATGGCCACTTAGAATCAGTTGGTCTCAGCCCTCTTGCACCAGATGCAGCAGCAGCAGCAGCAGATGCAAGAGCAGCAGGCTCACTCTTTTCCGCATCCACCAAGAGCTCGAGCTGCCCCGACCCGCCACGCCAGCTCCCGCTCCCGCGTCACAGCTCTCGGAGTTCCTCCGAGTCCGCCCACCGACCTTCTCGAGCACCACCAACCCCATGGAGGCTGGGGATTGGTTGCGGGCGATCGAGAAGAAGCTCGACCTCCTGACCTGCACTGAGCAGGAGAGGGTGGCCTTCGCCACCCACCAGCTTCATGGTCCCGCCGCTGAGTGGTGGGACAATCACCGCGAGACTCTGCCCGAGGGCCACGCCCCCACTTGGGCAGAATTCTCGGCCGCCTTCCGTGCCGCCCACATCCCCGACGGCATCATTGCCCAAAAGCAACAAGAGTTCAGAGATCTGCAGCAGGGGAGCAGATCTGTCACAGAGTATCTGCACGAGTTTAACAGGTTGGCCAGGTACGCACCTGAAGAGGTCCGTACGGATGCGGCCAGACAGGCCAAGTTCCTTAGGGGACTAAAGGATGAGTTGTCTCTGCAACTCATCTCTGGAGACTTCGCCAACTTTCAAAAGTTGGTGAACAAGGCGATCATGCAGGAGACCCAGCAGAACAAGGTCGACCTGAAGAAGAAGCGCATGATTGCCTTCAGGCAGAACCAGGGTATGGCCCAGAGACCCCGTTTTGCTCCACCTCCACCAGCACCACAGTACCACCCCCGGCCAGTGTATCGCCCGGCGCCACCAGCTGCCAATGCCGGAGCCAGCCAACCTCGTTCCGCTCCAGCCGCACCGACCGCCCCAGCTGCCCCGGCCAAGAAGCCGGAGGTTTTGAGAGACAGGCATGGCAAGCCTGTGGTGTGCTTCAACTGCCGCCAGGAGGGACACTACTCCCACCAGTGTCCCCATCCCAAGAGAGCTCAAGGCGTCACCTCCAACCCCGCCGTCCGCGCCAAAGTGAACCACGTCTCCGCCGAGGAAGCTCAGGCTGCACCAGAGATCGTCATGGGTAAGTTTATGGTTCATTCATCGCTTGCAGTGGTATTATTTGACACCGGAGCTACCCACTCCTTTATATCAACTACTTTTGTGGAAAACTAATGCCCTAGGACATAAGTGAACTACCCAGGCCAGTGTTGATAGCCACCCCGGGCAAGCAAACCCTCGCTTGTTCCTTTAGTCCAAGGGTATGGGTAGATATCCAAGGCACGATATTTTGGGCCGACCCCATTCTAATAGAATGTCAAGGTTTGGACCTCATTCTAGGGATGGATTGGCTAAATAAACACCAAGGTGTAATAGAATGTGCCCAGAGAAAGGTGACTGTGACTAATGATGAAGGGACTATAGTCACGTTCCAGATGCCCAGCATGAAGGCCGGAAGGACAAGAATACATCAGATTACCTTGGAGGAGATACCGGTAGTCAGTGAGTACCCGGACGTATTCCCATAGGATCTACCAGGGATGCCACCCAAGAGGGACATCGAGTTCAGGATTGACTTGGTGCCCGGAACCACTCCTATTATAAGCGACCATACCGGATGGCCGCTAATGAATTAGCTGAGATGAAACAGCAGTTGGAGGATCTCGAGAAGAAAGGCTACATCAGGCCTAGCACATCGCCATGGGGTGCTCCCGTCATCTTCGTCGAGAAGAAAGAAGACAAGGCAAAGCGGATGTGTGTGGACTATCGCGCTTTGAATGAAGTAACGATCAAGAATAAGTACCCTTTGCCTCGGATCGATGATCTCTTCGACCAGCTAAAAGGAGCCACTGTATTCTCGAAGATCGACTTACGTTCGGGTTATCATCAGTTAAGGATCCGAGAAGAGGATATACCCAAGACTGCCTTCACTACCCGTTACGGATTATATGAGTGTACGGTTATGTCCTTTGGATTGACCAACGCCCCTGCATTCTTCATGAATATGATGAATAAAGTATTCATGGAATATTTGGACAAGTTCATCGTGGTCTTCATAGACGACATCCTCATTTATTCCAAGGACCAGAAGGAGCACGAGACTCACCTCCGGTTAACCTTAGGAAAGTTAAGGGAACACCAATTGTATGCCAAGTACAGCAAATGCAAGTTTTGGACGGCAGAAGTAAAGTTCCTCGGACACATCATCTCTGCGCAAGGAATCGCAGTAGACCCTGCCACCGTAGAAGCAGTTACGGATTGGTTGCCACCCACGAACATATCTGAGATACGAAGTTTTCTGGGCTTGGCCGGATATTACCGAAGATTCATCGAGAATTTTTCCAAGATAGCCAAGCTAATGACCAAGTTGTTGCAGAAAGGAGAGAAGTTCGAATGGACTCCTGAATGCGAGGAAAGTTTCCGCACCCTCAAGACTCGTTTGGTGTCTGCACCTATACTGACCCTACCGGATATCCGCAAAGACTTCCATGTCTATTGCGACGCATCTCGCCAAGGATTGGGATGTGTTCTTATGCAAGATGGGAATGTTATCTCTTATGCCTCCCGTCAGTTGAGACCTCATGAGTTGAATTATCCGACTCACGATCTGGAATTAGCCGCCGTAGTGCACGCCCTTAAGATTTGGAGGCACTATCTAGTTGGAAATCGCTGTGAGATCTTTACGGATCACAAGAGCTTGAAGTATATCTTCACACAGCCAGATCTGAACTTGAGGCAAAGACGATGGCTGGAATTGATCAAGGACTATGACTTAGGTATTCACTACCATCCCCGGAAAAGCAAATGTGGTAGCTGATGCATTAAGTCGCAAGGGATATTGCACCGCCATGATGATTCAAGAACACGCACCCCTGTTATGTAGGGAGATGGAAAAACTAAATCTTGGATTAACCACAAGAGCATACCTAGCCACCTTGGAGACCCAACCTGTCTTGTTTGAGCAGATCCGTGAAGCTCAGTTAGAGGACCCCGATATAGCTGCCATTAAGAAGAACATGAGACAAGGAAAAGCCCCCGGATTTTCAGAGGACGAGAATGGCACCATATGGTTTGGAACTCGGATATGTGTGCCGGATAAACCTGAAATAAAGACTCTTATCTTAAGGGAAGCCCATGAGACATTGTACTCCATTCATCCCGGCAGTACCAAGATGTACCAAGATCTGAAGGAACGTTATTGGTGGGTTAGCATGAAAAGGGAGATTGCCCAGTTTGTCGCCGAATGTGACACCTGCAGAAGAGTAAAAGCTGAACATCAGAGACCTGCAGGATTGTTACAGCCACTTAAAGTGCCGGAATGGAAATGGGAAGAGATCGGTATGGATTTCATCACCGGATTACCAAAGACCCAACTTGGGTATGATTCTATTTGGGTGATCATTGATCGGCTTACGAAAGTAGCTCATTTCATAGCCGTCAAGACGACCTTTAGTGGCCCTAAGCTAGCAGAGCTATATATGGCCCGGATAGTATGTCTTCATGGAGTGCCCAAGAAGATAGTGTCTGACCGAGGAAGTCAGTTTACCTCTCGTTTTTGGAAGAACCTCCAAGAGGAGATGGGCACGAGATTAAATTTCAGTACCGCCTACCATCCTCAGACAGATGGACAAACAGAGAGGGTAAATCAGATACTAGAGGATATGCTTCGAGCATGTGTTTTGGATTTTGGAGCCACTTGGGACAAGAGCTTGCCGTACGCTGAATTTTCATACAACAACAGCTATCAAGCCAGCCTTCAGATGTCTCCTTTTGAAGCCCTATATGGACGTAAGTGCAGAACGCCTCTACTTTGGGACCAAGCTGGTGAATCCCAAGTATTCGGAACCGACATTCTTCGTGAAGCTGAAGAGAAGGTACGGATCATTAGAGACCGACTCAAGACAGCCCAATCGCGACAGAAGAGCTACGCAGACAATCGCCGTCGAGACCTAGCCTTTGAAGAAGGAGATCATGTCTACCTTCGGGTTACACCTCTTCGTGGTACTCAACGGTTTAACATGAGAGGAAAGTTGGCCCCTCGATATGTTGGACCATTTCCCGTGGTTCGACGCCAAGGCGAAGTTGCATATCAGTTGGCATTACCGCCCTCATTGGCTGGAGTGCATGACGTGTTTCATGTTTCCCAACTCAAGAAGTGTCTCCGCGTCCCCACAGAGCAAGTGGATCTTCAGCAGTTGGATGTCCAAGAGGATCTGACCTATGTGGAAAAGCCGGTCAAGATATTAGAAGTCAAAGAAAGGACCACCAGGAGTAGAGTCATCCGCTTCTGCAAAGTGCAGTGGAGCAATCATCCAGTAGAGGAAGCTACATGGGAAAAAGAAGATGAACTCAAGGCACAACATCCTGAACTATTCGAGGATTGAGCCAAATCTCGAGGACGAGATTCTCTGTAAGGGGGATAGGATTGTAACACCCCAGAAATTAAAAAGAAATAAAATAAAAAGAAAATATTATTTAAATCATTTCTGAATTTATTATTAAAGGAAAAATCCCAAAAGAACCCAAATAAAGCCAAACAAGGAGAAATACTTAAAATCTGGACTTGAAAATTTTATGAGATGAACTAGAGATCAAAATATAATTTTAGGAATTTTTACAAATTTTTATCAACAGTGATTCAACCCTTAATCAAATAAATGAATTACTGGAATTATTTTAAATCAGAAAACACTTTTAAATCCTTAATGGGCCGCAACCCTGAATTCGCCTAAGCCCAGCCCAGTCCAAACCGTGAGTCACTGACCCGTAGGTCCCGCCTGTCGGCGCTCGCATTCCCTCTCTCCTCCCGCCCGCGCCCCGCCTCGGTCCCACCAGTCAGCCACCTTGCACTCGCCTTCGCCCTCTAACGTACGTGGCCCGCCTGTCGGCGCCATTTGTCTCGCACTCGCTCACTGACAGGTGGAGCCCACCTGTCAGGATCGTCTTCTACCCGGGGAAGGGATCCCCCTTTCCTTTTTCCGGCGATCTCCTTCGGATCCCTTGCCGCCGGCCGCCCAAATCCACCCGATCGCCCCCGGACTCCCTTCCTTGGATAACCATGATCCCCTTCCGCCGAAAGATGACGCGGTTTCGCACTTTAGGAAGCTTGGCCACGAGAATGGAACCCTCGCCGGAGAAGAAAGGAAACCCTCGGTTTCCTTCCATCTGGCCACCGCCGGTGACCCTATAAATACCCCTCTGATCACCGCACTTCGACCACACCCTTAACGCCCAAGCCGAAGCACTCTCGAGCGCCCTGCTCCATTCTTCGGTTTCCTCCTCTGTTCCAACTCCGGCGAGCCATCGCCGCCGATCCCGACCACCACCGCCCTAGCTGACGCCACCGTTGTGATCACCAGACACCACCCGTCCTCGGTCGCCCCTCGGTTGGCCGTGGAACCCGCCGGAACACCGTCGCCGACGACCACCCGAGAAGACCTCGTCGTCTACCCTCGCCGTCGTCGCCGCCCGTCCCCCATCTTCGCCGCAGAAGGTATCATCATGACCCCCCTCACCTCCGCATTCCATTTTTGGCCCTAGCTAGGCACGTAGGCGCTCGCCGCCACCACTGCCACCGCGCCCGAGGCCTCGCCGTCGCCGGAGACGAAGGGTACTCGAGCCCTTAGCGCGTGCCGTGCCGGATCCCCTCTGAGCCGCACGATCCGGATCGGACGGCACAGATTAGATCCTGTGGGATCTAATCTGAGCCCTTGGATCTGGTCAAAGCGGTATCGCTCGCTCACGGCCGTTGATCGCAACTTAAGCTCCCGAAGCGATCTGGTGCGTCCACGCGTACCCGTTCGCCACGTTTTAATCTGAACCGTCCATTCTCCTTTAAACCTCCCGCCTCGCGCCTGGCCACTGGATCAGGATCCAATGGATCTGGTTGATCCGGTCCACGCCACAGTGGCGCGGTCCACCGTGGGCCTGGCTCACCGTGGACCAGAGCCCATTTTCTGTTTAAATAAAATTCCAGAAATTGATTTAAACTTTGAAAATTCATAACTTGCTCATTTTAACTCCAAATTTCACCATTCAAATTTTGTTAAAACCAGAATAATCTTCTCTACATATTAATACAATAAAAACAGTATGTTTCTGTTACCCAAAATACTATTAATAAATAAATGAATAAAAATCCCTTAGGGTTAAAATTAATAATACAGAAAATAAATTGGGAAAAATCCTAAAATGTTAAACTTTACTGTTTTATACAAAACCCAGAATAATTAAAATATTACTTCACATAAAAACACCCACAAACTATGTATGTTCTTTTGTTTGGTGAATTTTATCTGTTTTATTGAATGTATTATTTATTTTTCCGTATCGAGAAGACTACGAGTTCGTCGAGGAGCAGGAGTTCTACCCCGAGGTTCCTCCTTCACCCTTTGCTGAGCAAGGCAAGTCATCGACCACCTCTGTGGAAACAGTTGATCATAATTGAGCCCATGTTTTGAATAAATTATCGCTATAACCCATAGGTTAATATTGCATTAGTCCAATGATCAAGCCTTACACTTATATTTATTAGATCCCCGTCCTTGTGTGCAAACCCAAGCCATGCTTATTGAGCCTTAACTCCTTGTCACTCTACTATAAAAATATTAGCTAGTGCCCAATGTACCGGCACAACTGCTATAGGTTAAAAAGAACGAGTCGTAGATAGCTGGATTCTGTATATGAATTTCCCTGTTATTCTCGTCTCTGGACTCTGTTGGAGTTGGCTAGGTTATAAGTATGGTGGGTTCCGGGTGCAAGCTCGGGCACTGGTTTGTCGCACCCGGGGCACTATAAGGACCGGTCTGCGGGATCTGTTGCAAAGCACTTCCGTACCAACCACAAGTCTAATGGGTAAGTCCTAACTGGAAGTATGGAATACTCCGGCTTGATGCACCATAGAGGAGGGGGCAAGGGGCTAGCCTGCGGGCGACTTGTACCGACGAGGCTCAAGGGGGGGTATGGTGGGGCTCCGATGCGTCGGGACACCATATGAAACCCATAAGAGGGTGCTATTGAGTCGGAGAGGACTATATGGAAGGTTTTGGCACGAGTTCCCGTGTGATGGGTCATCTCGTTACACTTCGGTGTAGGTGATGAGTGCGTGCCTTGTGGGTACAGTGGTACATCTCTGATCAGAGTAATTCAATCTTTTCGAAAAGCCGAGCCCACGGTCAAGGGCGGGTTGTGTGACTACTCGCAGTTAGTTTACGATTGTTTGAATGGTCAAGTTATTCATGGCACGTAAGGACTGTTGAGCGAGGTGGGGCTGACTGTACCCCTCGAGTTAGAGGATGATGATACACATGCACATGTTTACTTTTCCGTACTAATAAATTACTCTCATTTAAAGCTTTACAACCATGCTGCTTCCGCAAAATTAGCCACTATCTCCCTTGTTATTATCTTGCATTATATTTGCATTCGGTGGCTTGCTGAGTACATCTGTACTCACCCCGTTGACTTACAACATCAGAGCCCGTCTACTACGAGGAGGATGAAGGTCTGGAGTAGCGACCCAGTCAAGGCGAGACTGGAAGGAGGCGTTCATCTAGGACCCTTGTTTTATTAGTTTCTCTTCACCTTTATTCACTTTTGTATTAATGCGGTCTACGAACCGTGAATGATTGTCCGTATTGTACGTGGTCGCATGATGAACGTCTTGTTTTATTGATTTTCTATGGAATTTCAATAAAGTCCTGATTTATTAAATCGGGGCGCGACAACTTCGGAGGCAACAGACAGTTCGTAGCAAGTGAACCTGGGTCAAGCGGGAGGCTTGATGCCAGGGGAGCAGGGAGCTCCGTCACGAAGGCTGTGAAGGGGTCGAGGTCGGACCTCGGGTCGAGGTGCGCCAGGAGAAGGCAGTAAGTGCGGAGCGTGGCTCCGGGTGAAGGTACCCCGAGACGAAGTCCTCGGAGGCAAAGCACTTCAAAGGGTACTCCAGAAGGAGTGACTTCAGAGTATGGTGGATCAAGTCCTCAGCAGAGGCAAGGTGTTCGAAGTGTGCTCCGGAGGGAGACACTCGAAGGAATACCCGACGAAGGTCTCAGAAGTCGAGGTGCATCGAAGGCATGGTCCGGGTGAGGCTCGTCAAGGAGTGTGCTCGGGGAGAGACATTGCGACGAAGTGCTCATGGAATGCTTCATGCGGAGGCCTTGGACGAAGGAGGGACTTCGAAGGGTGGTACTCCGAAGGTGGGGCTTCGGAGTGAAGTAGGCTTCGGAGCAAGGCTGGCTCCGGAGCGAGGCTGACTTGAGGTACTTCGGCCATGCATGGCTTCGGTACACGGACTGGCGGAGTTCGAGCTGGGAGAAGCTGCGAAGCCGTGGTGGTCCACTGCGAAGCCAATGGTTTTGACGGCTTCGGCTCAAAACCGTCACTGTATCGAAGGCTGACTTCGGTGAAGCGAAGGCCATTAGGCTCAAAGCTTTTCACTGAAGCTACCGCACCTCTCGCGTGCGAAGGGGGGCTTCAGAAGGGTCCAAGACTGTAAAGGCTGACAGTGTCTGCTCTACAAAAAGCTGACGCTGTCCCCTCTACAAAGCTGACAGAGAAGCCTCCAAATAAAGTAGACTACCTTTTGTACCCCTCTGTTCTGATGAGACAAAACCATTGTAAACCCTAGGGGTAAAGTAGTCAATTCACATGGGTGAATAGTGGCTATAAATAGTGGAGGCTGGGTAGGTCACAAGTAACACTTTGAGCATTCATTGTAGAACTCCTTTGCTAGCCACCACACCCTGTATTCATCCTGTGAGTTCAATTTTTGTGTTCCCTGTTCAAGCATCGAAGTCTTGATTTTGTGTTCAGTTTCTGCTTGAGCTTGTTTGCATACCTCGCTGCATGCTTCGATCTCTTGTGTGTCACTTCGATTGACTTGAGGTAGTGCACCGAAGCCTGTTTGGGCGAAGTGTGTTTTGGGCGAAGTGTGTTTTGAGCGAATTGTGTTCCCTCTCATCTTCTGAGGTTTTTACGAAAATTTCTCTCTTTTGTAGATGTCAGTCCATACCATGAGCGGGACTCTTCGCGACGAGGCTGGGTTCATCCGCGAGCATCGCGTGCTCATCGACTTCTTGGGATTCTCCCATGAGCCCACGTTCCACAGGATCTTTCCCGATGCGAGCGAGAGCTACTGCGATGTCACGGTTGTCATCTGTTCCTCCTCCACGCAGCCTCCCTTCTACACCCATGGAGTCGGAGGATCTTCATTCGTGGTGGCCAGCGAGCGCGCCGCACTTTAGGCCCTCACCGAGCTTCGACTGGTTTACGATTGCCACCTCCGCGACACCGTCTACCGCTTCATGCCTATGCGAACACCAGGGAGTCACCGCAGCATCTACATCAGTCCCCTCACACAGAGCAACTCTGCCGTCGCCCGCACCATGAGACTTTTGGAGGCCATGGACAATCTCCACACGGAGGCCATCCTCGACGCAGATAGCCAGCACGACACCATCGACTTCTACCGCCATACCTCGAAGAATCTGAACCGCGAGAATGCTGAGCTTCGTCGACAGGTCCAGCAGAACCCCCAGTTGACCCTCGAGGTAGAGGAGTTGAGGCGTCAGAACGAGCTTCTACGCCAGGGCGCCCTCGTCACCACCCAGCTTCGCCATCAGCTTAAGGAGTTGAAGAAGGATCTCGAGGAGGTCGCACCCCTTCCGCCCTGTAAGCGGAAATCACTTCGGACCCCCACAGTGAAGCCTAAGAGGATTTCCCGTAGCGCACCTCCCAACGGACCCTCCAGCTCCACGACCCCGACCCTCTCTGTCGAGCCCATGGTCGAGTCGTCCCCTGAGCTACCATAGACGTAGTTTTTACGATTGATTGTTTTCTTTTATTTTCTTTGGATTGTAATGGCCACTCATGTCAAATATAAGGCATGAGTAAAGATTAAATAAAAAGACATAAATGTAATCGCAAGAACGACACATTTTGAAATAAAGCTTAGTATCATTACCCCTAAGAAAGTGTTGTCTATTTCAGGATGACTAACACTCAAGGCTCAGATGATCCCCAAAATGGAGGAGAAAACAATAACTTTCCCCAATGGGGAGCGACCGGGCAAAGGCAAGCCCCAGTCGCCAATCACCCTACACTAGCCGAAATGATGGCCAACCAGAACCAGCTGGTGGCCGCACTACTAAATCAGATGCAACAACAGCAGCAGCAGATGCAAGAGCAGCAGGCTCAATTCTTCCGTCTCCACCAGCAGAAGCCAGAGCTACCTCGCCCCACCACTCCCGCTCCCGCACCCGCCTCTCAGCTCTCGGAGTTTCTCCGAGTCCGCCCTCCCGCATTCTCCAGCACCACCAACCCCATGGAGGCTGGTGACTGGCTGAGGACGATCGGGAAGAAGTTGGATCTCCTGACTTGTACTGAGCAGGAGAGGGTAGCCTTTGCTGCCCACCAACTCCAGGGTCCTGCCGCGGAATGGTGGGACAACCTGCGTGAGACTCTGCCCGAGGGACATGTCCACACTTGGGCCGAGTTCTCCGCCGCCTTTCGTGCGGCCCATGTCCCAGACGGCATTATTGCCCAAAAGCAATAGGAGTTCAGGGATCTGCAGCAAGGAAGCAGGTCCGTCACCGAATATCTGCATGAGTTCAACCGGTTGGCCCGGTATGCGCCTGAGGAAGTCCATACAGATATGTCCAGGCAGTCGAAGTTCCTCCGGGGGCTGAAGGATGAGCTCTCCCTTCAGTTGATCTCCGGAGATTATGCCAACTTCCAAAAGTTGGTAAATAAAGCTATCATTCAGGAGACCCAGCAGAATAAGGTTGACCTGAAAAAGAAGAGGATGATTGCCTTCCGCTAGAACCAAGGAATGGCGCAGAGGCCCCGCTTCGCACCTCCCCCACCGGCGCCCCAATACCATCCACGCCCGGTGTACCATCCAGCGCCACCCGCCGCCAACGCCGAAGCCGAACATCCTTGCCCCGCTCCCGCCGCACCAGCCGCTCCACCCGCCCCTGCCAAGAAAGCAGAGGTTCTGCGCGACAATCACGGCAAGCCCGTGATATGTTTCAACTGCCGCCAGGAGGGGCATTACTCCCACCAGTGCCCTCACCCAAAGCGCGCACAAGGAGTCGCGACCAACCCTGCCATCCGCGCCGGTGTCAACCACGTCACCACCGAGGAAGCCCAGGCCGCGCCAGAGATCGTCGTGGGTAAGTTCACGGTACATTCAGCCCTTGCAGTGGTTTTATTTGACACTGGAGCTACGCACTCCTTTATATCAATGGCTTTTGTGGAAAAGAATAATCTGAACATAAGTGAACTACCAAGACCCGTATTAATAGCCACCCCTGGCAAACAAACTCTAGCCCATTCCTATAGTCCAAAGGTATGGGTAGATATCCAAGGCACAATATTCTGGGCCGACCCCATCCTAATAGAATGCCAAGTCTTGGATCTCATTCTAGGAATGGATTGGCTCAATAAGCACCAGGGTGTGATAAGATGTGCCCGGAGGCAAGTGACCATGATCAGTGAAGAAGGGACTGCTGTCACATTCTAGATGCTGAGCCTGAAGTCCGGAAAACCTCGGCTACACCAGATCACATTGGAGGAGATACCAGTGGTCTGCGAGTACTCGGACGTATTTCCGGAGGATTTACCAGGGATGCCACCTAAGAGAGATATCGAGTTCCGGATTGACCTAGTACCCGGAACTACTCCCATCTACAAGCGACCATACCGGATGGCCGCTAATGAGCTAGCTGAGATGAAGCAACAGCTAGAGGATCTTGAGAAGAAGGGATACATCAGACCTAGCACATCCCCGTGGGGAGCCCCCGTCATCTTCGTAGAGAAGAAGGAGGACAAGGCTAAGCGAATGTGCGTAGATTATCGAGCCCTAAATGAGGTGACCATCAAGAACAAGTACCCGTTACCCAGGATCGATGACCTATTTGATCAGCTGAAAGGAGCTACGGTATTTTCCAAGATCGCCCTGCGATCCGGATATCATCAGCTGAGGATTCGAGAGGAGGACTGTAACAGCCCCAGAATTAAAATAAAATAAAAATGAGGGAAATAAATTTTCTGCAATAAATAATTTATTAAATTAAATAAAAAGGCTAAAAGAACTAAATTAAAACAAATCAGGGAGAAATAATACAAATTTGAAGCTGGAAAATTTATGGTGGAATCCAGAAGCCAAGAAATATTTTGAGAATTTTTACAGAATTTTAGCAAGAGTGCTTCAAGCTTTAATCAAACAATTAATTTTCTGGAATTATTTTAATTGGAAAATGAATTTTAAATACATTTGGGCCGCAACCCTGAATTCCTCGCCCAAGGCCTTTCGGCCCAGCCCAGTCCGACCGCGCCCACCGACAGGCGGGACCCGCCTGTCGGCGCTCCACTTCCCCTCTCCCGCGCGCCACGCTCGGCCGACCCCACGCGTCAGCCACCGACGCACCCCCCTCTGCCGCTGTCACGCCGGGCCCGCTTGTAAGCCTCTCACTCCTTCGCGCGCGCTCGCTGACAGGTGGGACCCACCTGTCAGGTTCTTCTTCCCCGACGGAAGGGGATCCCCTCCTTCCAAATCCGGCGCCCCCTTCCAATTTTTAGTCGTCGGCCGCCCGAATCCACAAAATTGAGCACGGGATCCCGACCCCCGTTCACCGGCGATCTCCTTCTGCCCAAGAACGACGCGTTTTCACCCAATTGGAAGCCAACCCGAGCACATGGAAGGGCTCGCCGGAGAAAAGGGGAAATCCTCTCGGTTTCCTTCTCTCGGCTTTCCTTTTTCCCGCCGGCGAGCCCCTATAAGAGCACCCAGTCTCGCCGCAACCCGAGCACACCACCCGAGCCCTAGTTGGCGCAATCCCGAAAGCCACCGCCCTCCTTTTCGGTTTTCCCTCTGCTCTCTCTCCGGTAGCCCCTCGCCGGCGCTCCGGGCCACCGTCGCCCTCACCGAGGCCACCACCGGGACCGCCGTTGCCACTACTCCCTCGGCCTCGCCTTCGTTCGCGTTCCCCGCCGCCGGATCGTCGTTGCCACCGTCGACCCGAAGGTCTTCATCGCCTCCCCTCTCTGCCGGCCACCTCCGGTCTCCGTCCGCCCCCATCTCCGGTACGAATGAGACCCTTGAGCTATGCTCGTTCCATTTTTACGCTCGGATTAGCCCCTAGGCCACCGCAACCGTCGTCGCACGCCTCGCCGTCGCCGGGGAAGACGGTACCCCTCGCCGTCGTCCCGTGCCGTGCCGAACGAGATCGCAGCCACTCGATCTACAACGGACGGCTGGGATTATAACCCGTGATCGAGCGCTAGGATGTGTTTGACCCTCGGTTGACCGGTATCGACGCATCCTGGCCATCGATCGCCACTTAAGCGCCCCGCTCCGCTGGCGATCGTTGGATCTAGATCCAACGGTCCAGATCCAACCGGTCCAGCGCACAGTGCATGGGTCCATGGTGGACCTGGCTCACCGTGGACCGACGCAGGTTTTCTGGTTTAAATTAAAATTCAGAAAATAGTTTAAACTTCAAAAATTCATATCTTGCTCAAATTAACTCCAAATTTCACCATTTTAATTCTGAAAAATATGTATTTTTATTCTCTACTCATTTATGCAATAAAACCAATATATTTATTTGGCACAAAATATTCTTATTAAATAATCCAGAAAAGACCCCTTTAGGGTTTAATTATTATTTCATTTAAATAATTCAGAAAAACTCTTAAAAATTTATATATTAATTTTAGATGATCTATTGACTCCAGTACACTGTTTATAAGCCAATAAAAATATAATAATTCATTTTGCCCATTTTAATTTATTAAATAACATTTCCAAGGCCCTTTAAGATGAATGATTAACTCATATAATAGAAATATAACATTTTACAAAAATATCATGGAAACTTATATAATATATTCAGAGGACTTAATGACTTTATTCCACTGATACAATAAAGATAGAATATTCATTTTGCCCACTTTGTTCTATTAAATAATATTACAAAAAGCCCTTTTAGGATATTTAATTAATTCATATAGTAAAGATCCATACTTTATGAAATTATCTTAAAGCTATATAACAAACTTCAGAAGACTTAATAATTTAAAGTCATTATTTTTGATACCATAAAAACATCAAGGCTAGTTTATACCTTTTTAGTTCATCTCTAAAAAGGGGAAATAAAAACCCCTAGGAAAATAAATTACATCAAGTCATAAATTCAGAAATCTCATTAGGAATCAATCTTAAATATTTAAGTAACAATTCCCTAGAATTTAAGACTCTATCTCCCTTACTTAAATCCAACGACAACTTGTATGCTTGTATGCTTGATTTTGGATTGTTTATTGAATGTTGTGTTTTTTTTCGTATCGAGAAGACTACAACGTCGTCGAAGATCCCGAGTCTTATCCCGAGGTTCCACCTTCACCATTCACGGAACAAGGCAAGTCATCGACCCCTCTTGTGGAAACAGTTGATCATCATTGAGCCCATGTTTTAATAAATTATCGCTATAACACATAGGATAATATTGCATTAGTCAAATATCAAGCCCTACAGTTATATTTATTAGATCCCCGTCCTTGTGTGCAAACCCAAGCCATGCTTATTGAGCCTTAACTCCTTGTCACTCTACAAATATTATATTAGCTAGTGCCCAAAGTACCGGCACAACTGCTATAGGATATAAAGAATGAGTCGTAGATAGATGGATTCTGATATATGAATTTCCTCGTTATTCTTGTCTCTGGACTCTGTGGAGTTGGCTATGTTAAGTATGGTGGGTTCCGGGTGCAAGCTCGGAAATTGGTTGGTCGCACCCGGGGCACTATAAGGACCGGTCTGCGGGATCTGTTGCAAAGCACTTCCGTACCAACCACAAGTCTAATGGGTAAGTCCTAACTGGAAGTGTGGAACACTCCGACTCTCTGCACCATAGTGGAGGGGGCAAGGGGCTAGCCCTCAGGGCGCCTTGTACCGACGATGGCTCAAGGGGGGTATGGTGAGAAATCGACGCGTCGAGACACGATACGAAACCCATAAGAGGGTGCTGTTGAGTCGGGGAGGACCATACGGAAGGTTTTGGCACGAGTTCCCGTGGAATGGGTCATCTCGTTACACTTTGGTGTAAGTGATGAGTGCGTGCCTTGTGGGTACAGTGGTACATCTCTGATCAGAGTAATTTAATCTTTTCGAAAAGCCGAGCCCACGGTCAAGGGCGGGTTGTGTGACTACTCGCGGTTAGTTTACAATTGTTTGAATGGTTGAGATATTTCATGGCATGTAAGGACTGTTGTGCGAGGAGGTAAAATGTACTCCTCGAGTTAGAAGATGATGATGCATACGCATGTTTACTTTTCAGAACTAATAAAATTGATCACATTTAATGCTTTACAATTATGCTTTTCCGCAAAATTAGCCACTATCTCCCTTGTTATTACCCTGCATTATATTTGCATTCGGTGGCTTGCTGAGTATGTTTGTACTCACCCCCGTTGACTTACACCACCAGAGCCCGTCTACTACGAGGAGGATGAAGGTTTGGAGTAGCGACCCAGTCAAGGCGAGACTGGAAGGAGGCGTTCATCTAGGACCCTTTATTTTATTAGTTTCTCTTCACCTTTATTCACTTTTGTATTAATACGGTCTATGAACCATGAATGATTGCTCGTATTTGTACGTGGTCGCATGATGAACGTCTTGGTTTATTGATTTTCTATGGAATTTCAATAAAGGTCCTGATTTATTAAATCGAGGCGTGACAAGGACATACCCAAGTGGCTTTTACCTCTCATTTTGGATTGTATGAGTGCACTATTATGTCTTTCGGATTGACCAATGCCCCAGCCTTCTTCATGAATATGATGAATAAGGTGTTTATGGAATACTTGGACAAGTTCATCGTGGTATTTATAGATGACATCCTCATCTATTCCAAGGACCAAAAGGAGCACGAAAATCACATCCGGTTGACCTTAGGTAAGCTATGGGAACATCAGTTATACGCCAAGTACAACAAGTGTAAATTTTGGACGGCGGAAGTAAAGTTCCTTGGACATATTATCTCTGCACAAGGTATTGTAGTAGACCCTGCCACCGTGGAAGCAGTTACGGATTGGCTGCCACCCACCAACGTATCAGAGATACGAAGTTTTCTTGGTTTGGCAGGTTACTATCGCCGATTTATCGAGAATTTCTCCAAGATAGCCAAACCGTTGACTAAGTTTTTGCAAAAGGGAGAGAAGTTTGAATGGACTCCCGAATGTGATGAAAGCTTTCGCACCCTCAAGACCCGGCTGGTGTCAGCACCCTTACTGACCCTACTGGATATCAGGAAGGACTTCCATGTTTATTGTGACGCATCTCGCCAAGGATTGGGATGTGTTCTTATGCAAGACGGAAAGGTTATTTCATATGCCTCCCGTCAGTTGAGATCCCATTAGCTAAACTACCCGACACATGACTTGGAATTGGCTGTTGTTGTGCACGCCCTTAAGATATGGAGGCATTATTTGGTCGGAAATCGCTGCGAAGTCTTTACGGATCATAAGAGTTTGAAGTATATCTTCATGCAGCTAGATCTCAACCTTAGACAAAGGCGATGGTTGGAATTAATAAAGGACTATGACTTAGGTATTCACTACCATCCTGGAAAAGCAAACGTGGTAGCTGATGCATTAAGTCGTAAGGGATACTGCACCGCCATCGTGATTCAGGATCACGCGCCTTTGCTCTATAAGGAGATGGAAAAATTAAACCTTGGGTTAACCACAGGAGCATATCTAGCCACCTTGGAGACCCAACCAGTCTTGTTTGAGCAGATCTGTGAGGCCAGTTAGAAGACCCAGATATAACCGCCATCCAGAAGAACATGAGACAGGGTAAAGCCCCAGGATTTTCAGAGGACGAGAATGGCACCATATGGTTTGGAACCAGGATTTGTGTGCCAGATAAACCGGAAATAAAAACCCTGATTCTAAGGGAGGCCCATGATACTTTGTACTCCATCCATCCCGGGAGTACCAAGATGTACCAGGACCTGAAGGAACGCTATTGGTGGGTTAGTATGAAGAAAGAGATTGCTCAGTTTGTTGCAGAACGTGACACCTGCCGGTGAGTGAAAGCAGAACATCAGAGACCCGTAGGGCTGTTACATCCACTTAAGGTGCCTGAATGGAAATGGGAAGAGATCGGTATGGACTTCATCACTGGACTCCCAAAGACCCAACTTGGATATGATTCTATATGGGTAATCATCGATCGGCTAACCAAGGTAGCTCATTTTATAGTCGTCAAGACGACCTTCAGTGGCCCTAAACTCACAGAGTTATATATGGCCCGCATTGTGTGTCTTCATGGAGTGCCCAAGAAGATAGTATCTAACAGAGAGAGTCAGTTTACCTCTAGTTTCTGGAAGAACCTTCAAGAGGAGATGGGAACGAGACTAAACTTCAGCACCGCATACCACCCTCAAACAGATGGACAAACTGAGAGGGTGAATCAGATATTGGAGGATATGCTACGGGCATGCATCTTGGATTTTGGAGGAACTTGGGACAAGAGTTTACCGTACGCCGAGTTTTCGTACAACAACAGTTGTCAAGCTAGCCTTCAGATGTCCACGTTCGAATCCCTATATGGACGTAAGTGCAGGACGCCTCTACTTTGGGATCAAACCGGTGAATCCCAGGTATTTGGAACAGATATCCTTCGGGAAGCTGAAGAGAAGGTACGGATTATCAGAGACCGACTCAAGACAACCCAATCTCGACAGAAGAGCTATGTGGACAATCATCGTCGAGATCTAGCCTTTGAAGAGGGAGACCACGTCTACCTTCGAGTTACCCCTCTCCGTGGCACTCAACGGTTTAACATGAGAGGAAAGTTGGCACCTCGATATGTTGGACCTTTTCCTATTGTTAGACGCCAAGACGAAGTCGCCTATCAGTTGGAACTGCCACCCTCATTGGTTGGGGTACATGATGTGTTTCATGTGTCACAACTAAAGAAATGTCTCCGAGTCCCTACAGAGCAAGTGGACATGCAACAGTTGGATGTTCAAGAGGATCTGACCTATGTGGAGAAGCTCGTCAAGATCTTGGAAGTCAAAGAAAAGATCACCAGAAGTCGAGTCATCCGCTTCTGTAAAGTTCAGTGGAGCAATCATCCCATAGAGGAAGCTACATGGGAAAAAGAGGAAGAACTCAAGGCACAACATCCTGCGCTATTCGAGGATTGATCCGAATCTCTAGGACGAGATTCTCTGTAAGGGGGATAGGATTGTAACACCCCAAGATTTAAAAAGAAATAAAATAAAGGAAATTATTATTCAAAGCATTTTCTGAAATTAATTATTAAAAGAAATCCTAAAAGAGCCCTATTAAAGCCAAACAGGGAGAAGTATTCAAAATTTGGAGTTGGAAAATTTATGGAATAATTTAGAGGCCAAGACATAATTTTAGGAATTTTTACAAATTTTTATCAACAGTACTTCAGCCCTTAAACAAATAAATGAATTTCTGGATTTATTTTAAATCAAAAAACAATTTAAATCCTAGTGGGCCGCCAACCTCCAAACTACCCCAAGCCCGGCCCAGCACAGCCGTGTGCCACTGACAAGCGGGACCTGCCTGTTGGCGCCACCTCCCGCCTCTCTCTCACACCCGCGCCCCGCCTCGTCCCACCTGACAGCCTCAGAAACGCGTCCCTCTCCCTCTGACCGCCCTGGCCCGCGTGTCGGCGCCCTCCTCCCCGCACTCACGCACTGACAAGTGGGGGCCACCTGTCGGGATCTTCTTCCCCGATGGAAAGGGATCCCCCCTTTCCATCGTCGGTGACACCCCTGCCAAAATCGCCTCTGCCAGCCACCATTCACCGATTTGGGCCCACACCGCCTCGGTTCCCTTCCATTTAGACGCCGGCAAGCCCCCTATTTAAACCCCTCGGACCCCCGCCCTCTGCCCACACCGCCTAAAGTCCGAGCCCAAGCACTCCAGCGCGCTCCCGCTCGACTTTCGGTTTTTTCATGTACTTCACCTACGGCCGTCGTTCGCCGCCGACGCAAGCCACCCCGGTCCACGCCATCGCCACCGTCATGACCGCCGGAGCCCACCCGCCCTCAGCCACCCCTCGGTTGGCCGGGAAGACCACCGGATCGCTGTCGCCGTCGAGCACCCGAGGAGCCCTCACCATCTACCCTCGTCGCCGGTCGCCATTCGCCGCCCGTCGTCGCCGTCGAAGGTACCAACGTGACCGCCATCCTCCCCTCTTTCCATTTCCGGCGAGATCTAGGCCCTTAGGCCCTCGCCGCCGCACCCGAGGCCGCCATCGCCGGAGACGAAGGGGGGTACGTGCCCCCTTACGCCTGTGCCGTGCCAGATGGACCCCAGGCCATCCGATCACGATCGGAGGGTAAGATTAAATCCCTTAAAGGGATTTAATCCAGGCCCTCGGATTTGGTCAAACAGGTACCGAGGCCTCTCGGCTGTCGATCGTGACTTAAATCGCTGACTCAATCTGGTGCGTCCATGTCTTAACGGTTCTCACGATTTAATCTCAGCCGTCCATTTTCACTTAAGCCTCCCGCCTCGCGCCTGATCGCCGGATCCAGATCCAATGGCTCAGGGCGATCTGGTCCACGCGCACATTACGCCTGTCCACCGTGGGCCTGGCTCACCGTGGACTAAATCCCATTTTCTGTTTAAATAAAATTCCAGAAAAATGTTTAAACTTCTAAAATTCATAACTTGCTCATTTTAACTCCAAATTTCACCATTCCAATTTTATTAAATTCAGAATTTTATTCTCTACACATTAATGCCATAAAAATAGTATGTTACTTTAGCACAAAATAATCTTATCAATTAAATAAATAAAAACTCCTTAGGGATAAATTGATAAATTCATGAAATAAATTAGGAAAAACCCCAAAACTTTATCCTTTAATATTATTCACTATAACTTCAGTATAATCAAGCTCAATTCACATATTTAAGTCAGAAAACTTATATGTTTATGTTTTGTGATGCTTTATTGAATGTTTTATTTAATTTTTCCATATCGAGAAGACTACGAGTTCGTCGAGGAGCCGGAGTTCTATCCCGAGGTTCCACCTTCACCCTTTGCTGATCAAGGCAAGTCACAACCCCCATTTTGATCAGCATTGAGCCCATGTTTTAATAAAGTATCGCTATAACACATAGGATAATATTGCATTAGTCAAATATCAATCCCTACATTATATTTATTAGATCCCCGTCCTTGTGTGCAAACCCAAGCCATGCTTATTGAGCCAACACCCCTTGTCACTCTACAAATATTATATTAGCTAGTGTCCAATGTATTGACACAAATGCTATAGGATAAAAAGAATGAGTCGTAGATAGTTGGAATCTGTTATATGAATTTCCACGTTATTCTCGTCTCTGGACTCTGTTGGAGTTGGCTATGTTATAAGTATGGTGGGTTTCGGGTGCAAGCTAGGGCATTGGTTGGTCGCACCTGGGGAACTATAAGGACCGGTCTGTGGGATCTGTTACAAAGCACTTCCGTACCAACCACATATCTAATGGGTAAGTCCTAACTGAAAGTATGGAACAATCCGACTCGATGCACCATAGTGGAGGGGGCAAGGGGCAACCTACGGGTGACTTCTACCGACGTGGCTCAAGGGGGGGGTATGGTGAGACTCGACGCATCGGGACACCATATGAAACCCATAAGAGGGTGCTGTCGGGTCGAGGAGGACTATATGGAAGGTTTTGGCACGAGTTCCCGTGGTATTGGTCATCTCGTTACACTTTGGTGTAAGTGATGAGTGCGTGCCTTGTGGGTACAGTGGTACACCTCTGATCAGAGTATTTAATCTTTTCGAAAAGCCGAGCCCACGGTCAAGGGCGGGTTGTGTGACTACTCGCAGTTAGTTTAATATTGTTTGAATGGATGAGTTATTCATGGCATGTAAGGACTGTTGAGTGAGGTGGGGCTGACTGTACCCCTCGAGTTAGAAGATGATGATGCATACACATGTTTACATTTCAGTACTAATAAATTGATCACATTGAATTGCTTTACAAATTTTGCTCTTCCGCAAAATTAGCCACTATCTTCCTTGTTATTACTCTGCATTATATTTGCATTCGGTGGCTTGCTGAGTACCTTTGTACTCACCCCCGTTGACTTACACCACCAGAGCCCATCTACTACGAGGAGGATGAAGGTCTGGAGTAGCGACCCAGTCAAGGCGAGACTGGAAGGAGGCGTTCATCTAGGGCCCTTTGTTTTATTAGTTTCTCTTCATCTTTATTCACTTTTGTACTAATACGGTCTATGAACCGTGAATGATTGCTCGTATTTGTACGTGGTCGCATGATGAACGTCTTGGTTTATTGATTTTCTATGGAATTTCAATAAAGGTCTTGATTTATTAAATTGGGGCGTGACAACCGCGGGCTCGACGGAGATGGTCGGGGTCGTGGAGCTCGAGGGTCCGGCGGGAGGTGCGCTACGGGAAATCCTCTTAGGCCTCACTGTGGGGGTCCGAAGTGATTTCCGCTTGCGAGGCGGAAGGGGTGCGACCTCCTCGAGATCCTTTTGTAGCTCCTTTATCTGCTGGCGAAGCTGTGCGGTGTTGGCGACGTTCTGACGTAGGAGCTCATTCTGGCGCCTCAACTCCTCGGCCTCGGCAGCCAACAGGTGCCCCTGCTGGACACGGCGTCGAAGATCTCCGTTCTCGCGGTTCAGATCCTCAGAAGAGTGATGGTAGAAGTCGATCGTGTCGCGCTGTCCGTTGGCATCCTGCAGTGCCTCATAGTGAAGCTCATCCATCGCCTCCAACAAGCGTACCGTGTGCCCAACCACGGAGTGGCGCTGGGAGAGCGTGCTGACGTAGACACTGTGGGGACTCCCTGGAGTGTGAAGGGCACAAAACGATAGTCCGTGTCGTAGAGCTAGCTGTCATAGATCATCCAGAGCTCGGTGAGGGCCTGGAGGGCGATGCGCTGACTGGCAACCAAGAAGGTGGGTCCTCCGCCTCGATAGGTGTGGGCTGTCCGTGTAGTAGGCTGGATGACGATGGTGACCTCGCAATAGCTTTCTTCCTCGTCGGGGAAGACTCCGTGAAACATTGGCTCATGCTCGAATCAGAGGAAACCAACAAGAATGCGAAGCTCGCGGATGAATCCGGCCTCGTCACGAAGAGTCCCGCTCATGGTATGGACCGGCATCTACAAAAGAGAGAAAAATTTTCGTGAAAACTTTAGAAGATGAGAAGGTAAGTAGTTTTGTAAGAAAATATAGCTAATATAAGTCTTAGGGTCAGGTCTGTTTGGCTTCCTACAGTCAAGTCGGCTCTGATACCATCTTGTCACGCCCCGATTTAATAAAACCAGGGATTTATTGAAATTCCATAGAAAATCAATAAATCAAGACGTTCATCACATGACCACGTACAATACGATCAATCATTCACGCTTCGTAGACCGTATTAGTACAAAAGTGAATAAAGATGAAGAGAAACTAATAAAACAAAGGGTCCTAGATGAACGCCTCCTTCCAGTCTCGCCTTGACTGGGTCTCTACTCCAGACCTTCATCCTCCTCGTAGTAGACGGGCTCTAGTGGTGTAAGTCAACGGGGGTGAGTACAAACATACTCAGCAAGCCACCGAATGCAAATATAATGCAGAGTAATAACAAGGGAGATAGTGGCTAATTTTGCAGAAAAGCATAATTGTAAAGCATTAAATGTGATCAATTTATTAGTACTGAAATATAAACATGTGTATGCATCATCATCTTCTAACTCGAGGGGTACAGTCAGTCCCACCTCGCTCGACAGTCCTTACATGCCATGAATAACTCAACCAATCAATCAATTGTAAACTAACTGCGAGAAGTCACACAACCCGCCCTTGACCGTGGGCTCAGCTTTTCGAAAATAGTGAATACTCTGATCAGAGGTGTACCACTGTACCCACAAGGCACGCACTCATCACATACACCAAAGTGTAACGAGATGACCCATACCACGGGAACTCATGCCAAAACCTTCCATATGGTCCTCCTCGACCCGACAGCACCCTCTTATGGGTTTCATATGGTGCCCCGACGCGTCGAGCCACACATACCCCCCTTGAGCCACGTTGGTACAAGTCACCCGCATGTTTCCCCTTTCCCCCTCCACTATGGTGCATCGAGTCGGATTGTTCCATACTTTCAGTTAGGACTTACCCATTAGACTTGTGGTTAGTACGGAAGTGCTTTGCAACAGATCCCGCGGACCAGTCCTTATAGTGCCCCGGGTGCGACCAACCAATGCCCTAGCTTGCACCCGGAACCCACCATACTTATAACATAGCCAACTCCAACAGAGTCCAGAGATGAGAATAACGGGGATATACATATAGTAGAATCCATCTATCTATGACTCATTCTTTTATCCTATAGCAGTTGTGTCGGTACATTGGACACTAGCTAATATATTATAGTATAGTGACAAGGAGTTAAGGATTAATAAGCATGGCTTGGGTTTGCACACAAGGACGAGGATCTAATAAATATAGTGTAGGGGTTGATATTTGACTAATGCAATATTATCCTATGAGTTATAGCGATAATTTATTGAAACATGGGCTCAATGATGATCAAAATGGGGGTTGTGACTTGCCTTGATCAGCAAAGGGTGAAGGTGGAACCTCGGGATAGAACTCCGGCTCCTCGGCAAACTCGTAGTCTTCTCGATACGGAAAAATAAACATAGTATCCAATCAATGGATAAAACATCACAAAATAATCAACATACAAGTGTGGGGAGTTTTAATATGTGAAATAAAGCTTTTTATCTCTAAAGTTATGTGAAAAGCATTAAAGGTTGGTTTTTAAGGCATTTCCCAATTTATTTTATGAATTAATAATTTTATCCCTAAGGGGTTTTTATTCATTTAATTAATAAGATTATTTTGGGCAACAGGGACATACTGTTTTTATGGCATTAATGTGAAGAGAATAAAATTCTGAATTTAATAAAATTTGAATGGTGAAATTTGGAGTTAAAATGAGCAAGTTATGAATTTTGGAAGTTTAAACCTTTTTCTGGAATTTTATTTAAACTGAAAATGGGATTTAGTCCACGGTGAGCCAGGCCCACGGTGGACTGGTTCACTATGCGCGTGGACCGGATCGATATAGACTGTTGGATCTGGATCCAGTGACTAGATGCGAGGCGGGATCGTTTAAGTGAAAATGAACGGTTGTGATTAAATCGTGCAAACTGGTATGACGTGGACGCACGAGATCGCTCTGGGGTTTTAAGTTTTAATCGACGGCCCAGATTAAAAGGTACCGGTTCGCTGGGATCCGAGGGCCCAGATTAGATCCCCTCAGCATCTAATCTGCGCCGCATAGATGTGATCGCACGGCTCAGATGCCGTCCGACACGGCACGAGCTAAGGGGTCAAGTACCCCCTTCGTTCTCGACTCCGGCGAGGCAACGACGACGATTTCCGGCGACGGCGAGGGTTAATTGACTAGGCTAAGGGCTAAAATGGGACCAGTGGTGTTAGGGGAACTCGGGCGTACTGGCGGTGGCGGTGGCGGCGAGCTGACGGCGACTGGCGACGAAGAGAGGCGGTGAGGCTTCTCGGGTTCGACGGCGGTGAGGCGATCTGATGGCGTTCGTGCCCGTCGAAGTCGATGCTGAGGACGGGTGATTGACGATGGTCTTGTGGGTGGCAGTGGTGTGGACTGTGGGGGCCTGTGGTGCCGGTGAGGGGCTGCCGGTGCCGAAGCAGAACAAAAGGCCAAAAACGGGCGACGACGCTCTAGAGGTGCGATGGCTAGGACTAAGGGGGTGTGGGCAGAGGGCGGCGCGTCGAGGGGTCTTTATAGGGTCATCGGCGGCGGATATGGTAGGCTAGAAGAAGGAAACCCGAGGAGGGTTTCTATTTTACTCCGACGAGGGTTTCCTTTAGCTCGGCTAGCTTCCATATTCACGGATCCGCGTTGGCTTTGGATGGAATGGGGTCGCCGGTGTTCGGGGGAAATGGATCCGAGATCGAATCGATGAAATCGGGCAGCCGATGGCGGATTTGGGAAGGGTTCTCACCGGGAAAGGAAAGGGGGATCCCCTTCCAAGGAGGAAGACGAATCTGACAGGTGGGCTCCACCTGTCAGTGGGTGGACGGAAAAGTGAGCACCGACAGGCGGGGCCGGGCGGTCAGAGGGATAGAGGCGGGCGCGTGTGTCTGACGGGTGGGGCCGAGGCGGGGTGCGGGTGTGAGAGAGAGGAGGGAGGCGGCGCCGACAGGCGGGTCCCGCTTGTCAGTGACGCGAGGTTGGGTTGGGCTCGGCTGGAGGCGAATTTGAGGTTGAGGCCCATTAAGAGTTTAAATGCTTTTCTGATTTCAAATAATTCCAGTAATTCATTTATTTGTTTAAGGGTTGAAGCACTGTTGATAAAAATTTGTAAAAATTTCTAAAATTATATCTTGGTCTCTAGATTCCACCATAAATTTTCCAAGTCCAAATTCTGAATATTTCTCACTGTTTGGCTTTAATAAGGCTCTTTTAGGATTTTCTTAAATCAATAATTCCAGAAATTCCTTGAATAATATAACTCCTTTATTTTATTTATTTTTAAATCTTGGGATGTTACACCATGTGCCCTTCGTCCTCTGCTGCGGCGAGCGAGCCCCTCGACCGGAAGATAAAGAGGATTCAAGTCGTGACGTCACTGATGATGGGCTCCGGTGTCCGGTACGAAGAGATCTCTAGACAGTGCGCTGGAATCGGAGTCTCCATCACCTCGAAGCCCTTGGGATTTCCATCGCTCCGGTTGGGGGTTCGACACTCGGAGGCTTCGCTGACGATGTAGCGCCCCGATTTAACAAACCGAGACATTATTGAATTTCATAAGAAAAACAACAATACAAGAGGTTCATCATGCGACAATCGTACATACGACAGTGTTCATGGTACGCAGACCATATTTATTACATCATCGTTTTAATAAAAACAGTAAAGTAAAATAATTAGAAAACGACATGACGACCATCTTCTTTAGGATTTTTCTTCCCGACTGGGTCGCTACTCCAGACCGTCTTCGTAGTAAGCATCCTCTGTGGGGTCCAACGGGTATGAGTACAAAAAGTACTCAACAAGCCATCGCAAATGCAAATAATAATGCAGGATAATAAACAAGGAAGGATAATGGCTAGCATTGCGGAAAAGTGCAGTTGCAGTTATTGCATTTAGTGTAATCAAATTTTAATCATGCGGAAAGTAAACATGAACATCATCAACATCAACTAACTCGAGGGGTACAGTCAGCCCCACCTCGCTCAACGGTCCTTACATGTCAATCCATCATGCAAATTCATACTCAAAGTAAACTAACTGGGGGATGTCACGCAACCCGCCCTTGACCGTGGGCTCGGCTTTTCGAAAAGATTTTAGACTCTGATCAGAGATGTACTATTGTACCCACAAGGCACGCACTCATCCCAAACGAGATGACCCATTTCACGGGAACTCGTGCCAAAACCTCAATATGAGATGTTCCAAGCGATAACCACCCGCTCTAGGTTTCGCCGGCGCGCTGGGCCGTATCCCGGCTAACGTCGCACCCCCTTTTGCGCCACATTGGTACAAGTCACCCGCAGGTGCAACTTGACCCATCTCCAAGTGGTGGCCTCGGTTTGGAACAACCCATACCTTAGTTAGGACTTACCCACTAGACTTGTGGTTAGTACGTAAGTGTATTGCAATGGATCCCTCAGACCGGTCCTTATAGTGCCCCGGGTGCTACCGACCAATGCCCTAGCTTGCACCCGGAACCCACCATGCATACACTCACAACCATAACTTATCACCAACAGAATTTCCAAAGAGAAGAAGCAACGGGGATCATATAATAGAACCATTTTGCTACGACTCATTTTTATCCTATAGCGATCGTGTCAATACATTGGACACTAGCTAATATCATTGACCATATGGTGACAAGGAGGTTAGGCGAGATAGCATGGCTTGGGTTGCACATCAAGGTCGGGGGATCCTAAATAAATATAATGTAAGGGTTCATTTGACTAATGCATATATAACCTATGTGTTTTAGCGATAGTTTAATCAAACATGGGTTCAACATGCTCAAAAGATTGGTTTGGTGACTTGCCTTGTTCAGCGAAAGGCGAAGGAGGGACTTCCGGGAAGTATTCCGGCTCCTCGGCGACGTCGTAGTCTTTTTAATATAATAAAGTAAAACAAGAAGAACACATTCAATCAAATAATATAACAATACATTATAAGCACATAAGTTACAGTTGGTTTGATTAAAAATAAAATAATTTCCATTGTTAAGATTCTGTGGTTTATATCAAAAATGAATTTTAAAGGAATTTAAAAAGTAGTCCTTTTTAGAAAGGGGTTTTAAAAGGGGTTATCCTCATTTTTAAGTTCTCTAATAAATTTAAAATGAAAGCTTCATAGAAAACTTAGTGTTTTGTTCCTATCAACAGAAAATAAATGAATATAAACTTCACTGGAATTTAAATAATTAAACTTACATTTTTAACCCTAGGGTATTTAAATGTTCATTTAATTAAACATGAAATAGTGAAAGTAACCCTACTGTTTTTATTGCATAAACATGTGGAGAATATTATTATGGATTTTCTGAAATTGGAATGGCAATTTTTAGAGTTCAAATGCGCCAGATATGAATTTTACAAGTTTTAAACCTTTTCTGGAATTTATTTTCAAATTTTAAATCCCTCGGGTCCACGGTGAGCCAGGCTCACGGTGAACCCGCGCACTGTGCGCGTGCGCCGGGTCGATCTGGACCGTCGGATCCAGATCCGACGCGCGAGGGCGAGGCGGGGCGCGTAAGTTAACGCGGACGGCCAGGATTAAAACGTTCGAAGGGGTACCACGTGGACGCACGAGATCGCACGCCGGGTTTAAATGAAAATCAACGCGCTAGATTAAAATGTAACGCTTTGACCCGATCCAACGGTGCGGATTAGATCGCGTACGTGGGCACACGCGCGTCGTCTGATCGCGATCGCACGGTCGGGATCAGATCCGACACGGCACGGGTACTCGACCCGTGCCGGTCATCTCCTCCGGCGACGGCGAGCGGGCCAGCGGCCACGGCGAGCAACGGCGGCCCTATCTAAGCCTAGAAATGGAAAGAGGGCACTACGGCGGTCACGATGGTACCTTAGGCGAGGCGAGGGGTCGACGGAGCGCGGTCGGCGGCGAGGGTAGACGGCGGAGTGGTTCGGGCTCCTCGTCGGCGATGGAGTTCCGGCGATCTCCTTGGCCAGCGAAGGTGTGGCCGAGGTAGGGGTGGTCTTTGCGGTCACGGAGGTGCGGTCGACGAGAACGGAGGGGCACTCCGGTGACGGCGATCGACGGCTGGCGGACAGGTGGCGGTGTTGCGCTAAAAACCGGGTGGGGTGCGTTCTGATCGTGCTCGAGGCGAGTGGGCGCGGGGGTCGGACGCGGCGGAGGCCGGGGGGTTTAAATAGGGCGTCGGAGGGGGCTTGCATGCAAGGAAAACCGAGGGAGGGGTTGAAGTCGCCGGCGAGGGCGCGGCCATGCACGGCGCTGCGTTCCCGGGGGCTTAAACGCGCCCTTTAACGCGATTAAACGAGCAGGGGGGCTCGGGGTGCATTAAACCGGCGGCAATTGAATGCGGGAGGGGCCAGTGGGGCGGATCCGAGGCGGGGTCGTCGGCCGGCGGGATTTGGGGGCGGAGGCGGGAGGTTGAAGGCGAAGCTGACAGGCGGGGGCCACTGACCAGCGGGTGCGATCGCGCGCGAGAGGGGGGACTGACAGGCGGGGCCGCGGTGTCGGGTGCGCGCGAGAGAGGAGAGGGGGTCACTGACGGGTGGGACCCGGTTGTAAGGTGGCGTGCGTGAGGAGGAGTGGGCTGGGCCGGCCGGGAGAGAGGGAAGAGGGGAGGGGAGCCCATTACTGTTTTAAAGCTTTTCTGAATAAAAATAATTCCAGGAATTGGATTGAAATATTAGGGCTAATTCCAAGGTTGATAAAAATTTATAAAAATCCTCAAAAATATTTCTTGGCTTTGGGAGTTTATACAAAAATTTTCAGCTCCTGGTTTGGCCATCTACTCTATGTTGTAGTTCAAAAGGGTATAAAAGAGTATTAAAAGTATTTTCAGAAATATAAATTCCAAGAAATTGATTTTAATAATATTTTTATTGTATTGAAAATTTGGGGTGTTACAACCTATCCCCCTTACAAGAATCTCATCCTCGAGATTGGAACGCTACTCGAATAACTCAGGGTATTGGGCTTTTAGTTCGTCTTCCTTTTCCCAAGTGGCTTCTTCGGCGGGATGGTTGTTCCATTGAACTTTGCAGAAGCGAACAACGCGACTCCTGGTTACTCTCTCCTTGGTTTCCAAGATCTTGACGGGTTTCTCTATGTAGGTCAAGTCTTCTTGGACATTAAGCTGCTGAAGGTCGGCTTGCTCGGTGGGTACACGGAGGCACTTCTTCAGTTGAGAGACATGGAACACATCGTGAACTCCTGCCAAGGATGGAGGCAGTTCAAGTTGATATGCCACTTCTCCTTGTCGACGGAGGATCTGGAAAGGTCCGACGTAGCGGGGTGCTAGTTTGCCTTTCATGTTGAACCTTTGAGTGCCACGGAGGGGAGTGACTCGGAGGTAGACATAATCGCCCTCCTCAAAGGCTAGGTCTCTTCGACGGTTGTCGGCATAGCTCTTTTGCCTGGATTGGGCTGCCTTCAATCGGTCTCTTATGATCTTAACCTTCTCTTCAGCTTCTCTTAATAAATCAGTCCCAAACAGTTGCGACTCTCCGGTTTGGTCCCAGAGCAACGGCGTTCTGCACTTACGTCCATAGAGTGCTTCGAACGGGGACATTTGCAGGCTGGCTTGATAGCTGTTGTTGTAGGAGAACTCTGCATACGGTAAGTTCTTGTCCCACATTCCGCCAAAGTCTAGAGCGCAAGCTCTAAGCATATCTTCCAATATCTGGTTGACCCTTTCGGTTTGACCGTCGGTCTGTGGATGATAGGCGGTGCTAAAGTTCAGCCGGGTGCCGAGTTCCTCTTGAAGGTTCTTCCAAAACTTGGAGGTAAACTGACTCCCGCGGTCAGATACAATCTTCTTAGGAACTCCATGGAGACACACGATTCGGGTCATATACAACTCGGCCAACTTGGCGACGGTGTACGTTGTCTTGACCGGAACGAAGTGAGCTACCTTGGTGAGTCGGTCGACGATCACCCAGATAGAATCATGACCAGCTTGGGTCCTGGGCAGTCCCGTGATGAAGTCCATTCCTATCTCTTCCCACTTCCATTCAGGGACCTTGAGAGGTTGAAGAAGTCCGGCAGGCCTCTGATGCTCTGCCTTGACTCGCCGGCATGTGTCGCACTTGGCCACATACTCGGCTATCTCTCTCTTCATGCTGACCCACCAATATTTTTCCTTTAGGTCTTGATACATCTTTGTACTCCCGGGATGGATGGAGTATAGAGTATCGTGGGCTTCTTGAAGGATGAGGGTCTTCATCTCAGGTAGGTTGGGTACGCATACTCGGTTTCCGAACCAGATGGTACCATGCTCGTCTTCGGAAAATCCGGGGGCTTTACCCTTTCTCATGTTCTGCTGGATCTCCAGGATGTCCGGGTCTTCCTTCTGCTTCTCTCGGATCTGGTCTATTAAGACAGGCCGAGACTCCAAGGCAGCGAGTTACGCTCGGGTGGTGATCCCTAGGTTTAGCCTTTCCATCTCCTTATAAAGTAAAGGAGCTTGGTCTTGAATCATGATGGCATTGCAGTACCCTTTTCGACTAAGGGCATCTGCCACCACGTTCGCTTTGCCCGGATGATAATGGATGCCCAAGTCGTAATCCTTGATCAGTTCCAACCATCTCCTTTGCCTGAGGTTCAGATCTGGTTGGGTGAATATGTACTTGAGGCTCTTGTGGTCGGTGAAGACCTCACACCGATTCCCCACAAGGTAATGTCTCCATATCTTCAAGGCATGAACCACGGCTGCTAGTTCCAGGTCGTGGGTTGGGTAGTTCAACTCATGCGGTCTCAATTGCCGGGAGGCGTAGGATATCACTTTCCCTTCTTGCATTAAAACGCATCCCAATCCTTGACGAGAGGCATCACAGTAGACGTGGAAGTCTTTCCGGATGTCTAGTAGAGTCAGAATGGGAGCTGACACTAGCTTCTTCTTGAGGGTCTGGAAGCTCTCTTCGCAGTCGGGGGTCCATTCAAACTTTACTTCCTTCTGCAGAAGTCTGGTCATAGGCTTGGCGATCTTGGAAAAGTTCTCGATGAACCGGCGGTAGTATCCGGCCAATCCGAGAAAACTCCAGATCTCGGTCACCGTTGTGGGCTGCAGCCAGTTGGTTACCGCTTCAACGGTGGTTGGGTCCACTGCTATTCCTCCGGCAGATATAACATGGCCGAGGAACTTCACCTCAGACGACCAAAATTCACATTTGCTGTACTTGGCGTACAGTTGCTGCTCCCTTAGCTTTCCGAGGGTCAGACGGAGGTGAGTCTCGTGTTCTTCCTTGGTCTTGGAGTAAACGAGGATATCGTCGATGAATACCACGATGAACTTGTCCAAGAACTCCATGAATACGTTGTTCATCATGTTCATGAAAAAGGTCGGGGCATTCGTGAGTCCGAACGACATCACGGTGTACTCGTAGAGTCCATAGCGAGAGGTGAAGGCAGTCTTGGGTATGTCTTCTTCTCTAATCCTCAACTGGTGATAACCTGACCTGAGGTCAATCTTGGAAAACACCGTGGATCCTTTCAGCTGATCGAACAGGTCGTCGATCCGAGGCAATGGGTACTTGTTCTTGATGGTTACATCGTTCAAGGCTCTATAGTCCACGCACATCCTCTTGGTCTTGTCCTTCTTCATGGCAAATATAACAGGTGCACCCTAGGGTGAGGTACTTGGCCGAATATACCCTTTTTGTTCTAGGTCTTCGATGTTGCTCTTGACTTCGGCTAGTTCATTGGCGGCCATTCGGTACGGGCGCTTGGAGATTGGAGTGGTCCCGGGGACAAGTTCGATTCTGAATTCAATGTCCCGCTTGGGAAGCATTCCGGGTAGGTCTTCAGGGAAGACATCCGCAAACTCCTTGACTATAGGCACCTCTTCAAGAGCTATTGAGCGAAGGGATGCTCCGAGTGGTTTGCGACTGGTCATCCGAAAGGTGACGGCTGCGCCTTCAGGGTTGGTCACCGTGACGGACTTGTTGGCACAGTCGATCACTCCCTTGTGCTTCATCAACCAATCCATCCCTAGGATGAGGTCAAGTCCGGTGCATTGGATGAGGACTGGCTCGGCCCTAAACAGTACTCCTTGGATGTCAATTTGAACCTTAGGGCTGTATAAGCGGGCTGAGGTCCTATTGCCGGGAGTGGCAATCACCATGGGAATGGGTAGAGGGAGCACGTCCAGTTTGTTTGTTTTCACAAAATCTTCCGAGACGAAGGAGTGGGTTGCTCCAGAGTCAAATAATATTACTGCTGGTACGGAATTCGCAGTAAACGTACCGAGCACGACTTCAGGAGCCTCCTGAGGTTCCTCCGCACTGATGTGATTGACGCGGGCACGGACCGCCTTGTTGGGTGCTGCGCCTTGGGCTTGCTTGGGGTGGGGACACTGGTGTGCATAGTGTCCTTCCTTGCGGCAGTTGAAGCAGACTACCGGCCTTCCTTGGCGATCCTTCAAGATCGGGGCCTTGGCGGCTGGTGTCGGCTGAGCGGCCGGAGCTGGTGGAGCGGGGCGAGGGTGCCCGGCGTTGGATCCACCGGCGGCGTGAGGCGGCCTGTAGGCGGGCCGAGGATGGTAGGCAGGCGCCGGTGGCGGAGGGACGAAGCGGGGCCTCTGAGAGTTCGCCTGCTGATGCTTGAAGGCGATCATTTTCCTCTTCTTGAGGTCCAGCTTGTTCTGCTCAGTCTCTTGGATGAGCGCTTTGTTGACTAGTCGTTGGAAGTCGGCGAAGTCGGCGGCGACGAGCTGAATGGACAGCTCATCCTTAAGTCCCGGAGGAACTTGGCTTGGCGGAGGGCGTCGGTGCGGACTTCCTCCGGTGCGTAGCGGGCGAGGCGGTTGAACTCATGGAGGTAGTCCATGACGGTCCTGTTGCCTTGCTACAGGTCGCGGAACTCCTGCTGTTTCACCGCGATGACGCTGGCGGGGACGTGGGCGGCACGAAAAGCGATGGTGAACTCCGCCCAAGTCACCACGTGGCCCTCAGGCTGGGACTCACGATAGTTGTCCCACCATTCAGCGGCGGGACCCTGGAGCTGGTGAGTGGCGAAGGCCACTCGCTCCCGGTCGGTGCAGGAGAGGAGGTCGAGCTTCTTTCCGATGGTGCGGAGCCAATCTCCGGCCTCCATCGGGTTGGTGGTGCTTGAGAAGATGGGCGGGCGCACGCGCAGGAACTCGGAGAGTTGCGGAGCGGGCGCGGGTGCTGGTGCGCGAGGGGCGGGTTCCCCGTTCTGCAGACGGTCCAACTGAGCTTGTTGGTTCTGCATTTGGGTGAGGAGGGCGGTCATCAGGTGGTTCTGATTCGCCATCATCTCCGCCAAGGTGGGGTGGTTGGCGGAAGGTGACCCAGATTGACGCGGGCCCGTTGCACCCCAGTTGGGTACAACACCCTCGGGCGCATCACGGCTTCCTCCTGCTCCGTTGTTGGAACCGGTGTTCTGGTGATCGGCCATCTTCTGAATATACATAGTGATAAAGCAAAAGATGACGAAACAATAATACAACCAAAAATATCATATAAGATTCAAGCACATAAATATATAGAGTGGTATAAATTGTTCATTACATCCAAGCTCTTATTCCATCTACAACCCAACTCGTTGCAGACGGCACCACATACAAAATTTTGATTTTTATTTAAATAGCATCTCCTAACGCCTACTCGCCACCGGAGGCGGTCTTCGTGCTCTCGGAACCACGAGTGCGCGGCTCCAGAGAGATGGTGGGCTCGAGAAAATTCTCGATGATGGAGTCGGAGACGAGGCCGGGGCGTGGTGTAGGGGCGCTGGTGGAGGGTCTGGCGGGGGAGGGTCGTGGCGGGATCCTCTTGGGGCGAGGGAGGGGCTCACAGATGGGCTTCTTCTTCCTTGGAAGAAGAGGAACTATCTCCGCAATATCCTTCTGCAGCTGCATGATCTTGCGCTGCAACTCGCCATTCTGTTGGATCAAGTTCTTCGTTTCTTCACGAAGGAACTCAACCGCCTCATGGTGCTCGTCGGCATCGAGCACCGCCTCGGTGTGGAGATCGTCCATAGCCTGTAGAAGACGCGACTGTCGGGCCATGACCAGATCACGCACGGAGTGAACTCCGAGGTAGATGCTACGGTGGGCTCCGGGAGTACGCTTCGGCACAAGCCGGAAGGACGAGTTCTGAAGACGATCGTCGTAGATCATCCTCAACTCCATGAGGGCCTGGAGAGCGACTCGTTGGCACGCGACATCAAAAGTCGGGCCTCCAAGTGCGGTGGTGTAGGGCGGCAGGTGTTCCCCGGAGCCGTGGACGGTGAGGGAGACGTCGCAAGGCCCGGCGAACTCGTCGGGATATACTCCTTGGAATTCGGGTTCGAAGAGGAACCCGAGGAAGGTGAGCATCATGCGGAGCTCCCGGACGAAGCCCTCGTAGTGGCGGCAGTAGCTGTGGACTTGGTAGACAGGCATCTACAAAACAGCAAGTTGAATAAAAGTGAGGAGAGGAACAAAGTTTATGAAGTAGATTTTCGAGAAATAATTTCCTATGGCTAATGGCTAGGCGGGTCTGTTTGGCTTCCTACAGTCGAGTCGGCTCTGATACCATCTTGTAGCGCCCCGATTTAACAAACCGAGACATTATTGAATTTCATAAGAAAAACAACAATACAAGAGGTTCATCATGCGACAATCGTACATACGACAGTGTTCATGGTACGCAGACCATATTTATTACATCATCGTTTTAATAAAAACAGTAAAGTAAAATAATTAGAAAACGGCATGACGAACATCTTCTTCAGGATTTTTCTTCCCGACTGGGTCGCTACTCCAGACCATCTTCGTAGTAAGCATCCTCCGTGGGGTCCAACGGGTATGAGTACAAAAAGTACTCAACAAGCCACCGCAAATGCAAATAATAATGCAGGATAATAAACAAGGAAGGATAATGGCTAGCATTGCGGAAAAGTGCAGTTGCAGTTATTGCATTTAGTGTAATCAAATTTTAATCATGCGGAAAGTAAACATGAACATCATCAACATCAACTAACTCGAGGGGTACAGTCAGCCCCACCTCGCTCAACGGTCCTTACATGTCAATCCATCATGCAAATTCATACTCAAAGTAAACTAACTGGGGGATGTCACGCAACCCGCCCTTTACCGTGGCCTCGGCTTTTCGAAAAGATTTTAGACTCTGATCAGAGATGTACTACTGTACCCACAAGGCACGCACTCATCCCAAACGAGATGACCCATTTCACGGGAACTCGTGCCAAAACCTCAATATGAGATGTTCCAAGCGATAACCACCCGCTCTAGGTTTCGCCGGCGCGCCGGGCCGTATCCCGGCTAACGTCGCACCCCCTTTTGCGCCACATTGGTACAAGTCACCCGCAGGTGCAACTTGACCCATCTCCAAGTGGTGGCCTCGGTTTGGAACAACCCATACCTTAGTTAGGACTTACCCACTAGACTTGTGGTTAGTACGTAAGTGTATTGCAACGGATCCCTCAGACCGGTCCTTATAGTGCCCCGGGTGCTACCGACCAATGCCCTAGCTTGCACCCGGAACCCACCATGCATACACTCACAACCATAACTTATCACCAACAGAATTTCCAAAGAGAAGAAGCAACGGGGATCATATAATAGAACCATTTTGCTACGACTCATTTTTATCCTATAGCGATCGTGTCAATACATTGGACACTAGCTAATATCATTGACCATATGGTGACAAGGAGGTTAGGCGAGATAGCATGGCTTGGGTTGCACATCAAGGTCGGGGGATCCTAAATAAATATAATGTAAGGGTTCATTTGACTAATGCATATATAACCTATGTGTTTTAGCGATAGTTTAATCAAACATGGGTTCAACATGCTCAAAAGATTGGTTTGGTGACTTGCCTTGTTCAGCGAAAGGCGAAGGAGGGACTTCCGGGAAGTATTCCGGCTCCTCGGCGACGTCGTAGTCTTTTTAATATAATAAAGTAAAACAAGAAGAACACATTCAATCAAATAATATAACAATACATTATAAGCACATAAGTTACAGTTGGTTTGATTAAAAATAAAATAATTTCCATTGTTAAGATTCTGTGGTTTATCTCAAAAATGAATTTTAAAGGAATTTAAAAAGTAGTCCTTTTAGAAAGGGGTTTTAAAAGGGGTTATCCTCATTTTTAAGTTCTCTAATAAATTTAAAATGAAAGCTTCATAGAAAACTTAGTGTTTTGTTCCTATCAACAGAAAATAAATGAATATAAACTTCACTGGAATTTAAATAATTAAACTTACATTTTTAACCCTAGGGTATTTAAATGTTCATTTAATTAAACATGAAATAGTGAAAGTAACCCTACTGTTTTTATTGCATAAACATGTGGAGAATATTATTATGGATTTTCTGAAATTAGAATGGCAATTTTTAGAGTTCAAATGCGCTAGATATGAATTTTACAAGTTTTAAACCTTTTCTGGAATTTATTTTCAAATTTTAAATCCCTCGGGTCCACGGTGAGCCAGGCTCACGGTGAACCCGCGCACTGTGCGCGTGCGCCGGGTCGATCTGGACCGTCGGATCCAGATCCGACGCGCGAGGGCGAGGCGGGGCGCGTAAGTTAACGCGGACGGCCAGGATTAAAACGTTCGAAGGGGTACCACGTGGACGCACGAGATCGCACGCCGGGTTTAAATGAAAATCAACGCGCGAGATTAAAACGTAACGCTTTGACCCGATCCGACGGCGCGGATTAGATCGCGTACGTGGGCACACGCGCGTCGTCCGATCGCGATCGCACGGTCGGGATCAGATCCGACACGGCACGGGTACTCGACCCGTGCCGGTCGTCTCCTCCGGCAACGGCGAGCGGGCCAGCGGCCACGGCGAGCGACGGCGGCCCTATCTAAGCCTAGAAATGGAAGGAGGGCACTACGGCGGTCACGATGGTACCTTAGGCGAGGCGAGGGGTCGATGGAGCGCGGTCGGCGGCGAGGGTAGACGACGGAGTGGTTCGGGCTCCTCGTCGGCGATGGAGTTCCGGCGATCTCCTTGGCCAGCGAAGGTGTGGCCGAGGTAGGGGTGGTCTTTGCGGTCACGGAGGTGCGGTCGACGAGAACGGAGGGGCACACCGGCGACGGCGATCGACGGCTGGCGGACAGGTGGCGGTGTTGCGCTAAAAACCGGGTGGGGTGCGTTCTGATCGTGCTCGAGGCGAGTGGGCGTGGGGGTCGGACGCGGCGGAGGCCGGGGGGTTTAAATAGGGCGTCGGAGGGGGCTTGCATGCAAGGAAAACCGAGGGAGGGGTTGAAGTCGCCGGCGAGGGCGCGGCCATGCACGGCGCTGCGTTCCTGGGGGCTTAAACGCGCCCTTTAACGCGATTAAACGAGCAGGGGGGCTCGGGGTGCATTAAACCGGCGGCAATTGAATGCGGGAGGGGCCAGCGGGGCGGATCCAAGGCGGGGTCGTCGGCCGGCGGGATTTGGGGGCAGAGGCGGGAGGTTGAAGGCGAAGCTGACAGGCGGGGGCCACTGACCAGCGGGTGCGAGCGTGCGCGAGAGAGGGGACTGACAGGTGGGGCCGCGGTGTCGGGTGCGCGCGAGAGAGGAGAGGGGGTCACTGACGGGTGGGAACCGGTTGTCAGGTGGCGCGCGTGAGGAGGAGTGGGCTGGGCCGGCCGGGAGAGAGGGAAGAGGGGAGGGGAGCCCATTACTGTTTTAAAGCTTTTCTGAATAAAAATAATTCCAGGAATTGGATTGAAATATTAGGGCTAATTCCAAGGTTGATAAAAATTTATAAAAATCCTCAAAAATATTTCTTGGCTTTGGGAGTTTATACAAAAATTTTCAGCTCCTGGTTTGGCCATCTACTCTATGTTGTAGTTCAAAAGGGTATAAAAGAGTATTAAAAGTATTTTCAGAAATATAAATTCCAAGAAATTGATTTTAATAATATTTTTATTGTATTGAAAATTTGGGGTGTTACAGACGAGAACTTGTTGCATCCTTTGCAAGATGTAGCCTCGGCTTGGGAAGCTTTCCGGTCAATCTGGAAAACAGACCGCAAGGTTGCAGCCAAAGCTTGGATCGACGAGGCCCGTCGGCAAAAGCAAGCGCAAACAAGGCCTCCGCTTCCAGCTTCGCCAGCTCTGACCCCTCCTGCTCCGCCAACCGACCCGCAGGTCTAGTCTCATAGGGCGCTTAATGAACGAAAAGTTTATAAATGAGGAACTTATTTGGGTGTTTATTCTTTTAGGTTTTGCCATGTCCTTCGGAGCCTGACTTCAAAATACTGGAAATTAATGAAAGGCTCCATCGGCAGTGGTCAGTCCTTGAGAGCTTAAGGCCTTACCGCCGCTCTCGTTTCACTGTTCCTCGTGGAGATGAAGGAGAGGTGGCCCTCGAAGTTTTTCATGAAGTCTTAACTTATATCAAGGAGGAGGAAAAGGAAAAAATATCTTCATCCTCCGAGCATGTAGATTGGTCTGATTCGGAGTATCAGGCCGAAGACCCTGCGGAGGCTAACTCTGAAAGGCTTCTGACTTGGGCTGAACTTCAAGAGGAGCAGATCAAACTACGAGCTTCGAAGAAGAAAAGAAGCACTCGAACTAAAAAGACAGTTTCGACGGCTTCAAGCTCCGGAGGTCAAAGTAGCCTTAGAAGTAGTTCTAGAGGCCGAAAGGGTCTCCGATTTTACCTAGGCTTAGACCAAAATTTCTCTTGATGTAAAAGTATGATTATTAAATTAATATGAATTGCTTCGGAAGCATCTTGTTGTTCCTTACTCTCCTACCCCTCCTTGTGGGTGGGGGACCTTACGCATTGCAATAAGGTCCATCGGACACAATGACTTGCACAACAATCTGATGCTTCGCACAACACTCAATAACCATACTTTACTTTTTCATAGAGTTCATCAAACTATGCATTCGTATTATGATGTTTGTAAGTTTCGGAGCTAAATTTATACTTGCAAGCTCCTATACTAGTCGCTTAGGACTTTAAAAGTGTCTCATTGGCCGGAGCCTTAAAACCTTATTGTTTAGTAACCTTCAACTATTTTACAGATGCATCGAACCCGGAGGCTAGAAATCTGTTCTTTTAAAGTCCTTAGACTCTTCTACGGATCCTAACAAGCCGGAGCCTGGAATCTGCAGGCTGGCCACCTTTGGCTCTTTTACAGATGCTTCGAACCCGAAGACCGGAAATCTGTTCTTTTAAAGTACTTAGACTCTTCTACGGATCCTAACAAGCCGGAGCCTGGAATCCATAGGCTGGCCACCTTCGGCTCTTTTACAGATGCTTCGAACCCGGAGGCTGGAAATCTATTCTTTTAAAGTCCTTAGACTCTTCTACGGATCCTAACAAGCCAGAGCCTGGAATCCATAGGCTGGCAACGGAGTCCTTGAACAAATGGTTCGAAGGCCGTTACTCGGGTTCTTAGAAAGATGCTTGACTCCGCAAGCATCTCCATTCTCCTGATGCGTCCACCAGGGGTAAGGGATATTCGAAGAGAAAACATGATTCGAACCTCCACTTTTATTTAGAAAGGAACTTTTACAATTGATTACAAGGAGCCCCTAAGCGTAATAACGCTTAAGGTGCTCTGCATGCCATGCATGCTTTAAATCTTCCCCTTCTAAATTAGCTAGCTTAAACGATCCGGGGCGCCTTGAGCGTAGGATAATATATGGCCCTTCCCATTTATTTCCTAGCTTCCCCGGGGCTATTACACTTCGCAAAACTAAATGACCTGGCCTAAGCTCGTTCAGCTTTATCTTCGGGTCATACCATGTTTTTGTTTGGTCTTGGTACTTCATCAGATTAGCGACAGCTCAAAGCCTTGTTTCTTCTGACAAGTCTAGCGAAGTGTTTCTCTCATTTTCATCTCCAGGTTCTACTACACGAAGGGATCCACCTCTGAGCTCCGTAGGAGTCATGGCCTCATCTCCGAATAGCAACCTGAATAGGGTAAAGCCTATGGACCTAGCTTGAGTGGTCCGAATGGACCTTAAAATCTTAGGGAGATCCTCGTCCCATAGCCCCTTGGCCAACCCGACAATCGTTCGATTAAGACCGGAGAGAATATTCTCGTTGGCTCGCTCGACAGCTCCGTTGGATTATGGGTGGTGAACTGCTGCGAAGCATAACTTGATGCCCAGTTCTTCACAAAATTCTTTAAGTGTCTCAGCTTCGAACTGGGTTCCATTATCCACAGTTAGCTCCCTTGGTACTCCGAACCTGCATATAATATTTTGCCAGAAAATTTTTTGCACATTTTCTTGAAGTGATAGCAGTCAGGGGTTCTGCTTCGACCCACTTAGAAAAATATTCAATTGCTACCACTGCAAACTTCAAGCTGCCTTTTGCCATTGGAAAAGGGCCGATGAGATCCATGCCCCACCGTGCCATTGGCCATACCGGGGCAATAACTTGAAGTGGTACTGGTGGACGGTGGCTTCGTCTTCCCATCCACTAGCATCCTTGGCGGGTTCGAACCAACTCCTCCGCATCTCTTACAATTGTCGGCCAGTAGAGCCCCTGCCGAAGTGTCTTTCCTGTTAGAGCACGGGGGGCTAGGTGGCTTCCACATAAACCTTCGTGAATGTCCCGAAGTATATCTTGGCCTTCGGGTTGGGAGATGCACCGGAGTAGAGGAGAACAAACTTCGGCTTTGTATAACACTCCATTGACAAGCTTATAATTCCGAGCCCTTGCTTGCAACCTTCGGAAATCCGGACCTTCTGACAAATCTGTGCTTCCTTGCAAGACATCCATTATCGGAGCCCGCCAATCTGTAGCTGGGATGCAAAAGACTTCTGCGGAGGGTAATTGATTGACTGTAGGCTTGACTAGTTCTTCATAGAAAGAACCCTCCGAGAGGTCCAATGCTCCGGCTGCAGCCTCTGCTAGAATGTCCGCAAGTTGATTATCTGCTCGAGGGATACTTCGAATAGACAATCCTTTGAATGATTCTTCTGTTTTGCGGATTTCTTCCAGATACTTTGCCAGATGTGGGTTCCTTGCTTGAAAGCTTTTGTAAACATGCCCTGCGACGACATGGGAATCTGTTTTAATTATTATCCTTGCTGCTCCAAGTGCCTTTGCCTTTCAGAGGCCTAGCAGGATTCCTTCGTACTCTGCGATATTATTGGTGGTCTTAAAGTTGAGCCTCGCAGAATACATGGCTTTTTGCCCTGACGGTGATATTATTACAGCTCCAGCTCCGGCACCAGATGCCTGATACGCTTTATCAGAAAAAATGTCCATAAACCTTCGGAGGGCTCTTCCGGAGCCCAAACTGCAGATGGAGTCCACTCTGCTACGAAGTCATCTATGATCTGGGATTTGATAGCTATTCTTGCCGTGAAGGAAATTCCGAAGGGGGCTAGCTCGACAGCCCATTTTCCGATCCTACCCGTAGAATCTTTATTCTGAAGCATGTTGCTAAGAGGATACGAGGTAGGAACGATTAGGTTATGCGCTAGAAAGTAATGCCTTAACTTCCACGAGGCCATTACTAGGGCATAAACAAATTTCTCGAGCTCGTAGTATCTTGTCTTTGCTCCGGACAAAGCTTCTGAGACGAAATAAACTGGGTTTTGCACCAACTTTCCCTTAAGCTCAACTTCTCTGACCAGTATTGCACTTACTGTGGAGCCTGTTGCTGCAAGATAAAGGAGGAGAGTTTCTTCCAGGAGGGGCACAGTAAGTGTCGACAGGCTTCCGAGGTATTCCTTGATATCATCAAGCTCTTCTGGCACTCCAGCGTCTAGTTGAAACTTTCGGACCCCTTTAGAGCTTTGAAAATTGGAAGGCTTCGTTCAGCTGACCTGGCGAGGAATCTGCTGAGGGCTGTGAGTCGTCCTGTTAGCTTCTGGACTTGCTTCAAATTTTCTGGTGGAGCCATTCTTTGCAGTGCACTTATCTGCGTTGGGCTAGCTTCGATTCCCCTACTCAAAACTAAGTACCCTAGCAGTTTTCCTGCTTGCGCCCCGAATATACATTTTTCAGGGTTGAGGCAGACTCCACATGCTCGGAGGCTCTCAAATGTTTTAGCTAAGTCTAGACTATGCTGGTGCTTTTCAGCACTCTTTATTACAATGTCATCCATATAGGCTTTGACATTTTGTCCTATTTGGTGACCTAGAGCTTTAGCTATTAAACGTGAGAATGTGGCTCTGGCATTCCGCAAGCCAAAAGGCATTCTTACATAACAAAATACTCCGGATGGAGTTATGAAACTTGTCTTGGCTTCGTCTTCGCGCTTTAGCCAGACTTGATGATAACCGGAGTAAGCATCGAGGAAACTCAGTAATTCGGAGCCTGCTGTAGAATCCACCAGCTGGTCTATTTGGAGCATAGGGTAGGGGTCTTGCGGGCATAATTTATTTAATGATGTAAAATCGATGCACATGCGCCATTTGCAGGAGCCCTTTTTCTTGACAAAAACAGGGTTAGCCAACCACTCGGTGTGGGCTACTTCCCTGATGATGTCATCCCTTAACAATTTTTCCACTTCAATCTTGGCGAGGTCTGCCCTTTCCGCAGACAGCTTAGGGAGCCCCTGGCGTACTGGCCTAGCCTTCGGGTTGATGAGCAAGCTGTGCTCGATGATACTCCGATCAACCCCGGTGATGTCTTCGTCAGTCCAGGCAAAGATGTCCAAATTTTGCTTGACTACTTCTTCCAACGAGGAAGCTATCTCCAGAGATAACCCCTTGCCAAACTGTATTGGGTACTCTTTGCAATCTTTCAGAATTATTTTTGTGATGACATCACCTTCCGGGCTTGGCTTGAGGGAAAGGCCCCTCGAAGAGTTCGAAGACTCTGGAACCTCCTCAGTGTGCTCCGTCACACTGTGTACTTGCCGAGGGTCCAACGGCTGGCTGTGACCATACTCCGTTCTTCGGGCTACAGCTTGGTCTCCTGAAATAGTAAGGACTCCACCTTGCGTGGGCATCTTGAGACATAGATAGTTGTGATGTGCTATAGCCCCGAACTGGTTCAGCATCCCTCGTCCGAAGATTGCGTTGTAGGCATATGGGGCGTCGACGACGTCGAAGATCACCTCCTCTACCCTGGCCAAGGGCCCCTCTCTGAAGGCAACCTCAAGGCCTATTTGGCTGAGGGCATCGAGAGGCGGACCTACGAAACCTTGAAGTGGTCGGGCCGCTGGAAGTAAATGCCTCCGAGGTATGCACATTTGGTCGAAGGCTTGGACAAAAGTATGTCTAAAGAGCTCCTGCCATCCACCAGGATCCTTCGAACTTCCACCCCAGCTATATCTGCCGAAATAACCAAGGGGTCAGCATGGGGGAACTTCACCCCTGCAGCATCACTGGCAGTAAAGGAAATAGGTACATGAGACCATTCGGGCATTCCCTCCGTGGAATTCGAGGTCCCAATGTGTCCTACTTCGTGGACGTATTCTCGCCACTGCCTCTTGGACATGTTACCGAGGGTCCGCCCCTCCGGAGATGGGCAGGACCACTCGCTTGCCGTGGTCTTGGGGGTCTTCCTGCTTCGGTGGTGGCATAATGTTGGCCACCGGTAGCTGCATGGGGGCTTCGGGAACACTGGCTCGGGCCACGATTTGCATAGGCTCCGACCGTGTCGCTGGAGGGGTTCGATCCGAAGTACCCCGCCCGGTACTTCGTCCTAGGTATTCACCCCGAAGGGTTAATACCGCCTTGCAATCCTTCGTGTCATGGCTTATATTGTCGCCATGCATGTAGCAGAAAAAGCTCTGGCGCCTGCCAGGTACTCTCTCTTGGGGGTTCGGTGCTCCAGCCTTGAAGCCTTGCGCCTGCTAAAAGTTGGCAGGTGCCTTCAGAATGGAGGGTGCGATGTTCAACACCTCCGAGCGGAAGTGCTTCTTTCCCCGCCTGTGATCGTTGAAGCGATTGTCTTGAGGGGGTTGCAGAGAAGTTGTGGCCTCGGGCTCCGTCTTCACTTCCCAAAGGGCTGGTGCAGGTGTTGCGGCTCATCGGAGACAACCTTCCTCTGCCTTGGCATACTATTCGAAGTATGCCATCAGCTGTGCCATGGATGACATAGGCTTCCGATGAAGCTTGCTGAGGAGATCGGGGTTCAACACCCCGTCGCGGGCAGCGTCGACTACCGAAGAGGTAGACAAGCCCTTGATCTGCGATTTGGTGTGGGCGAAGCGCGTGAAATATTCCCGAAGCGTCTCCCCTGCTCACTGCTTCACTTGAAATAAGCTCCTCGTTGACATCGGAGCCACAAAGGTACCTTGGAAGTTGCTTACAAACTTCTTCTTCAGCTGCTCCTAGGATTTGATCGATCCTGGCTTCAAAGACCAGAACCACCAGAGAGCCACACCTTCGAGAGCGAGGGGGGAAACACTTCGCCATAGTGTTACGCACCCCTCCGCTTGCTTCTATCGCCAGGGCATATGAACGGGCGAATTATCCAGGGTTAGACCCACCGGAATACTTGTGCAGCTTTGAGGCTTTGAACTTGGGATCGAAGGGCACCTTTTGCAAGTCTGAATGTAGCGGAGACTCGTCATCGAAAGATGCATTCTCATCCTCCTCCGGGACTTGGACAGCTTCGGGAAGGTTGCGAGCACCACCATCTTGGGGCCCTTCTGGAGCCTGGGTGGAGGCTTGGGAGCGGAGGCGATCAGCGGCCTCTTGCCTCCACCTAGCCACTTCCTCCTGAAGTCGCGCTACCTGAGTAGCCTCATCCCCAGGAAGGTCTTCGTCTCCATCGGAGGGGAGCTCCGGGTCTCGGGAACTAGCATAATCGGTTTGGAGCACCGTAGGAGCAGTCCGAGGGCCTCTGGGTACTCGACGTCCAGCGACACCTTCGAGGGTTGATGGAACAGCTGAGGGTCCTGCTCCGTTGGTCCGAGGGGACCTTCGGGGAGGATCCGAGGCTAGGCTCCGCTTGGGAGGCATAGCTAGTGAAAAAGATGTCCGAAGACCGAGGACTTTGATTGGTTTGGGAAGGCGAGGAAAGGCCTTCGAACCGCACTAAGAAGCCCCTTACCGAAGGGTGCGTGGAATCTTGAGACTCCGAAGCTCCCTCCACAAGTGCTCTTCGAAGTGCAGTCAGCAGTAGAGAACTAGCTTTTAGAACTAGGGTCCCCACTCCCCACGGATGGTGCCAACTGTTGGCATAAAAGATTACGCTAACAGGTTCTCTAAAATCAAGAACTAACAAACAGTGAATTTGTGTTGAGAACTATCTCAAGCCTCTGAATTGGATAATAGCTTAAGTAGTCCGAAATTGTGTATTGAATAGCTGAGTATTCGATGCCTATTATAGGGTAAGAAGGGGGGTATTTATAGGCAAAAAAGTCTAAGGAGAAGACCTATTTACCCCTCAATTACAACCAACATAGTGGAAACTATTCGGTACCCTGAACGGGGTTAAAATGGTAAAATCTACCCGGAGAAAGTAGATAAGCCAAACATCTTATCAACCTTGCAGTTTTGCACCGGAGCTTCATATCCTGCGAAGGGTTCCTTCGGATTGTAAGTCGAAGCACCCTTTGGCTTAATGACTCCACCACCTTCGAGCATAAGCTTATCAGCTCTAAAGTTGATAAGTTATCTTGAACTGTTAATCTCTAAGTCCTGAAGTTGAAGTATTTTCCCCCAACACCTGGCATCCTTGATCCTCTGGCATCGAGCTCCCTGCTCGACCCTTGATCACTCACCGCTAACAGTTGGTTAGCATCTTGTCGCGCCCCGATTTAATAAATCAGGACTTTTATTGAAATTCCATAGAAAATCAATAAAAACAAGACGTTCATCATGCGACCACGTACAATACGAGCAAATCATTCACGGTTCGTAGACCGTATTAGTACAAAAGTGAATAAATATGAAGAGAAACTAATAAATCAAAGGGTCCTAGATGAACGCCTCCTTCCAGTCTCGCCTTGACTGGGTCGCTACTCCAGACCTTCTTCCTCCTCGTAGTAGACGGGCTTTGATGGTGTAAGTCAACGGGGTGAGTACAGATGTACTCAGCAAGCCACCGAATGCAAATATAATGCAAGATAATAACAAGGGAGATAGTGGCTAATTTTGCGGAAGAAGCATAATTGTAAAGCATTAAATGTGATCAATTTATTAGTACTGAAATGTAAACATGTGTATGCATCATCATCTTTCTAACTCGAGGAGTACGTTTTACCTCCTCGCACAACAGTCCTTACATGCCATGAATAACTCAACCATTCAAGCAATTGTAAACTAACTGCGAGTAGTCACACAACCCGCCCTTGACCATGGGCTCGGCTTTTCAAAAAGATTAAATTACTCTGATCAGAGATGTACCACTGTACCCACAAGGCACGCACTCATCACCTACACCAAAGTGTAACGATATGACCCATTTCACGGGAACTCGTGCCAAAACCTTCCATATAGTCCTCCCCGACTCAACAGCACCCTCTTATAGGTTTCATATGGTGTCCCGACGCGTCGGAGCCCCACCATACCCCCCCTTGAGCCTCGTCGGTACAAGTCACCCGCAGGCTTGCCCCTTGCCCCCTCCACTATGGTGCATCGAGTCGGAGTATTTTTGCCTCTCACGTTTTCTCTCTCCTCTCCTGTTCCCTGCTTGCGCCGCCAGGGAGTTCTCCCTCTGTGTTTTCTTGCCTTGCTTTTAATGTTGCAGTAAATGCTCTAATTCTTTGTGTGCTGCATCTGCAAGGTTTTTAATGACTCGTTTTCACCTTCAAAGCAAGTTTCCCTGTGATTTTGAGCCTTTGTAGGCTTCGGCAGGTGTGAAGAAGCTTCTGTTCTTCACATACAGAGTACTAGTTCTTGCGTTTTGCAAGTAGTACTCCTCTGTAGCTACAGTACTTCTGCGCCAGCTTTTTACTTTTACTGCTCCACTTTTCGATCTGGTTGATAGGACTAAAATCGCTTTTCTGACTGTCTCTGCGAAGTCATCCTTCTCTGTTCGAAGCCCCTCAGCTCCGTGAGGCAGGCTTCGATCCGACCATACTCTAAGGCTTTGTCTCAATCTTCGAGCTTTGTTTGTATTCTGTGTTGCTAAGCTTCGAAGCATTTTTTTCTGATCGACAGCATTACATACTTCGAACAATAGCGCGAAGGGTCTTCGACCCTATCTGTTCGAAGTCCATACTTCGACACGTTTCGAGGTTGGGTTCGAAACGTGTGGCTCCGCTAGTCCTCACTCTAATTTCTGTGTAGCGTGTCACCCTTCGCCTCTCTTTTCGGAGCTTGCTCTTTTCGAAGGTAGAGCATTGGGCTCGGACTTGCTTTTCTGTCGCGTGGCAGGCTTCGCTTCTTTGTTCGAAGGTAGTCCGTCCGTTTTGTGTGTTCGAAGCTTTCTGTTCGAAGGTTGTGATTCGAAGCTCTCGGTTCAAGGTGTGTTCGAAGTTTTGTCTTCGAAGTCCTTACTTCGAAGCAGACTCCGACTTTGTCACTTTGCTCCGAAGCTCTTGGTTCGAAGCTGTGTTCGAAGTCCTGTCTTTGAAATACACACTTCGAACCAGGCTCCGGCACTGTTTTACTTCGCTCCGAAGTACACTTCGCTTCTTACCACTTCGAACTAGGCTAGACAGCAACACCTTCGGCATTTCGGACAGACTTCGTCACCAACCTCCGAAGCAGACCTCGGCGTGCGAAGGGGGCTTCGCCAAGTTCCGAACATGAGACAAATTTGGAAAGTAACGTCTCTTCTCATCCCACACATGCTTGGATCATTTCATTGAGAAGTTTAGGCCTGTTGCAACTTGTTCATCTGCCTAGATTGCACTGCTTTAGATTCATTCTGTTTATCATCAGATGCTTCTAGGTTAGAAACCTTTAGACTTAGGCCTTCTGTTTATTTTCTGCTGCGTAGTATTTTTGAGGTGCGTTGGGTATTGGGAACAGGCCATTGATTCGAAAGAATTCTTAAGGCGCCCATTCACCCCCCCCCCTCTGGTCGCTACTTTCGGTCCTACAAGTGGTATCAGAGCGAGGTTAGGGTTTTTCCATACCTTAACCGGTTCTAAACCCCTGTAGTGACTATGACGTCTCCTGGCAAGGTCCCGTCCTTGGAAGCCTATGGCTATAATTATTGGAAGACTCGCATGCGAGCCTATCTCATGAGCCAGGGTTCGGACATATGGGACATTTGCGTTCACACCACATTTGTCATTCTGCCAGTTACTGAGCAAGGTACTGCTGGTATCATTGCTCAGCATTTGAGCAACAGTAAGGCTGTGAACATTTTATTTTCTGGCTTAGGTCCCACTGAATTTGAGCGAGTGAGTCATCTCTCCACTGCGAGAGAGATCTGGGCTACCCTCAAGGCACACCATGAGGGAACAGCACAGGTCAAGGCTCGGCTCTATCAGACCTACCGGCGTGAATATGAGAATTTCACACAGAAGCCGGGTGAATCTGTTGAGGCTTTGTTTGGTCGCTTTCAGTCGATCATTAACAAGCTTCGGGACAACAAGGCTGAGGGTGCTCAGTTAGTCTCAGATCATGAGCAGGCGCTCAAGGTTCTTCATACCTTGGATCCAAAGATCTGGGAGATCAAGGTATCATCTATCATTGAGAGTACTTCATACGATACCTTGACCATTTCTGAGTTATTTAGCAAGCTAAAGGCCACTGAGGTAGATATCCAGTTGAGATCAAATCTCACTGGCTCTGGATCAAAATCCCTGGCCCTTGCTACACCTTCAGTTGATTCTTCTGCTGTGAGCTGTGCTGGGTTCTCTTTGATGTCTATCACTGAGGACCAGCTTGAGTTGTTGGGAGATGATGATTTGTGTCTCTTTAACAACCGGGTACGTCGTGTCTATGATAAAAGAATGTTCAAAAGACACGGCACAAAATCCGGATGCTTTGAATGTGGTGATCCAGGACACTTCATCGCCGACTGCCCCAAGCGCAGTGGATACAAGAAGGGCACCGGAAATAACTTCCACGACTCCGGCAAGCATGAGAGCCCCTCCTACACCAAGGGCAAGCCGAAGACCCGGTTCTTCAAGAAGGCCCTGAAGGACTACCGGCGAGAGAACAAGAAGCGCGACAAGGCCTTCTTCGCCGAGATGGAGAAGAGCTACTCAAAGAGATCCACGTCTTCTTCCTCTTCATCGAGCTCAAGTGATGAGGAGGTCACCATCAAGAAGGGGAAGGACGAGGATGATCCGGCGGGCCTCTGCTTCATGGCCTTCGGAGACAAGCGAAGAGCCGCTCACACCAACGCCGAAGATCCCGCAAGAGCTTCTGCTCCATGGCTCTTGGGGATAGAGAAGAAAAGAGCTCCTCCGACGACTCCGACGACGACGATAGCAAGGTATCATCTTATGAGCGTGAAATTGTAGATTTACTCGAGAGCAATCGTCAGGAGTTGAAGTATCGGGAGAAACTGCTTAGGGGGGCTAAGAAAAGGATAGACGAGTTAGAAAGTGAGCTTGCCGTGGCCAACGGTAGGATTGAGAGTCTATCCTCTTCCCCTTGCTTGGGTGATAGCAGTGAGTGCCCGAAGTGTGAGGTGCTTCTGTGTGACCTGTCGACTTTAAAGTCCAGGTACACAGAAAGGGTTGATGAGAGGGACGCTTTGGCCACTGAGCTTGAAAGTGCTCAGCTGGAGCTAAAAGATGCTCAAGCCACTGTCGTCGCACCCTGTGTTGATTGCCCATCTCATCTAGCTGCCTTAGCTGAGCTGAAATCCAAGGGCAATGAGTATTTGGGTGATTTGGAGAGGTTGAGAGCTGAGCTTGCCAGACTAGGCTAGAGCTTGAGACACTGTCAGTTCCACCCACTGTTTGTGAGAACTGTCTGTCTCTTAGAATGGAGTTGATTAAGCTAAAAGCCGGAAAGTCTGTCCAAGTAGAGAGTGAGTGTGAGACCTGTTTGTCTCAGGTGGAGGTTCTAGCTTCCTTGAGAGAGGAGCTAGCAGATTCTCAGAATGAGAACTTTTATCTCCGTTCTATCCTGAGTTGGATCAGTGCCAGAGAGCCACAGCTTGGCATGATGATCCAGCAGTTCAAAAGGAAGGATGGGTTTGGAGTAGGTTACACCTACACCAAGGCTGACTTTGAGAGTGCCCTCAGCCGGGCAGTGGAGTGGAGTAAAATGACTCCAGAACAGAGGTATCCCAAGACTCACTCCACTGAGACCTCTCAGGCTTGTCAGCCCAAGGATGGAGTGATCCATGAACCACCCAAAGCTCCACCCAAGAAGCCTATCTGGGTTCCTAAGCCCAAACACCTCCACTCTTCTCTAGACTCTCTTCCTGGACCCTCTCAGCCCAAGAAGACCACGCCAAACACTACCAAGCCCAAGAACCCCAAGCCTCAACCACATCCCAAGAAGCCTACCTATCATTGTGAGTATTGTCAGAGAGACGGGCATCTTGCGGAGTTTTGCTTCAGGAGGAAGCGGTTGAGAGAGCAGAAAGGGCTCGTAGTGATCAGGTGCAGTTCTACCAGCAGGGTGGTAGACTGCGTGTTCCTCGGCGCGGGGAGAGGCTGGAGGCCAGGCCCGCGTCGTGTAGGTGGTGGTAGAGGAGACGGCTTTCTTGCCCGTTGCTCCAGATGGTGGTGTTCGTTCGGCAGAGTTCCAGACCGTGTTGGCTACGGTTCTGGACCTCGTGGCCGCAGGGTTAGGAAGGACCGAGGACCGCGTTTTGAGCCGCGTTTTGGTTCAAACTCTTTTGATGGTTTTCGCTTTCCATCTTTGAGCAGATGGCTCGACACTGGTTAGCTCTTTGCTAAACCTGGTGCCGGACCATTGCTCCCACTTACAGACATTGATTGTGCAGGACCGGGGACTGGAGGACGTTTGGATCATGGACTCAGGATGCTCTCGCCACATGACGGGACATCGCAGATGGTTCTCCAGTCTCACTCCCCCGAGCTCCAAAGAGTACATCACGTTCGGGAACAGCGGTCAAGGGAGAGTAAGTGGAATAGGCTCAATTAGCATTTCAGACCATTTCTCTTTAAAGAATGTTGCTTTGGTTAAAAATCTGAACTTTAATTTAATCTCTGTTTCGCAACTTCTTGAGGATGGTTTGGAAGTGCGTTTTAAGAAGGGCAATTCTTCTGTGGTTGATTCTAGAGGGTCTTTGGTTGTCAGATTTTACCTTTCGGTAAAGTTTTTCGAATTGACTTTTCTAGTTCTTTTGGCCCTTCTCGCTGTTTGATTGCTGGATCCTCTTCTGAGCTCTGGAAGTGGCATAGGAGGTTAGGTCATTTGAGTTTTGATCTGCTAGTCAGGTTAAGCTCTATGGACCTCATCCGAGGATTGCCCAAGCTTAAAATGGAGAAGGATCTGGTTTGTCATCCCTGTCGTCATGGGAAAATGGTTGCCGCTTCTCACTCACCTGTGACTCAGGTGATGACTACGTATCCAGGCTAGCTTTTACATTTGGACACTGTAGGTCCAGCTCGGGTACGCTCAGTAGGTGGGAAGTGGTATGCACTTGTGATTGTTGACGACTTTTCTCGTTTCTCGTGGGTTTTCTTTTTGGAGTCTAAGGATGAAACTTTTCAATTTGTCCATGACCTAATTTTGAAGCTGAAGAATGAGAACAATGGTCGGATGCGAGCAATTCGCTCCGACAACGGCTCTGAGTTCAAGAACTCTCAGTTCGTCAGCTTCTGTGGTGATCAGGGTCTGGACCATCAGTTTTCTTCTCCTTACACTCCCCCACAGAACGGCGTTGTGGAACGAAAGAACCGCACGCTAGTTGAGATGGCCAGGACGATGCTCGACGAGCACAGGACTCCTAGGCGTTTTTGGGATGAAGCCATGAACACAGCTTGCTATCTTGCCAACCGTATTTTTCTTCGAGCTTACATTGGTAAGACTTCATATGAGTTGCGTTTTGGCAGACAGCCCAAGGTGACCCACTTGCGAGCGTTTGGCTGCAAGTGCTTTGTGCTCAAGAAGGGAGGGCATTTGGACAAGTTTGAGTCTCGTTGTTGGATGGTATTTTTCTTGGTTATGCATTGCATTCTCGAGGCTTCCGTGTTTGGAACCTCGAATCCCAGCTGCTTGTCGAGACGTGTGAGGTTTCTTGATGAGTCCTTGACT